>CM051238.1:17405969-17893469 GCA_027917425.1 Gastrophryne carolinensis
TGCGACCTCTGGAGGCGGAGATTTGCGGTTTCCAGATAACAAAGAAGCCCAACCTACTGCGTCATCAGACAAGGAGCACTGCTGTATCACTTACCCGCCTCCAGAGCATCGCTGCCGTCGCTCTCCATCAGATGCTCGTCCAGTAAGTTGCTGTCTATGGAGATGTTGTCCAGGGAGAACTGAGAGGGGCTCTTCTTCAGGTTCTTATAAGAAACAGAGAGGGGAGGCGGGATGGACGAGCTGCGGTCCTGAGACGGGATGGACGAGCAGCGGTCCTGAGGAGCTCCACTTAACAGAAATACAGGGAAACCGGTTTCACTAATAAATAATAATAATAGGGAACACAAGGAAACCGCTGCACCAACCAAAATTAAAGCCAATATAAACCAACAAGTGTGCAGCGGTCCCGTGAAGCAACTATACACAAAAACCCACCACGTGGGGAGAGCCTCTGCTCCCCACAGCCACACAAATGGGAGCACCGCATCACTGCTTAAAGTGGAACAACACCCCGGATTTTGACTATCCTGGGTTTTGGTCCACTTCGGGGGGGCACTCACCTCACCACGCTCCCACGTGACCGCACCGTCCAATCCCCGCCGACGGACAAGCGGGTGACAGCGACGGACAAGACAGCGCGTCCGCCGCCGCCTCCCGCACGTCACTCTTACAGGGCGCGCAAAACGGCCGGCGCGTGCACGTCTAGAGGGGCGCGTGGGAGGCGGCGGCGGCTGCCGATAAGGTAAGGTTTTTTTGGGGGGTTTGGGAGGAATCTTATAGATTCCCGGGCCGATCACCCCTGGGTGTTGGTCCACTTTAATCTTCCTCATTCCATTCTTTATTCATGTCTCACATAAAGCTTACAAACACAATTAAAAATATACAATCTAGACAAAACACCATAAAAAATGTTTGTTGGGCACTGTGCAATTCTCTAATACCTGGATATTAAAGAATCAAAGAACAATATTTGTTGTTCCTTTAAGTTATCCCTCTTCTTAATCCCTCACAAAAATGATCCCTCTTACTATTACCCCCTACCAAGTGCAATGTGCTAACTATCACGAATTATTAACTGTGCAAACCAGAATAATATGATCACTTATACTTATCTAGATCACCAGCTCCCCCAGAAAAACAGGGGGACCCCCCAAAGTGCATATTAGAGCCTCGCTGTGTGAAACCCCCGGGGTCGCTGGTAAAGTAACCGTTACCGGCAGCTCCCACAATGCTCCAATCTTCGTCCGCTTCTCTGGAGCTGTGCGTGCTCAGCCTAAGCGAATGCGGCACTTTTGAGATCAGCCAATCGGTGATCTCAAAAATGTTTTTCTAAAAACTGGGCCACCGTCGAGCGGGCAGCATCGCCCCAGATAATTGGCCGGGGAGGGCGGGTACCAAAATGGGTTTAGCTCCACTGTAAAGTGGTCCCACGCCCATTTCCTACCTAATGGTTGTGGTATGGCATCACGGAGCATCTAGATTGCCGGAGCCCCTGTGTGCAGTGACCCCCCGCAACCCCAACCCCTCAAATTCCTTACCTTCATCTCAAACCTTGATCGAAATGTGGTCCTGTGACTGGCTGCTGGCGGGGAAAGAGGAAGTGATCCTGGGCCACGTGCAGCCAATCGTGAGGCCACATTTCGGTGAAGGATTAATTAGGAAGGATGTGGGACAAGTCTAATTAATATACTAATAGCAGAAGGCTTGCTTGGAACTTACCTGGTCACCCGTCACACGGTAACAAGGACATTACACAAAGCTGTATCTGTGCTGTTACACAGTTAATATTTCATCATTATGGATGGTATCTACATAGTTTATTCTTGTACTTCTATTCTATGGACATTTCTATAGTTAGTTATGCTGCCCTCTTTGGACATTTTTGGTATTGCACTCGTATTTCATGTTTTTCCTTTCCTCAGACCTATGACTCATTTCCTTTTGTCTAAACCACTCCCATGCTCTCCAGTGCAGTATTTCCTGTTTCATTATTCATTTTCTTTCTGCCTGATGTACTCTGCATGCTACTCTAATGAAAGCATCATCTTTTGACCGCATAATACTGAAATCCATTCATTTCGCTGTATCCCATTGTTTGATGGACAGGATAAATCGGCTTTGTGGATGAACACAGTATTGGTAAGTTCAGCTATCTGATAAGGATTGTCCATTGTGTATATGGCGGTTAAAGACTGGGCACTGCCACTATATATAACAAAAGATTAAATAAAGATAGTTTATTAGAAAATGCTATATACAAGATTTAAAAAACATACATCACAAAGGGATACAAGACAACTTAAAAACAAGGAATTAATGAGTTCCCGGTATCCTCTTATTATTTGATAAATATGCAAAGAAATTTCATTTTAAATAAATCCTAGCATGCAAGATAGACTATATAGATAAATATAATGAGCATGAATAAATATTGCCCCCTAGTGTTGAAACAAAGGTGTTGCAGAGAGTCAATAAAATATATATAGGGAAAATAATTGATATATATTAAACCTAAAATGGCATTATACTAAAGTGTTGAGTGCAAAAAAGCTATCCAAAACTATCTAAACAGATACTAGAGAAAAAAAAAAAACAATCAAAGAACCATAATCTGAAAATCATGTGAGAAAATATGTAAATAGATGAACAATAAGACATATACTTAATGCTCAGTAAGCACTATGTGCAATCTAACAGTGGCCTTTTCAGGGCCGTACTAAGGCTGGGCTAGGGGAGCAAGGAGGCACAATAAACATGCTACCATATCAAATTAGTCAATCATAATAAGCAAAAATACCGCCAGTGTAAGTATAAGTCCGGGAACCCAGGCTGCCCCGCGCGCTCCGGGTAGTGCCCAGTCTTTAAACCCCATATACACAATGTGCTTTTGAATGTGGTTGGTTTTGGGTTTTTTTTGGGAGCACCCACTCTTTGTACAGAGTCTTATAATTGTTCTGGTGGTGCCCTTACAGTCTTACTCCTGATAAGGATTGTCCGCGGCATTTTGGCTACTTACACAGGCCAGGCATACAAGGGATAGATCGCTATCACAACCATCTAAGTCAGAATAGTATCACTACGTTTTGCGAATAAATGACAGTATCTCTACTAAATATGTGCAGACAGGAGACCAAACCTCCCAAATCTATGGGAACCCAGGCTGCCCTGCGCGCTCCGGGTAGTGCCCAGTCTTTAAACCCCATATACACAATGTGCTTTTGAATGTGGTTGGTTTTGGGGTTTTTTTTGGGAGCACCCACTCTTTGTACAGAGTCTTATAATTGTTCTGGTGGTGGCCTTGCAGTCTTACTCCTGATAAGGATTGTCCGCGGCATTTTGGCTACTTACACCGGCCAGGCATACAAGGGATAGATCGCTATCACAACCATCTGAGTCAGAATAGTATCACTACGTTTTGCGAATAAATGACAGTATCTCTACTAAATATGTGCAGACAGGAGACCAAACCTCCCAAATCTATGGGAACCCAGGCTGCCCCGTGCGCTCCGGGTAGTGCCCAGTCTTTAAACCCCATATACACAATGTGCTTTTGAATGTGGTTGGTTTTGGGTTTTTTTTTGGGAGCACCCACTCTTTGTACAGAGTCTTATAATTGTTCTGGTGGTGCCCTTACAGTCTTACTCCTGATAAGGATTGTCCGCGGCATTTTGGCTACTTACACCGGCCAGGCATACAAGGGATAGATCGCTATCACAACCATCTGAGTCAGAATAGTATCACTACGTTTTGCGAATAAATGACAGTATCTCTACTAAATATGTGCAGACAGGAGACCAAACCTCCCAAATCTATGGGAACCCAGGCTGCCCCGCGCGCTCCGGGTAGTGCCCAGTCTTTAAACCCCATATACACAATGTACTTTTGAATGTGGTTGGTTTTGGGTTTTTTTGGGGAGCACCCACTCTTTGTACAGAGTCTTATAATTGTTCTGGTGGTGGCCTTGCAGTCTTACTCCTGATAAGGATTGTCCGCGGCATTTTGGCTACTTACACCGGCCAGGCATACAAGGGATAGATCGCTATCACAACCATCTGAGTCAGAATAGTATCACTACGTTTTGTGAATAAATGACAGTATCTCTACTAAATATGTGCAGACAGGAGACCAAACCTCCCAAATCTTTGGCCCCAGGACAGGTTCCCTTTCATATTTATGCATCAATATAAGAAGTTAAGGCGTTACCTTGTGTCAGTTTGCTTCTTTGGAGCCTCGGAATATTGAACGCTGAGGGGATCTAAAGGTTCAGTGTCAGCAGCCTGAAGGTGAATGAGGTTTTCTTCTAGGTGGGCAGCAGGACCGGAGAGGCTGTCATTACTACTAAAGTGGCCGTCATCCTTAAGGCCATTGACGTTTATCAAAGGCCTCAAGCCTCCATCGTCTGCATTCAAAGCGGAGCAGTCAGCGGGCCCTTCCACACCTGGCGTCCTTTTCACCAGCTCCGTATCGCTGGGAGATCCCAACAGGCCGCCGTGTCGCAGTACAACTTTTTTAGGTTCTAAAACGGCCCCAGAATCCGCACTGACGGAGTCGCTGATTAGGTCCTCTTGCACGATTTCTACCAGGGAAGCCTCCTTATTGTCCACCAGGGGGCTCTCCTCCCGGGAAAGGGGGCCGTTGGATACGGTTTCCTCCGGCAAAGGATGCAACAGCAGAGACACCTCGGCACTTTTTAGCAGCAGGCCGACGGACAGCTTGGTCTCCTCGGCCGGTTTGCCGGTCACGGCCTCCACGTCCTTGCGTAGATTGTCCATCACCTGCTTGAGGGATTCCTGCAGGAGCAACAGGAAGATATACTGGTAGTGATTCATTTGCGCGCTCACATGCTTCTGAATGTAAGCCAGGACCTGGACGTCTGCTTGGGGCAACTCCGGAGGAGCCGGGGAGGACAAACTACTGTCCAGGGACTGGGACTTCTGAAGAGGCGAGCCATCCGGGCCAGTGCTGTAATATTGTTTTAGGAGCTTTTTGCGCTGCAGGCGACAGGCGAAGTCGGTGGATTCGCTTTTGGAGAGGTTTCCCGCCGCATCGGCCACCGTCCGTTTCTCGGCGCGAGCAAACCGCGAGGGTTGACAGACCCACACCGAGAAGGGGAAGGAGTCGACGAAGCTCACGGGCCGGCCCTTGCCGCTTTTAATCCCTTCGTAGTCCACCCAGAACTGCGTGAAATGCACGGCCCAGATGTCCCTGGCGGACGACGTCTTCAGGGCGTCGGTGTCCAGCTTGGGCGCCACGAAGCCCTTGTAGACGTCGTGCAGCTTGGTGTCCTGTTCAAACGCGTGCCTCTGGAATATGGGGTGCAGGAGGTCGAAGCCGGCTTCCGAGCGGGGGAAGGAGGTAAAGGATTTGGAGAAGAACGGGTAGTTTTTGAAGTCCTGGAATATGGCTTCGAGGTCCGAGCGGCGGCAGTTCGGCGACTGCCTCGTGTTGCTGGCGATCATTTCCGACGTCTGGATGCTGACGGCCGTCGGCTGATCGTGGTGACAATCTAACTTCGACTGCGATGGGATGATGAACTGCGCATAAATAAAAAAGATCATTAGAATAGAACTTCCTAAAGCCCCTCTCCCTGGATCACCCAGATTCGGGATGCCCTGCATTGGGAGATATATATCTTTTTTTTTTTAATACAGTATATATATATATATATATATATTTTTTTTTTTTTTTTTTTTTTTTTTTTTATACAGTATATATATTTTTTTTTAATACAGTGTGTGTATATATATATATATATATATATATATATATATATATATATATATATATATATATATATATATATATATATATATATTTATTTTTTGTTTTGTTTTTTTTTCTTAATACTATATAATATATATATATATATTTTTTTTTTTTTTAATACAGTATATATATATTTTTTTTTTAATACAGTATATATATATTTTTTTTTTAATACAGTATATATATATATTTTTTTAATACAGTATATATATATATATATTTTAATACAGTATATATATTTTTTTTTTTAATAATAATAATAATAAATATATATATATATATCCACCAACTATCTTAATATACCAAGATTTTATTTAAAGTAATAGTACATAACATACAAACATGTTAAAAACATTCTCTTAAAAACATATATAATGCATGTGTCCTCACTAAGGAACCCTGACTAGACCTCACCTACAACCTAGTACACCTATGTGTATAGCTATGTGCAATCATACATGTGCCGTAATAGACCCTAATCCTGTGCAAACCTCTATACCCATAAATAAAGTGCTGAGTGCCTATGTGCAAACATATCTTGTGTGCAAATCCTACAAATACATCAATTATTTTATCAAGAGGGCAAGCCGGGTAAAGACAAAAAGACAGACCAATATAAACATATAAGCTACCAACAACCTCACGTGTCCAATGTATAAGTCAAAAAATGATGGGGGTCCCCCCACCCCAGCCAACGCGTTTTGTGACGAGCCAAGCGTCACTTCCTCAAGGCAGACCTAGGCACTCAGCACTTTATTTATGGGTATAGAGGTTTGCACAGGATTAGGGTCTATTACGGCACATGTATGATTGAACATAGCTATACACATAGGTGTACTAGGTTGTAGGTGAGGTCTAGTCAGGGTTAAGGCAGACCTAAGCTTATGTAGGCATTATATGGTGGCCTCCAAAGGTCCTTATTGTTTATTACATAATTTGGTGGTGCCCCCCCCCCCCCCTCCCTCCTTGTTCCTTAGTGAGGACACATGCATTATATATGTTTTTAAGAGAATGTTTTTAACATGTTTGTATGTTATGTACTATTATTATTGGTATATTAAGACAGTTGGTGGTGCCACGAGTTTGCTTGGGTGGGTTAGGGAGCAATGGGACTCCCTCCTCGTTATATATATATATATTTATAATATATAATTTTAAATTTGTTCCTACTGAAAAACTGAACTAAAATGTAAAAATTCCCCTACCTGTTCACTAAAGTGTCATCTCTCCAGCAGCTGTACCAACACAGCTGTGTATACCTCTGGCTGCCACTAGATGGCGCCCAGTGCACTCTCTGCTGAGCAATAATAACAGATTCACAGTCTCAGCTACAGAGGCGCTACAGAGAACAAGGAAGGGATTTTACGAAATGTAGCCTCAACGGAACTTGCCACCTCTAGAAGATGCAGGGCCCCCACTCCCTGTCCCCCACCCAGCAAGGGGGCTGAAAAAGATAAATACAATTCATGGAGTTCGTAGACTATCAATGCAGAAGACTTCAGGAGCCTTTGTGTTCCCGCTAGGAACCGGCGACCCACCTTCAGCATCAGCCCATCCAGCCGGATGTCGATGTGCTCATCAGACTTGGAGCTGTCGGTGAGCTTGTACATGGCCATGAACTGGTCCACGCTCTGCCGCAGGTCCAGGATGAACTGATTCAGCCACAGGATGCTCCGTTCATCCACCGTGAACTGCAGCGCATTCAGCTGTGCGTATAGGTTGGAACTGGGAACTAAACAGATGATTAAAAAAAAAGGGAAAAAAAGAAAATTATACGTGTAAAATCAATTATTTATGTGTACCACGCTTCACGAGGCAGGATGTTACATTCAGTTTATGAATGGAGACGGGGACCCCTGTCTCTCTTCCTGTTTATATGAGCCCCTTTAGATCTAGCTAAACATTCAGAGTCTTCTTGCTGATATTTGCAGTAAACAAAAGGAAAAAACTGACTGTGTGTGTGTGTGGGGGGGGGGGGTTGCTGTATCTGCTTGTCTTGCGGTTTACTTTAGTTTACTACAAATATCAGCAAGAAGACCCTGAATGTTTTGCTGGCTGTAAAGGGGTTCAGATAAACAGACAGGAAGAGAGACAGGAGCCCTACACCTCCATTCACAGACCGAATGTAACATCCTGCCTGAAGATTTCACAGAGGCTTTACAGAGGTTAAAGATATAAAGCAAGCAATAAATATGTAAGAAAGCTCCTCTGGAAAACAGCATAGCTCAGCTTAGATCTGGGAATATAAGATTATTAACAATAAGTATACAAATTGAGAATGGACCGCACCAGCAAGTAATCTACAGTGTGCACACAAGCCCGCATATGCACCTATGCAAGTGCAATACAACAAGACAAAGGAGGGGGGTTCCCAAAATTACCCCCCCCCCCCGAGCTATCCGGGGAACACTATGGAATAATGGATAAAAAAATCAAATTTTTTTTTATATCCAAGCCAAAAACATTTACAGACATTATTAAAAGTACCCTAAAAAAACATATATAACAAACATATAACGCTGTGTCCTCATTAATCCGTATATCATTAATCACAAAATTATCGACATATATCTATCCAAAAGCTCCCGGAAGGTCAATTATAGTGCATAGACATATATACAATTATGTATGAAATCTCAAATTAATAAATGTGCAAAATATGCAATCTCACATATTAAACATTTACATAATGGACAAACCAGTTTGAGCCCCTGGGATCACCACCAATTTTGCACATTTATTAATTTGAGATTTCATACATAATTGTATATATGTCTATACACTATAATTGACCTTCCGGGAGCTTTTGGATAGGTACATGTGGATAATGTTGTGATTAATGATATATACGGATTAATGAGGACACAGCGTTAGCGCCCCCTTGTGTGTCTCTTGTTATATGTTTTTTAGGGTACTTTTAATCATGTCTGTAAATGTTTTTGGCTTGGATATAAAATAAAATTTGATATTTTATCCATTATTCCATATAGGTCCACTTTTTTCC
The DNA here is from genome assembly GCA_027917425.1 of Gastrophryne carolinensis. Taxonomy (NCBI): domain Eukaryota; kingdom Metazoa; phylum Chordata; class Amphibia; order Anura; family Microhylidae; genus Gastrophryne; species Gastrophryne carolinensis. Next base: position 17,414,740 of record CM051238.1, read on the forward strand.
CCGGATAGCTCGGGGGGATTTTGGGAACCCCTCCTTTGTCTAACAATAATAAGTAATTAACAATTCATGATTATATGTTTTTCCCAACATCCAGTCCAGGCCATCCCAATATCCCTACGGCTGGGTGTTCGCCCCTTGGGGGGTGCTTGACTGCAAGATCAAAGATGTAGCTCCTCCCGGCCCCCTATAAAGGCAGCTGTCCCTCTATCATTTCCCAGTTGTTCATCTTGCAGTTTGGCTGCATAAGATCGTTGGCGCTCTCTCTCAGATATTGGCAGCAGAGTGGGGCCACCTAGCCCGTCGGCCGCTGCGGACTCTATTTCCATGGATCCCTCCTGACCCATCCCTGCCTTTCAGCCCTTGGCTGCTACGGGATCCGTGACGGTAGGGTGAACGCCGGGGTCTGTGGCGTTCGGCAGAGGTCTGGGCCGCAGACCTTATGCTAAAAGGCAGCCGGCCACAGGCTTATGGTGAGCCTGAGGGGGAACCACTATGTATATATATATATATATATATATATATATATGTGTCCCCCCCTGCCCACAAGCTTTATTTTTTCTGTGTATTCACTGCTGTTTGGTGTGATTTACTTGCTCCTCGCTGACTGCAGCGAGGAGCTGTCTCTGGCTATCCTACTCACCTCCCTGCGTTCCCTCGTCGGCTGCCCGGGACGCGTGCCTCTCGGCTGTCACGCCCCACAGGCCTCCTCCACATTGCGGCGCTGTCTGTGGAGAGACGGGGGGGGGGGTCGCGCTTGCACATGTGGCGGCCCTCGCTACAGGCGCCGCCGCCATTATGCTGGCTAGTCTCGAGCTGGAAGGAGGCGGCGTTCTTCTTGCGACGCGCAGCGGAGGGGGCGGAGCCTGGCGGGGTCCAGTGATCAGAACTAGAATCGTCATGACCCCTAGACTTCTCATCAGATGACTCTGAGTCGCGCTTGCACATGTGGCGGCCCTCGCTACAGGCGCCGCCGCCATTATGCTGGCTAGTCTTGAGCTGGAAGGAGGCGGCGTTCTTCTTGCGACGCGCCGCGGAGGGGGCGGAGCCCGGCAGGGTCCAGTGATCAGAACTAGAATCGTCATGACCCCTAGACTTCTCATCAGATGACTCTAAGTCAGAGAGCAGCTCCCCTTCGTCCGAAAGGGTATGGTCATATAGATGTGTAAACTCATCAGACTACGTAGGGAAAGGAGCAGAGTACTAGCAAGCAATTTTTCAACACTGGCCAGTCTAGTAGCCACATCAGGATGAGAATCCCCGCTTGTATTGGGGGTTAGACTCAGGCTTGGGGGGGGTAGGTGAAGTGAGGCGAGGTGCAGACCCAGCCCCAGAAGGGGCGGGAAGTACCATTAGCGCCTGCTGTGCACAAGGGACGCAGACCCGAGCATTGTCACCGTTGATAGATGAGACCCCACAAGCTACACACAGCCGGGCTTGTCCCGAGGGAACCCCATTTACAATATCCTGGGATGCCTCCATATGGTGATTAATTGGCACAAAAGGCCAGTAGGGATTGAAGCTATAAGCTACCCTGGATGCCCCAAAGACCCGCAGGGAAGTGGGAGTAATTATACTAGGTCCAACTGGCAATTACACCGGGCCGGGAGAAGCCACTGGATTCGACCGTCTGAAAGACATAATGGGAATAGGGATGTCAGAGCCATGCGCAGTAAGCAAGACAAATGAAAATCGCCCGCGAGGGCACTTACAGATCGAGGGAGGAGGAGGACCGTTACCACGCGCACGCGCGCGATGAGCATCGAAATGGCGCCAAGCGGACCTCGAAGGGCGGGCCAGAGCGGGCTGTGACGCGGAGCGCGCCAAGCCAGGTCTCCGCCCCCCCGAAGAGCGCGAAGCTCTGAAGACAGTAGTCAGCACAGACAGTAAAGTGAATGACACACTATAGAAGTAAAACGGGGATTACTTCCAGATGCGCCCGACAACGTATAGCAATGAAGACGCCGATAGACAATAAAGACAGCACGGCTCTGACACCAGGTGTATGAGTCAAGGACAATACTAAGGCCATAACGTGTACTGAATACACTAAGACCACCACACTCCCCCCTTTCTTTCCTCCCGAGCTACGAGGGGAACGAGGGAGGATGGAGACCCTTTGAACAGGGCCCACCGCTACACGGGGTATGGGCAATAGTGCGGGAGGGGCATCCACAAGAGGCTCACCATCAGCCTAAACCGCCTACCCTTTTGGTGGGGGACTGCGGAGGAGCATAGCTCCATAAGCACACATGGTGCTGCCTACCTTCACCCGACCAGCGCAGCCCAGGCTGGGAGGCACATCACGAAGAGGATGGGTGGGAATAGTCCAACAGGGCCGCAGGCTGTAATAGCCCCGCTCACCTGCGAGAGAGTGATACATCATGTCTTCGCAGTTAGCACTGCAGAGAAATCTGGGGATTCGTGGGAGGTCCCTGGGTATTTGAAGGGCGGGAGGAGCCTGTTTTTCCATGTCTCTGCAATGCAGCGTCATCTGGCGGAGGATAACCCAAGTGTAAGTATTATATCTGGAGCAGGACGTACTGTATACTAAGAATAATTATTCTGATGGGCTGGGATGGCAGCACGTGCACCACCACCAGCCGGCCTGGAATCTAAAAGATTCCAGGGCCAGCCACTGGATAGGCTGGGACGGAAGCACCATTGATTAGAATGAGAGCTGGCTGACATAGCCGGCGGCTCTCATTGGACAAGAGCCAGAGCATGCGTCGTTGGAGAGCGGCAAGGTGAGTTATTGGAGCTTTTGCTTCAGGATGCCCCAGGGGTACGAAACAACGCTAGAAAGTCAAAATCCGGGTTTTGTTCCACTATAAGGAAATTAAAAATAAAAAAGCAATGTGAAATTAAAAATAAAAAATGTGACAAATCTTACTGGGGAAATTCTTTCCATCTGGGAAATAATATTCAGTAAATTCAATATGAATCGCAGACATTTCCTGGGGAAGATACAAGCTCTTCTTATTGCAGGAAATCATAGTTTTGGGTGATGAGCGACACTGATCCGCTGTAGAGACCTGCAACACAAACATGAGACCATCATTATAAAAAAAAATACCTCCCTCCATGTCCCTCCCCCTCCTGTGACATCAGTCATACACGGACGGAGGCTCCTCCTCTGTGGTATAAAAGGCTCCTTGCCCCCATTAGCTTGGCGGTACACACAGGAAGGAGGCGGATCTGTGTCCCCTGCTCACTACAGATGCCGGCAGCTGCAATATCGGCTTCCCAAGAAGAGCACAGCCCACCGGAGCAGGACACCCCCGACCCGGTGGACCTACAGAGAGCAGGGCAAATCCCCCAGCTCACCCCACCCACCCGAGTAACTCAGGCAATGCAGTCAGCTCAGCGGGGGTTTGGTTTTAAAAAATACCATTTTGTGATTACTCACCTGTAAAATGGGTATTATAAGTATGTCACACACCCCGCTTCCATAATCATGACATGTGGGTTATGGCCAGTAGAGGGCGAACTTTGCAGAGATGACAGGAAAAAAAGGAGCCCTGCCCAGTCCATAAATACCTGGGACCTCCCACACATTCCCCAGTATAGGACAGCAGTAAGGGGACCAGGAAGAGCCAAATATAAACAAACATAACACTAAAAGGTTCACCAAATAAAAGATCCAAAATACCAATAAGGGCGGGATGAAGCGGGGTGTGTGACATACTTATAATACCCATTTTACAGGTGAGTAATCACAAAATGGTATTATTCCAAGTATATCACACACCCCGCTTCCATAATCATGACATGTGGGACATCCAATAGCAGTGTCCGTCATGGGTGGGAACCGAAAACAGTAAAAGAATGTACCAACTTAAACCACTGCAGCTTGCAGAACCTCGCAGCCAAAAACAGCATCCGCTGAAGCCCGCACATCAACCTTGTAAAACTTGGAAAAAGTATGAACAGAAGAGCAAGTAGCAGCCTTACAAACCTGTTCAACTGAAGCCTGGTGCTGAAAAGCCCAGGATGCAACAACAGCACGAGTAGAATGCGCAGTGAACTTAAAAGGGGGAGTCCTCCCCTTGGCAGAATAGGCCCCAACAATGGCCTGACGTATCCATTTACTAATGGTAGACTTGGCAGGCGCCAAACTTTCCCGGGGCCCGGAGTTCACCACGAACAAGGCGTCCGTCTTACGAAAGGAAGAAGTAGCAACCAAATAGTACTTCACAGAACGAACCACATCCAAAGAGTGCAGGACCCTCTCCTTGTCATTGCTAGGCTTATGACACAAGGAAGGGAGAACCACATCCTGATTGAGATGGAAGGCAGAAACCACCTTAGGAAGGAAATCTGGCTTAAAACAAAATACCACCTTGTCCTGGTGTCTCTCAAAGTAAGGGGCTTGAATGGAAAGAGCCGCCAACTCAGAGACACGTCGAACAGAGGTAATAGCCACCAACAAAGGCAATCCTTTGTGTAAGCATCGAAAGTGCAACATCCTGCACCGGCTCAAAAGGAGGCCCCTGCAGGGCCGACAGAACCAAATTCAAATCCCAAACAGGCAACAAGGGATCCGCACATGAGTGACCCCCTGGAAAAAAGTTTTAACCAAAGGATGAAGAGCAAAGGACCTTTGAAAGAAGACCGCCAGGGCAGAGACCTGCCCTTTCAAGGTACTTAGCTGGAGCCCCAGGTCCAGACCGTGTTGAAGAAAATCCCAAATCCTAGGGATCGAAAACACCCTGCAAGGCAAGGCCCTAGCCTCACATCAATCAATATAGGACCTCCAAGTCCTGTAGTAGATGTTAGAGGAAGATCACTTCCTAGCCCTAACAAGTGTCTGAATCACAGCATCAGACAAACCTTCTTCTTTTAAGATGGAGGTTTCAGCAGCCACGCCGTCAAAGCCAGCGTTTGTAAATTGGGGTAACAAAGTTGACCTTGAGTGATCAGATCCGGAAACAGGGGCAACCTGTACTGATATACCGCCAGCCGTACGACATCCACGAACCAAACCTGTCTTGGCCACCTTGGGGCCACCAGAATTGCTGGTGCACCCTCTTGAGCCAGCTTGCACACCACCTTGCCCACCATGGAGAAGGGGGGAAACAGGTACAGCAACCCCAGATCCCTCCAGGCAAGAGACATGGCGTCCGCTGCCAGGGTCAGAGGATCCTGAGACAGAGACACAAACATTAGGAGCTTGCGATTGTGACGTGAGGCAGAGATCCACCTCCGGAAACCCCCACGTGCGACAGAGGGACCAGAATACCATGTGGATGAGAGACCATTCCCCTCGGCGAGAGGATCCCCTGCTCAGGGAGTCCGCCTCCGTGTTTTCCACTCCCGGAATGTACACTGCTGAGATGCATGGAACATTGCTCTCCGCCCATGCAAGAATCAGAGAAACTTCCCTGAGGGCACTCCTGCTGCGAATCCCTCCTTGGTGATTGATGTAAGCTACCGGAGTTCGATTGTCTGATTGAACCGGAACCGGTAAGCCGCGTAGGTGATGCGTCAAGCATGACAGAACCAACCGAATAGCTCTCAGCTCCAAGACATTGATGGGGGTGTGAGCCTCCAGAGGACCCCACAGCCCCCTGAACTGATGCGTCTTCCAAAAAACCTCCCCAGCCCGACAGGCTGGCATCCGTGGTAACCGTCTCCCAACAAGGGGTCAGAAAGGATATGCCCCTCATCAGATTTCTTGGTTCCAGCCACCACTGAAGGGACTGCCGAACCCGGGAGACATCATGAATGACTGATCCAATGACTGCGGACATCTGTCCCAGGCCAACAATAGATGGAGCTGGAGCGACCTCATGTGGAACTGAGCAAAGGGAACTGCCTCGAAGGAAGCCACCATCAATTCCACCAGTCTCATCCCTAGCCGGATAGAAGGACGAGGATTGGACAGGAGAAGACGTATCAGATCCTGAACCATCTGCACCTTGGACTGAGGAAGGAAAACCCTAGTCCGAATGTTATCCAGATTCATGCCCAGAAACGAGATCTCCCTTGAGGGAGAGAGAAAAAACTTGGGATGGTTGATCACCCAGCCGAACCTCTCCAGCGTCGCCACCACCATACCTGGTGTCCAGCTCCGCCTGACTGAGAGAGGATGCCGCAATGAGGAGGTCATCCAAATACAGAACAATGTGAATGCCCTGGGCTCTGAGAAGGGCCATTATGCCTGCCAGTACCTTGGTGAACACCCTTGGTGCCAAAGTCAACCCGAAAGTGAGGACCACAAACTGAAAATGCTGATCTCCCACCACAAACCTGAGAAATCTCTGGTGTGCTGGGTAGATTGGTACATGAAGGTAAGCATCCATGATGTCTATGGATGTCATGAAATCCCACTGACGAAGGGAATTGATGACTGAGCGCAGAGTCTCCATGCGGAACTTCTTGGTTCTGATGAACCTTTTGAGAAGCTTCAAATCCAGAATGGGTCTTATGGATCCATCCTGTTTGGGAACCGTGAAGAGGTTGGAATAATAGCCCCGGCCTCTCTCTGAGAAAGGCACTGGGCATATGACATCCATGACCAGAAGATTCTTTACAGCCAACAGGAGCCCCTGCGCAGCCCGGGGATCCGAGGGGACCCGAGACCTTAGGAATCTGGGAGGAGGACGGTACTCGAACTCCAGTTTGTACCCGGAAGAGTCCACTTCCAAGATTCATTTGTCTATGACCTCCTGGGCCCAGACCAGGAAGAAGTGCCGCAGCCGTCCCCCCACCAGCAAGGGTGAGGGTGTCCCCTCATTGCTGAGCTGTCTTGGCAGCAGGCTTGGGCTTGGAACCCCAGTTAAGGCCTGGACGAGCGTGTCCTCTGCCTCTGTTCCAGGAATCACCTCTGAAATTAGAGTAGGCAAAGCCTCTGCCTGCTCTGGCACCGCAAAAGGAAGGATTGAAGGAGCCTGCCCCCCGAAAGGGGCGACGCTGCTACTTACGCTGAGGTAACTTTCCACCTTTCGCCACTGAATCCAATTTATCTCCGAACAGCCTCATACCCAGGAAGGGTAGAACTGCGAGTGATTTCTTAGCCACAATGTCAGCCGCCCACTGGCGCAGCCAGACCTATCGGCGAATAGCCACCAGCAATGCCAAGGTTCTACTACACATAATAATCGCGTCATCCTTAGCAGATAAAACAAAGGTCACAAATAATTTACACCGCTTAAGGGCTGTGAAATCATCACTGGCCGGGTTAAGCTGGGAACCGCTCAACAGGCCCCTAACCACAGGCCTGGTAGCTACAGTCGCGAGCGCCGAGGCACAAACAGGTCGCAAGGCTGAACCCACACTGGCAAAGGCATGCCATCTGATCAAAGCGTTTGTCCTCACCATCTTTAAGAGTGGCGGCGTCTGGAGAATGTACAACGGAGGTGTTGGACAATCCCAGAACGGGCGCATCGACCTCGGGAGGGGACGACCAGCGCTTCACCGCGTCTACCGGGAAGGGATACTTCCTATCCCATCCTTGAGGAACACCGGGAAGCCGGCTGGGCCTCTCCCATTCCTAAAGAATCATGCAATCAAAAGGATTCTGATTTGGGAACTCCAAGCGGGGCTTAGAAGTCCCCAAAAATTCCCCCTTCTGCGGGGGGGTCTCTGCTGGCGGAGAAATATCCAGTACCTCAAATAGATGGGCCAGGATCTTGGGGGTATCCACGGCATCCCCCAGCGCCTGCCCAGTATCAGTATCCAAAAAACTGCTGATCCTCAGCATCAGATTCCTCAAACAATTCCCCCTCCTCGAGTGGGGAATAATCAGACCAGTCAAAGGAATCATAGTCATCAAAATCCAGTAGCCGGCGACAGATGCCTTCTCTTAGCTGGGGCCTTTCTGGCGGCAGAGCTAGAAATCAACTTTTCGATGTTGGCCAGCCTAGCACAAACATCAGCTTGCGACTCCCCGCTAATGACAGTGTCACTTGGGGTACGGATAAGGCGGGCTGGGGTAGGTGATGAGGCCGGCGGCACAGACCCAGGCGCCTGGGACCCCGACTGCCGCGTAATGGCCTGCTGTGCACATGGAATACAAATAAACACATTATCCCCCACAAGGGATGCCCCACAAACCACACACTGCCGGGGTTGCCCCGAAGGGAGCCTGAGCCCGGTATCCTGGGAAGCCTCCATATGGTGATTTTTTATGGTAGTCGCAATGACCAGTGGGAATTACACCAGTAAGCTACCCGGGATGCCCCTTAACGTCCGTTAGTGGGAGGATTTGTAAAGCCCCTATTTGAGTGAGGGACCTAAGGACCGGGAGAACCCCCTTTTAACTATAAAGGAAGGTAATCCCCCTGGAAGACATAATATAAAAGGGTACCATAAGCAGGAAGTCATTACAGCAATCATACATCCAGATATAATCACAGCCATACAATATATCTGTATAACCTTAAAGTACATGTCAAGCATAACGCATCATACAAGGCACCACAATAGAAATACGATTATGCATAACAAAAAAAACGAGCCCCGCAGGGCACTCACAGTTAGGATGCAAGATGGCAACCGGACACCCAGCAGCAGCAGCATCAGCCAGGCCAGGGGAAGAGAAGGAGGGCGGGCCAGCGCGGATCACGCGCCGCGCGTGCCCCCCCCCCTGCTGGGAAGAGTAGCCACGGTTCCCACAAGGTTGCGGAGCCGGCCCGTGATCCGGGCCGCCGTCTAACAGACGCGACAGCCACAAGCAAACAGCCACACACACCACACACACACTCATACCACACTGACAGCTAATTGGCAAGGCAAAGTCTGAGGTAAAAAATTGGAGGGACAAGTCCCCCCCCCCCATGATCCAGGGACAGGGAGCAACGGGTGGGGAAAGTCCCAAGCCACCAAATGCAGCGCAGGGAAAATGACGGACAGGGCATCCCAAACCAGGATCCCGAACCTGGTATCCGCCACCACTAAGGTGTATCCTACCTTCATCCGGACCAACAGCCAAGGCTGGGAGGCACAGGGGCTTAATAAAAAACAAGGTCCGGGCAGAAATAGGCTTACCTGCAAGGAGGAGACAGCCATCTTCTGACTTGCCGTCTGCAGAGACGATTACTGGGGAATGTGTGGGAGGTCCCAGTTATTTATGGGCTGGGAGGGGCACCTTTTTTTCCTGTCATCTCTGCAAAGTTCGCCCTCTGCTGGCCATAACACACATGTCATGATTATGGAAGCGGGGTGTGTGACATACTTGGAATAATATAATTCTGTGAAACTCACCTGTAGAATTGGTTTTGATTATATCCAGTCCAGGTCGTACCAGTGATGACATGTGGGTATTCCGCCCCCAGGGGGCACTCGACTGCAAGATCAAAAGCTGCAGCTCCTCCCGGCCCCGTATAAAGGCAGGGGGTCCCTCTATCATTCTCCAGTGGTTAAAAAGCAGTAAACAAAAGAGGACAGGCCGGGAGGCCAAAGAAACCATGTTACTTCACATAGCTTCAGCTTGTACTCTCTCCAACAAGACGTAAGAATACCAAGTCCAAAGAATAAAAAATGGTGATCACCATAACAGGCAAATAGGAGACAATGAACAAAGGGGCGGGGTGGGACGACTTGGACTGGATATAATCAAAAACAATTCTACAGGTGAGTTTCAAAGAATTGTATTTTTCCCTATATTCAGTCCAGGTCGTCCCAGTGATGACATGTGGGACATCCAAAAGCAGTGTCCATTTGGGCGGGATCCCCAGTGCAGAACAGCATGTAGTTCATTTCACTACCGCCTGAAACACCTTTCGGCCAAATACAGCATCAGCTGAGGCCCTAACATCAACCTTGTAAAACTTTGTTAAAGTATGAACAGAAGACCAAGTGGTGGCCTTACAAACTTGTTCAACCGATGCCTGTTGCTGAAAAGCCCAAGAGACACCAACAGCTCTGGTAGAATGAGCTGCGATCCGAAAAGGGGGTTCCTTTCCCTTGGCAGAATATGCTTGCACCACCGCCTGTCTGATCCACCTACTGAGAGTGGACTTGGCTGGTGGCAAACCTTCCCTAGAGCCCTCTGTTAGGACAAAGAGAAGATCTGATTTCCTGAAAGACTCAGTCGCAACCAGGTAATACTTAATGGCTCTGACCACAACCAAGGCATGGAGGGTCCTTTCCTTAGAATTAGTCGGTGCCGGACACAAGCAAGTTAAGACAACTTCCTCATTAAGGTGAAAGGGACAAACGACCTTAGGTAAGAAATCAGGTTTAGAGCGAAAAACCACCTTATCCCTGTGCAACTCAAAGTAGGGTGGTTTCATACAAAGTGCTGCCAGCTCTGATACGCGATGCACCGAGGTGATCGCTATGAAAAAGACCACTTTGAGAGTCAAGATAGGAAATGCAGCATCGCACAATGGTTCAAAGGGAGGACCCTGAAGAGCAGACAGTTCTCCTGCGGACCCCACTGACCCTGGATCTGCTGAGTCTGCCAAACGCCTCCCCAGCCTGTCAGACTGGCATCCGTGGTAACTATCTCCCAATGAGGAGTCAGAAAGGACTTGCCCACCAGCAGGTTCCAGGAGTCCAACCACCACAAGAGGGACTGTTGTCCTTGTTCCAGAGAATCCTGCATCCGATTCCAGCCGGTCAACATGTTCAATTGCAGAGGTGTCACGTGAAATTGGGCGAAGGGTACTGCCTCGAAGCATGACACCATTAAGCCAACCAATCTCATCCCCAGACGTATTGACGGCCGCTGACAAGACAGCAAGGCCTGCACCTGTGTCTGTTGAAGGAGTGTTAAAAGGCCTCTAGGGTTGACAACACCGTCCGAGTATCGCTCTCGGCCTGCTGTGGGGACTGGGCCGCAATCAGCAAGTTGTCCAGATAAGGCAGCACATGAATGCCCTGGTTCCTCAGGATGGTCATGATGCCCGCCAGTACCTTGGTGAAGACGCGGGGGGCTGAAGAAATCCCGAATGGAAGAGCCACAAACTGGTAATGCTGGTCCTCCAGAGCAAATCTCCGGAACTTCTGATGCCCCAGGAAAATCGGGATGTTCTGATCACCGTGGCCATGAAGCCGCCGGGCCGAAGCGAGCTCACCACCAACGGTAAGGTTTCCATGCGGAAATGTCTGACTCTTACAAACCTGTTGAGACCCTTCAGGTCCAGAATTGGCCTTAACGTTCCGTCCTTCTTGGGAACCGTTAACAGGTTGGAGTAAAAGCCTTGACCCTGTTCCTGACGAAGTACAGGGTAAATCACACCTAACGGCAGGTGGTGTTGCACGGCCGTTCTCAAGAAATCTTGTGGGCGGTCTGACTGCCAGCTCTATTTTGTAACTGGAGGACACTACCTCCTGAATCCACAGATCCGAGACATGCAAACAGTAGAAACCGTCCCCCCACCCGGATGGGTTAGGGCGCCCCCTCACGCCTGAGGGGACTTGGCAGGGGGCTTGGACTTGGCTCCCCATGCGGGATTGGGTTAGCCGTGGGACCTACCTCTACTCCAGGTATCTCTGCAGCCACCTGAAAATGAAGAGCCTCTTCCTCCTCGAAAGGAACGAAAGGCAGGGGGATTCCAAAAGGACAGAGTAGGCTTCCGTCTCTGAGGGAGTCTACCATCCTTGACCAGAAGGTCCAGGTGCTCCCCAAACAGCCTGTGCCCCACAAAGGGGATACTCTTAAGCGACTTCTTGGCCGAGCCATCAGCCGACCATTAACGCAGCAAGAGCGAGCGACGGAGGGCAACAAGCAGTGCCAAAATCCTGGCACCAAGCTGGACCCCATCGTCCATGGCAGAGGCAACAAAAACAATGAATTCCAAGCAGGCCTTAAGTTCTTTATACTCCTGCGCCCGCTTGCGAGCCTTAGCTCTATTCCCAAGGTGTCTCACCTTCTTTCTGATGGCTAGAGAGACAATCGTCGCGGCACACACAGGGCGAAACAGGGGACCAGCAAAGGTGAACACATGGCAGACCAGCTGATCCATGCGCTTGTCAGCCTGGTCACGTAAGGAAGCAGTATCAGGTGACGACATAACAGAAGCGTTGGATAATCCAGACACAGGGGAACAAGGGGGACGAGACCATAACCGAACTAACTCCTCAGGAAAGGGGTACCGCCTGTCCAGGCCCTTAGGCACCGATGGTAACTTGTTAGGCTGCTCCCATTCCTTGAAAATCATGTTAGAAAAATGGGCCTGGAAAGACCCACCTTTGTCTTTCGGGCCTAAACATATCACCCTGCTTCCTTTTAGCCACTTTGGGAGAAGCAATGTGTAGTGTTTCAAACACTGAGGTAAGCAACTTCTCCGTATGATCCGGGAGCCAAGCATCCTCGTCCGAGGAAGAGCCAGACATACTGTCATCGCCAACAGAATATTCCACAGTGGAGTGTGAATCATCTGGCAACTCACCTTCCTCCACAGATCCCAGATCATCAAAGAGATCGTCATTATACGAGTAAACGGGCCAGCCTATGCGCCAAATCAGCATGGGACCCCCTGCTGGCTCCCCCCTCACTGGGGTCTGAGTGCAGCAGCAGAGGGTCCTGAGAAGCCGTCGGCAGCTAGGGGCAGGGACGCCCGCCCGATCATGGTCCAAAATAAAGCCTCGGGCGCAAGTGGTACAAACAGTGCTGAATCCGCCCAGAGGATTCCTACTGCACAAGGGGTAGAGCTTTTCCTGCCCAAATGGGGCCCCCAGCTCACTATCCCCAGATGCCTCCAGTATGGTGATTAAAAATGGTCAATCGGTAAGGTTACAAGACACTAACGGTCCAAACCTATAATGATCCCTCTTAATAAAAAGGGGGGGGGGATCGGGAGGAACCACAACCCTCAACCACAAAGCCCACGACCTATAAAAGAGAGGGGAGAGAGGCCCATCAGAATAAGCAAAGGCAAGGCAGTTTGTCATAATAAAACAGTCATACAAAAAGAGGGATTTGCGGCACCGACAGAAGGACAATCCCTGGAGCCATCGCAGCCTCCGAGGACGGAAGATCCCCCAGCAGCAGCAGTAGGGCGGACGCGGTAAGCAGCCAGCGAGCGCATGCCCCACCGCAGAAGCGAGCACACGCCGAGCGGAGCCTTCCAGAAGCGTTCCTTGAGGGGCTGGCGGCGCCGTGATGACGCAGAACGCGTCAGCACCCGGCTCCATCCCTCCGGCGGTGCGAAAAGACGCGCCTGCCCATCGACACCCTCATGCTGCACGGCCTATATGGCCATAAAAAAAAACATGGCCACGGGGGTCCGCCGCCCACCGCGCGGCTCCCGTGGCACACACAGACCTCACCAGCGGCGTCTCTCCCCCCCGCCCCGTCACGGACAGCGCCGCACAGTGGCGAGGCGAGGCAGAGGCCCGCGGGGTACGCAACCCCTCAGGTAGGCAGCGACGAGGGAGGCAAGTATGCTCATGCTCCAAGGCCCAGCTGAGCCAGCGATGAGCCATAGTGAAAACAACACAGTCAAACACAAGTGCCAAGACACCAGCTTGTGGGCAGGGAGGGTACATATAGACAACAGGTTGTTCCCCCCCCCCCCAGGCTCACCATAAGCCTGTGGCCGGCTACCCTTTAGTATAGGGTCTGCGGCCCAGAGCCAAGCTCTGCCGAGTGCCAATTGATCCCGGCGTTCACCCTACCGTCACGATCCCGTAGAAGCCAGCGGCTGGGAGGCAAGAATGGGTCAAAAGGGATCAGCGGAAATAGGGTCCGCAGTGGCCGACGGGCTAGGAGGCCCCGCTCTGCTGCTATTGTCTGAGAGAGTATCCAACGATCTTCAGCAGCCAAGACTGCAAGATGAACACTGGAGAATGATAGATGTTGATAGAATGATAGATAGGGACCACCCGGACTGGATATAGGGAAAAAAATAACTTTTTTAATTTACACCACCAAGGTCACGCCCACCTGCCATTTTTAGATCACTAATAGGCAGACCTCAAGAATGCCGGCTAATGTGACCCCGACCAGTCAGCCACATCCCCGGTTTCCCTGTAGTCTGGGGAGTACTGAATGGCTGGGGATGTGGGAGTGCGCCACAGCTACAGGGAAGCCGGGGATGCGGCCAGCGGCAAATAAACTGCCATTGGAACCGCCAGTAATATCCAAGGGGAGGCCATCAACAGGCCCTGGAGGCCTTTAGTCCCCAGTACCTGCCGACACAACCTTTGAACTGCATTAACCGCTTGTGAACTGATAAGGGGTCCACTGCCTGGACAATTCCTTCAAGTGTTTTTTTTTTTTTATTGAAGGGTTTTGGGTTTGGAGATGTTATATTTGCTGAATAGATTGTATAATAGATTGTATAATACTTCCATCTACCTGTTCCACTGCCAAAAAGTCAGGTCCGCCAAAGCTTACCAATCTGTGGCACACGCCCCTTCCATTGAAATGAACCTTGGCTTACCACTCCCTCATTCCCTTGTATGGCTGCCAATCACATGACCACCAGCAACTAATCAGGATTGCTAGTTTATGTATAAACAACTTACAAACATAGCTAAGGATACAGTGATGAGCAAACCCACAAACCGTTACTGGTAGTCATGTGATCGGCAGCCATACAAGGGAATGAGGAAGTGGTGAGAACTGGACAACTTGCAATGAAGTTTCTCTTTAAAAGGAAAAAATACAATTCTGTGAGTACTCACCTGTAGAATTGTTTTTGGCTGTGTCCTGTTCCGGTCGCTCCATTCATTACATCTGAGTATCGCCACCAGGTGTAGCACAGTTACTGCAAGGCAAAAAAGCTGTAACTCCTCCTGGCCCTATATAAAAGCAGGTGTCTCAATAGAATCCCCAGTGGTTAAACAGCAATCAGGATGAGACAAGCCAGGAGGCCAAGAACCATGTTACATCACATAGTTACAGCATGTACTCTCTCAATAAACTCAAGGACAAGGTCCAGTAAGAATGGTAATCACCATAAACAGCAAACAGAAGATAACAAACCAAGGGTGGGGTGGAGCGACCGGAACAGGACACAGCCAAAAACAATTCTACAGGTGAGTACTCACAGAATTTTATTTTTCCCTGTGTCCTGTTCCGGTCGCTCCATTCATTACGACTGGGACATCCAATAGCAGTGTCCAAAAAGAAGGGTGGGCAATCCCGTGAGCAACAGCATGTAGTTCATGACACTACCGCCTGAAGCACTTCACGGCCAAAGACAGCATCAGCTGAGCCCCAACATCCACCTTGTAAAAACTTAGTAAAAGTATTAACAGAAGACCAAGTAGCGGGCTTACAAACTTGTTCAACCGAGGCCTGGTGCTGAAAAGCCCAGGATGCAACAATAGCTCTAGAAGAATGAGCAGTAACCCGAAAGGAGGTTCCTTCCCCTTGGCGGAGTAAGCTTGTACCACCGCCTGACTAATCCACCTACTGATAGTGGATTTAGCTGGAGGCAACCCCTTCCTAGCTCCATCAGCGAGAACAAAAAGATAATCCGACTTCCTGAAGGGTTCTGTCGCAACCAGGTAGTACTTAACGACTC
Organism: Gastrophryne carolinensis; assembly: GCA_027917425.1. Taxonomy (NCBI): domain Eukaryota; kingdom Metazoa; phylum Chordata; class Amphibia; order Anura; family Microhylidae; genus Gastrophryne; species Gastrophryne carolinensis. The sequence goes on from CM051238.1 coordinate 17,430,162, forward strand.
TGACCACATCCAGGGCATGAAGAGTCCGTACTTTAGAATTAGCAGGATCAGGACACAAGGAAGGTAACACAATCTCCTCATTAAGGTGAAACGTGGAGACGACCTTAGGAAAAAAAATCCGTATTGAAGCGAAATACCACCTTATCCCGATGCAGTCCAAAATAAGCAGGCTTCATACAAAGCGCAGCCAATTCTGACACGCGACACACAGAGGTGATCGCTATCAAAAAAACACAAAATAGTCAAAAAACTCAGACTCAAAATAGACAAGTAGCATCACACAAGGCTCAAAGGGGGGACCCTGGAGAGCCGACAGTACCAAATTCAAGTCCCATACCGGTAAAACAGGCTTACGAGGGGGACGAACATGAGTAAGTCCTTGGAAAAAAGTCTTGATGTAGAGTCTATGATTGGCAAAAGACCGTTGGGAAAAAAATTGCCAAGGCGGAGACCTGGCTCTTGAGAGTACTCAGCTGCAGGCCTAGTTCCAACCCATGTTGTAGGAACTCCAATATCCTTGAAATGGAGAAAATGCGACAGGGAAAAACCTTTAGACTCACACCAGGCAATGTAAGCATGCCAAACCCTGTAATACAACATGAATCATGGTACGCACAACCGTGGCGGACAACCCTTTTCCATCAGGATGGAGGTTTCAACAGCCAGGCCGTCAAAGCCAGCATCTGTAAAATGGGGTGGCCTAGTAGCCCATGTGTGAGAAGTCCTGGATCGGCGGGCATTACGCGACGAACCACTGACATCTAAACTATGTCCGCGAACCAACTCCTTCTCGGCCAGCAAGGAGCCACCAGGATGGTCGGGACCCCGTCCTGGACTATCTTGCGCAACACTCGGCCCAGGAGTGGGAACGGAGGGAATGCGTAAAGCAGCCTAAACTCCGTCCAAGAAATTGCCAGAGCGTCTGTGGCGAACGCTAGAGGATCTCTAGACAGGGAGGCGAACCTTGGAAGCTTGTGATTGTGTCTGGACGCAAACAGGTCCACATCCGGCTGACCCCAGCAGAGACACAGATCGTGAAAGATCTTGTCGCTGAGAGACCATTCCCCCAGACGAGAGACCCCCCTGCTCAGAGAGTCTGCCTCCTGATTCTCCACCCCGGGGATGTAGACCGCCGAGATGCAGGGAACATACTCCTCCACCCAAAACAGGATCTGGGACACTTCCTGAAGAGCCCGCTTGCTCTGTGTCCCGTCCTGGTGATTGATGTAGGCGGAAATGTCTGACCCTGACAAACCTGTTGAGACCCTTGAGGTCCAGGAAAGGCCTCAGAGTACCGTCCTTCTTGGACACCGTAAACAGATTGGAATATAACCCCTGACCTCTTTCCCGATGAGGTACGGGGCAAATCACCCCGGACAGAAGAAGACGCTAAATGGCCAGTCTTAGACCCTGCGCCGATGAGGCGTTCTGAGATATTCGAGACTGAAGGAATCTGTGCGGCGGCCAGGCTGCCAACTCTAATTTGTAACCGGAGGACACCACCTCCTGAATCCACCGATCCGGGACGTGCTGCTTCCAGATAGGAGCGAAAAGCAGAAGCCGTCCCCCCACCCGGATGAGTGAGGGCGCCCCCTCAAGCCGGCGCGGGCTTGGTAGAGGACTTGGGTTTAGATCCCCAGGAGGGATTAGTCCGCCCGCAAGACCTACCTCATCCCCAGGAATCTCTGCGGCCACTCGAAAAGGAAGAACCTCTTCCTCCTCAAAGGGGCAATAGGCACAAGAGCCCCGAAAGGGCCGCACTGGCCTCCGGCGCTGAGGAAGACTTCCATCCTTTGCCAGGCTATCCAGTCGCACCCCAAAAAGCCTGAGTCCCAGAAAGGAAAACTGGTAAGAGATTTTTTTTTTGGCCGCAGTGTCGGCCGCCCACTGTCGCAGCCATAGGGAGCGACAAGGTGCAACTTCTTCCTTATACTCCTCTGCCCGTTTGCGAGACTTGGCCATATCCACCAGCCGTATCACCTTCTTCTCGGTAGCCAGGGAGACAATTGCCGCGGCACAAACGGGCCCGAAGACCAGTGCCCACAAACGTGAAGACATGACAAGCCAACTGATCAATGCGCCTACCAGTAGAGTCGCACAGGGAGCGTTATCGGGAGACGGCATAACCGTAGTGTTGGATAACCCCAGGACAGAAGAGTCCACCTCGGGGGGAACGGAACCAGGCACGGACCAACTCCTGAGAGAAGGGATACCGCCTGTCCATGCCCTTAGGTACAGACGGCAATTTATTAGGCCTTTCCCATTCTTTACTATCTCCAGGTGCCTCCCTTATAGTGATTATGGTAAAATACAGGTAACCAGGCGCTAACGGCCCAAACCTAATGGCCCCCAAAGCTCCCTCTAGAAATTCCTCAGATCAAAACCAGAGAAACAAGGTGGAGGGGGAGGGAGGAGGAGGGGTGTAGAGAACGGGAGGGACCACAACCCACAGCAGTCAGGGGTCCTCCTAAAAGCCACAAAGAGAAAACCACATGAGATCCCACAGCACATGCAAAGCAAAATACATATGTGTACATAAAATCCAAAACCGGACTCACGGTTGCGCAGGACACCCGAAATGAACACGGATGCAAGTGGCCATATAATCAGGTTAGCCTGGAAAGCACCCGCCCCAGGGCTTAAGAACTTGTTCAATCGCAGTGAAGCAGGTCCAGCAAGGAGCGATCACACACACACGCAGCGCTGAGACCAGGAACGCAGGCCGCACAGGCACAAAAACCTCGAGGGGCGAGCCGCGCCCTTGTAACGCGTCGTCGCGCGGCCCCGTCCCCCGGCAGCGCGCGAAGCACCGCTGCGGGGAAGAAGAAAAAAGACAATTCTGTGAGTACTCACCTGTAGAATTGCTTTTACCATGCATGGCACGGCCTGCTTCACGAAGTCATTACATCTGAGTTATTCCGCCACAGTATACTGCAGAAGAGTTGTGGCTCCTCCCGGTACCATATAAAACGGAATTACCATAGACTTATCCAGTGCTGACAAGCAGTTATTTCAAGAAACCGGGAGATAATAAAGGTAAAACAGGTAACAAAACCCCAACGATAACAAGGGTGGGGTGAAGCAGGCCGTGCCATGCATGCCAAAAGCTATTCTAAGGGTGAGTACTCACAGAATTGTCTTTTTCCCATTGCATGGCACGGCCTGCTTCACAAAGTCATTACATCTGGGACATCCAAAAGCAGTGTCCATCAAGTAGAGTGGGATCCCCAAAGAGTAACAACAGGCAATTTAAACCACTACTGCCTGAAGTAAGGCCAAAAGCAGCATCAGCTGAGGCCCTAACATCAACCTTGTAAACCTTGAAAAAGTATGAACAGAAGACCAAGTTGCGGCCTTACAAACTTGTTCAACAGAAGCTTGGTGCTGAAAGGCCCAAGACGCACCAATAGCATGAGTAGAATGAGCAGTAAACCTAAAAGGAGGTTCCTTCCCTTTAGCAGAATAGGCTTGTACCACCGCCTGACAGATCCACTTGCTGATAGTGGATTTAGCAAGAGGCAAACCCTTCCTAGGTCCAGCAGGAAGAACAAAAAGAGCATCAGATTTCCTGAAAGGCTCAGTAGCAACCAAATAAAACTTCAGAGCCCTAACAACATCCAGAGAATGAAGGGTCCCTCCTTGGCATTAGCAGGGTTAGGACACAAAGAAGGCAAAACAATGTCCTGATTGAGATGAAAAGCAGACACAACCTTAGGCAAGAAATCCGGCTTAAGCCTAAACACCACCTTATCCTGATGCCGCTCAAAATAGGGAGGTTTGATAGAAAGACCCACCAGCTCAGAAACTCGCCTGATCGAAGTAATGGCCACCAAAAAGGCCAGCTTAAGAGTCAGAATGGGCAAAGCAGCCCCACGGATAGGCTCAAAGGGAGGACCCTGCAGAGCAGAGAACACCAGATTCAGGTCCCAAACTGGTAGCATAGGTACGTGGCAGACGCACATGAGTAACTCCCTGGAAAAAAGTCTTAACCAACCGGTGATTGGCAAAGGATCTTTGGAAAAAAATTGCCAGAGCCGACACCTGTCTCTTGAGGGTACTAAGTTGAAGGACTGAATTCAAACCGTGTTGCAAAAATTCCAGAATCCTGGGGATAGAAAATACCCGACAAGGAAGACAGGTACTCACACCAGGGAATGTAAGCATGCCAGATCCTGTAGTAGATAAAGGACGAGGACTTCTTCCTAGCCCGAATCATGGTATCAACAACAGAAGCCGGCAACCCCTTATCCATCAAGATGGAGGTTGCAGCAGCCAAGCCGTTAAAGCCAGCGTTTGTAAATTGGGATGGCACAGTTGTCCCTGAGTGAGCAGATCTGGATCCTTGGGCAGGGCATACTGATCTACTGCCAACTGCATGACGTCTGCGAACCACACCCTCCTTGACCAACAGGGGGCCACCAGAATGGCTGATACCCCTTCCTGGGCTATCTTGCGCAGCACCCTGCCCAGCAGAGGGAACGGAGGGAACACATAGAGGAGCCGAAACTCCATCCAAGGCATTGCTAGCGCATCCGTGGCGAAGGCCAGAGGGTCCTGTGACAGGGAGACAAACCTGGGAAGCTTGTGATTGTGGCGGGAAGCAAACAGGTTCACATCCGGCTGACCCCAGCGGTGGCACAGGGAGTGAAATACCTTGTTGCTGAGGGACCATCCCCCTGCTCAGGGAGTCTGCCTCCAGGTTTTCCACCCCCGGAATGTAAACCACCGAGATGCAGGGGACATTCTCTTCCGCCCAAGACAGTATCAGGGACACTTCCTTGAGGGCTCGCTTGCTCCGAGTCCCTCCCTGATGATTGATGTAGGCAACCGCCGTCTGGTTGTGCGAGCAGATCTGAACAGCCCGACCCTGAAGGTGTGTCAGCTGAGACAGAACCAGCCTGATCGCCCTCAGTTCCAGTACATTGATGGGAGCATTGGCCTCCTGGGGGCCCCACCGACCATGGAACTTCAGAGACTTCCAAAAGCCCCCCCAACCGGTCAGACTGGCATCTGTGGTGACAGTCTCCCAGCACGGAGGCAGAAAGGTCCTGCCCACTAGAAGGTTCCCTGAGTCCAGCCACCACGAGAGGGACTGTCTGGCCAAGGAGGACAGAGCTAATTCCTGATCCAGGGACACAGGGTCCCGATCCCAAACTGACAAGAGGTGCAACTGAAGAGGCCTCATGTGAAACTGCGCAAAAGAGACCGCCTCGAAGCAGGACACCATCAGACCCACTAACTGCATCCCTTGCCGGATGGAGGGATGGGGACACAAGAGCAGAGCCCCTGCCTGCTTCTGAAGGCCCTCCACCTTCTGCTGAGGCAGGAATACCTTGACCTGAGAGGTATCCAGAGTCATGCCCAGAAAGGACCTCAAAGACGGAGACAGTGAAGACTTAGGATAGTTGATCACCCAGCCGAAGGACTCGAGAGTGGAGGTCACCACCTGAGTATCTGTCTCTGCCTGATGAAGAGATTGAGCCGCAATCAGAATGTCGTCCAGGTAAGGAAGGATGCGAATGCCCTGATTCCGCAGCAGAGCCATCACACCGCCAGCACCTTGGTGAACACCCGAGGGGCCGATGTGATACCGAGCAGTAAGGCCACAAACTGGTAATGCTGATCCTCTAGAGCGAACCTGAGAAATCTCTGATGCCCTGGAAAGATTGGCACGTGAAGGTAGGCATCCTTGATGTCCGCCGAAGACATGAAGTCGCCCGGGCGCAGGGTACTGACCACCGAGCGTAGAGCCTCCATGCGAAAATGCTTGAACCTGACAAACCTGTTGAGACCCTTCAAGTCCAGGATGTGCCTCAGGGACCCGTCCTTTTTGCGGACCATGAACAGTTTGGAATAGAACCCTCGACCCCGTTCCTGGGAAGGCACCGGGCAAATGACTCCTGACTCCAACAGAAGTTGAACCGCAAGGCGCAAACCCTGAGCTGACAGAGGGTTTTGAGACATCCGGGATCTGATGAATCTTGGGGGCGGCCAGGCTGCAAACTCTATCTTGTAACCGGAGGACACCACCTCCTGAATCCACCGGTCTGAGACGCGTAGACTCCAGACGTGAGCAAATAGCCGAAGGAGTCCCCCCACCCGGATGGGCGAGGGCGCCTCCTCATGCCTGAAGGGGCTTGGGGGGAAGGTTCGAGCTTGGGGCCTCATGATAGATCGGGACGACCACGGGATCTGCCACGCCCCCAAGAATCCCTGCGTGTACCCGAGAACAGGGAGCCACGACCTCCTCTGGAAGCACAAAAAGAGGGGAGGGCAGAGGAGGCAGCCTACCATCCTTGGCTAAAACATCCAGACGCTCACCAAAGAGCCGCAGCCCCGTAAAGGGGAGCCCAATGAGAGCCTTCTTAGCGGCAGTATCAGCTGCCCACAGACGCAGCCAAACAGAGCAGCGCATAGCCACCAAAAGAGCAGAGGTCCTACTACACATCCGTACCGCATCATCCATGGCAGTAAGGACAAAGGCAACAAAATCAGAGCAAAGCAAAATGGATCTATAATCCTCCCCCCTATTACCAGCCGTAGCGCCCTCCAGGAGACGCTTGAGCTGTCTTTTAAGGGCAACAGCCATAATGGCAGCAGCGCAGACCGGACGCAGCCCAGCCCCCACACACGTAAAAGCATGGCAGGCCAGCTGATCCATGCGCCGGTCCTCGCTGTCCCGCAGTGTAGTAGTGTCAGGTGAAGGCATGACCGAGGACAGCCCGAGCACGGGAGCGTCCACCTCAGGGGGACAAGACTATCGCTTGACCAGGTCGGCTGGGAAGGAATACCTCCTATCCCACCCTTTGGGCACTGTGGGCAATCTACTAGGACGTTCCCACTCCTTGAGCACCATATTAGTGAAATGGCTCTGCTCAGGGGACTCCAGGCTCTGCTCAGGGGAATTGTCAGGACGAAAGAGCTCACCCTTCTTCCTCTTAGCCACCTCAGGGGGGACAATGTGCAAGACATGTAAGCTAACAGGCTATCAGTGTCCTCAGGGAACCATGAGTCTTCCCCAAACGCAGACCAAGGGTCACAGCCGTAACCCTCCTGCTGGTCCCCAGAGGAGTCAGAGTCCTGTAAGAGTTGCCCCTCCTCTAGTGGGTAAAGGCCAACAAAAGTATCAGGTCCCTCATCCTCCTCAAGAAAGAGGGATGTCACGGGAGCTAGGTGCCGCTTCTTGCCAGAGGCCTTACGTGGAACAGGCCTGGCAAGCTGCCTTTCAATACTGGCCACACGCAGTGCCAAATGAAAACTGTGACCCCCCGCTAGTATCCCCCTCACTAGGGGCTAAATGCAGGCGCGGTAGGGTAGGTGATGCCGAAGGGGGCACAGAGCTTGGAAGCGAAGCGGGCAGCCCAGCCTGGAGAGCAAGGACACTTTGGGCGCATGGCACGCACACCCCGACACTGTCACTCACAGGGGATACCCCACACATGGCACACAGCCGGGAATGCCCCGAAGGACCCCCAAGCACGGTATCCCCAGAAGCCTCCATATGGTGATTAACACAGGCACAATAGACCAGCACAGGGTAAAGGCTAGTAAGAGCCACCTGGGATATGCCCCCCCAAGGGATGCCCCAGAAGCCAGTAAGGGAAGATGAGGGGGGGGGGGGGGGGATAGGACAGGGAGAAACCACAACCCACAGTTGTCCCGCCTGAAAGACAAAAATGAAGACACATAAGTATCCCGCAGCGCATGCCCAAAAGAGACCAGAAACCCCAAAGGGAACTCACGGACCAAGTAGGACAAGGGCACCAACCGCCAGACCACAGGAGGAAAGTGTCAAGCAGACCAGGATCACCGCCGCAGCTCCGGGATGCGAAGGGCCCCAACTCGCAGCAGAAGCAAAATGGCGCCGTCAGAGAAACCTTGAGGGGCGGGCTGCGGGAGGACGGCGCGATACGCGGCATCCACCGCCCCCCCCCCCCCGAACAGGGCGAAAACGGCGCTCATGTGACCTCGCAGGTGTCATCACAGTAGAGAAAAAACGCCTCACAAATACAGCGCCGCCCGCCGCGGAGCGCAGTACAGAGCGGCGAAGCCAGTTAAAACACAGTTAAAAAACAGGTGAATACACAGCCCAGGCCCGGGACGGGGGGGGGGGGGGGGGGTGAGCCAAAACGCCAGAACGAGTAAACAGTCCCCAAAAAACTCACCCCCTCAGAAGTTAGGACAGGAACTCCACATCCCTAGCAGGCTCACCATAAAGCCTATGGCCGGCTACCCTTTGTGGTACAGGGTCTGCGGCTTGGAGCAGCGCTCCTTGAGCAGTTGACCCTAGTGCTCCTCTACCCTCACCCGATCAGTCAGCCGAGGCCGGGAGGCACAGAGGGTCTGGAAACTGGTGGAAATAGCCATGCAGGGCCGCAGGCTTGGTTTCCCTGCTCACCTGTGCAATATAGAGAGCCATCTTCTATCTTCGCAGAATCACTGCAGAGAGAACACTGGATACGTTTATGGTGCTTCCGTTTTTATATGGTACCGGGAGGAGCCACAACTCTTCTGCAGTACACTGCGCCACCTTGTGGCGGATTACCCAGATGTAATGACTTCGTGAAGCAGGCTGTGCCATGCAATGGGAAAAAGGGGCCCACAGAGACCTCAGCCTCCGCCCAAAGCGCAGCGCCCAAATGCGGACAGGGTCCGGCGGTCGCGCCCTGGATCCGGGCGTGGCCTAACTCCGGTCCGCCCGCCCTGACCCCCCCCCCCCCCTCACAGCAGCAAGATGAAGCGAAGGGGAGACACGCCGAGGGAACGAGGGGGGTAAGTATAGAAAGTGAAAACAGAAGTGCACAATGACAATAAAGCTGTGGGACACACACACACAGGGCAGCCAAGTGGTTCCCCCCCCCCCCCAATAGGCTCACCACTGCCTATGGCCGGCCACCCTTCAGGATAGGGTCTGGGCCCAGAGCTTAGCTCTGCGAACGCCTGACCCTGGCGTTCCCCTACCTTCACCGTCCTATGCAGCCGAAGCTGGAAGGGAACGTGGGTCCACAGTGGGAATAGGGGCACAGGGGCCGTCAGGCTCGGGATGCCCCGCTCAGCTGCGCATAATACGAGAGAGTAGCAGAGACGATCCTTAGCAGCAATACTGCAAGCGAACACTGGGGATTCCATTGAGACACCTGCTTTTATATAGGGCCGGGAGGAGTCACAGCTTTGTTGCCTTGCAGTAACTGTGCGCCACCTGGTGGAGCGACAGGAACAGGGCACAGGGAAAAAAAAGCTACTCACCTTTTATTCCCTGCAGCAGATTGGTTCTGCTCCAGCGATTAGCAACTAACCTGATCGCTGAATCCCATACAGTCCCAAGCTTCAAACATGGGGTCGGGATTGATGGCTTGATAGGCTTGCCAGAGGAGCACTATCGCGCCCTCTCCATTCATTGCAAGGCCTGGCATGCCCCTTCCATTGTAGTGAATGGAGAGGGTGTGGCCACACCCCTGTGATTGGTAGTGGGAGGTGTGAACCAGACATGGAAAGGTCAGTCAACGGAGTTGGGGCTCAGGGCAGCTAAGGCACTGTGGGCAGAGATCTAGTGATCAGGTGGTTTGCTGGTCACTGGACTTGGACCCATCAGCTTCAGGGGACAAAAAGAGAGTATCCTTTTTTTTATTGGGTGTTTAATCACTTTAATTCTGTTTCTTTGCATTATATAAAGCAAGTGAAGACACAGAGATCAGCAACATCCCTCCGGGCATCCGTGGAGGTAAGCCATGAGCTTTGCGGGCGCGGCTGATTTATTATTTTCCCCCCTCTAAATATTACCTGGTAAATATTAAGGTCGGCCAACCGAACCACAAAAGAACTGGACATCAGTTTGGATTTGGGCAGGTCCAGCGATGCTGTGGGTGAAGATCCCTTAAGGCTGGAATCCGAACCTGTAATGCAAATAATATAGGATAGTAATGCAAATGACAGGCGGCCTTGGCAGCATCAGAATAATGGCGCACAGACTGCGGCGTCCGTGAGTATAAGGTGCAACTAGTGACAAGGGATCATGAATCCCAGGACTCCTATTTGGGCAAAGCCATGTTCTCTTCTTTTTTGGAATTAAAAGTGGGCCAATCACCCAGAGAAATGATTCCAGGGCCGGCCTCTAACCTGCCTGTGGTAAAACCCCCCCGGGGCACTGGTAATCTTACCTGATTCCACCGGCTTTCTGCTTTGTACAGCGCCACAGAAGAATGTGGTGCTATATATTAATAATAACCTACAGCAATGTTTATAGGACACTTACCTGGATGCTGCTGGGATTTGGAGGGGGAGCTGGAGCTGTGATCTTTCACGGCTTGTTTCAGCATGTCCACGTTACAGGAGAACTCCTGCAGCAGCTCCTGGGCCCAGGAACATCGGGTCTTGGTGGCGTCGCCATAATACATCCAGTGGCTGCAGCTGTCCTCTGCCAACATAAAGGTTTAGCATTAGGCACCCGGCGCACTAAGAGAAAAGGCTTCAGCAGCGCCAGACATGCATCGTATCAAGATCAATATTGCACTTTGTTACTATCGTCCGGTCCATCAACAATTCAATGTCTGTGCAAAACACAGCTATAACCCCGCCCCCTGCACCCCCCCCCCCTCCTCTCTTCAATATGTGAGGCTTCTAAGGCAAGATGGCGGCGCCCGTATCCTAGAGTCCTGAACAGAGTTGCAGCCCAACGGGGGAAAGAATAATAAGTAAGTGACTAAAAACGTAAAATATATTAATTTTAGATGCTGGGGAATCGTTTTAAAAGGGTTTGGGCTTTTAATTAAATGATGACGAAGGTCCGCTTTAATATAAATATTTCCTAAGCAAAAGGAGGGAGAGCCCCCAAACTCCCTAATAGGAAACTAACCAAAGATTTTACTGCTGCACACACCCAAAGTATAAAAATAGTAATGTTTTAATGAATTGGTCAAAATTACATTACAAAAAAGACATGTACATTTTAAAAAAACACATAAGACAAGTTCATTATCTGCCACCGGGGGGGCACTGGTATACCAAGCTTCTATACTGCCCTGAGGAAGAGACTCGGCGTCTCGGAACGCGTGGGCTCTGTGTGCGGGGGGCCTGTGTGATACTGACATCCAGCAATAGATAAGTAGCTTTATGTTTTTTTCGGTTTGATTTATGTCTCCTGGGTTTGTGGTCTATACACTAGGATTTGAGTAATTGCTCTTATGAGATTGATGCACTTTTTTGCACTTAGCACTTTATGTAAATAGGACTTTATATGAATTTTGATTGTAATAAGAGATATTAATTGTCTACATCTTTACACATATGGATATGTAACTGGATGTTTTACAGCTTGGTATACCAGTGGCCCCCCGGTGGCAGATAATGATATAACTTGTCTTATGTGTTTTTTAAAATGTCTATGTCTTTTTTGTAATGTAATTTTGACCAATTAATTAAAACGTTACTATTTTTATACTTTGGGTGTGTGCAGCAGTAAAATCTTTGGTTAGTTTCCTATTAGGGAGTTTGGGGCTCTCCCTCCTTTTGCTTAGTTAATGTTTGTGGAATACCAAAGTAGTGCACCACAGGAACGATATTAGTGGGTGCCACCTCATTTCACCCCTTTGGGGTTTCTTGGTGGTTAATATAAATATTTATTTATCACACTGAACTGTCGCAATCAGAAATACATTTGTTTCACTGGTGTGAAACCCTCGCAATCCAAAATTTGGGCTTAAAGTGGTCCAGAACCCATGGCGATCGTCCCAGGAATCTATAAGATTCCCGGGCCGATCGATTCTTCCCCCCCCCCCCCGGGGCATCCCGATGCCCCGCTGTGTGAAACCCCCCAGGTCACCTCATATACTTACCTGGTTTCCCAGTCCAATGGTGCCAGCGCAAGCCACGGCCACATCCCCGCTATCCCTTTAGCAAAGCGTGTGCCTGGGCCGGGCATTTGTGAATGGCCGGCACGGACAGGCTCCCTGTTAGAGGGTAGCGGGGGATGTGGCCATCAGCGCGCTCGGAGCAGCTGACCTTAGACGACGTGATGTTAGCGGCTCACAGTGCGCCGATTGGATGAGCGGCCACACATGCACCGCAGGACCGGGAAGAGGCGAGTTGGCATCAGCGATCTGGGGGGGGTTTCATGCAGTGGAGCACCCTGATGGTGGGCAAGGACCAAAACCCACTTTAACCTGTTGCCCTGATTTAAAGTAGACCAAAACCCAGGATTTTGACTACATCTATGCCTTTATCTAAGGGATTGGACAAAAGCGCACAGGCGGCCATGGGCACAGCTGCAGGGGTGGCCAGAGATGGCAGTGAGGGCCCAGGACAAGGTAAGGTAATTGCGGGTAACCACATAGTGAGATTCAGCATGCCCCAGGGGCACCTAAATGGCCGGCCCTGAAGCCATTTAGACTCCAAGGCTGTCAACGGGGGTGATTGGTTTACTTTAAAGTGGAGCAAAACACAGGATTTTGCCTATCCCAGGTGTGACGATGGCACGACTTGATCAGACCACTTTAACCTGTTGCCCTGATTTAAAGCAGACCAAAACCCAGGATTTTGACTACATCTATGCCTTTATCTAATGGATTGGACAAAAGCGCACAGGCGGCCATATTCCCCGCTACCCCCTAACAGGGAGAGTGCCATTCATAAATGCCTGGTGTGGGCACGCTCTCTACAAAAGTCATAGCAGGGTTGCGACCACTCCTAGCACGTGCGCCATTGGACTGTGGAAGAAGGTGAGTTTCTAGGCAACCTAGGGGGTTTCACACAGGGGGGCATCCTGATTCTGGGTGGAATGGCCCTTTAAAGTGGACCAAAACCTGGGATTTTCACTATCCCAGACTTTGGTCTGTCTCCCCAGGGCACCTTGGTTTGAGATGCCCCGCTGCATGAACCCAGATCGCCCACTGTACTCACCTTTCTGTTGTTCCCATGGCCCATGCCTGAGCGCTCATCCAATCACAGCTTTATGCCATGTATACTAATGCACGGAATAAAGCCATTGTTTTGAGCCTAACGTCGGCATAGAGAGGGGCGACGGGCACATCCCCAGCTCCCCTGTGGTGTGCGTTGCTTCTGTGCGCCCAGCCAATCCGAATGGCTGGGGAACGGGCACAGCTGCAGGGGTGGCCAGAGATGGCAGTGAGGGCCCGGGACAAGGTAAGGTAATTGCGGGTAACCACATAGTGAGATTCAGCATGCCCCAGGGGCACCTAGATGGCCGTCCCTGAAGCCATTTAGACTCCAAGGCTGTCAACGGGGGTGATTGGTCTACTTTAAAGTGGAGCAAAACACAGGATTTTGCCTATCCCAGGTGTGACGATGGCACGACTTGATCAGACCTTTACACTGTTCATCTGATCAAACTGAATCTGGCTTTAAAGTGGACCAAAACCCACGGCCAATCGATTCCTTCCCCCCAGGGAAGCCCTGCTGTCCCAAGCAGGGTGTGTACCAATGGCAGGCATCTGTGAATGGCTGGCGATGGCACGCTCCCTGTTAGAGGGCCAATCTCACACACACACGATTGCGCCCCCCATCATCCGATTAGCAACACGAGTGACTTTACGATGCTACCAAACCGCAGCGTATCTCCGCCATCGTTTCAGCTAGAAAAACATCTGCTCCAACAACTGCTACTTCTATACAGGGATTAAAGTGGACCAAAACCCAGGATTTTGACTATACTGGGTTTTGGTCCTTTCCCCAGGGGCACCTGCCCCGGTGTGTGAAACCCCCCAGGACACCGATGCCAACTCACCTCTTCCCGGTCCCACGGCACGTCTACGAGCAGCGGCTCTGATGGCTTCCATCTCACAGGAAGTGTCTTACAGGAAAGAGGTGAGTTGGCATCTGCGTCCTGAGGAGTTTCACACAGCGATAGGGGTGCCCCTGGGGAAAAGGACCAAAACCCAAGATAGTCAAAATCCTGGGTTTTGGTGCACTTTAAACAGAGTGGTCAGGTGACTAGGAGGCTGGCAGGTCTGTTGGTGCTTTAGTAATGGGGTCTTTACCTTGTTGTAATATGTGCATAATAGTTTTATTTAGTCATATTAGTGGCAGGTAGGTCTCATTTCTTATGTTACCCCCAGCTGCCACTTGGAGACAGGGATTGGATCGAACGGTCAGGTGACTAGGAGGCTGGCGGGTCTGTAGGCACTTTTAGTTATGGGGTCTTTACCTTGTTGTAATATGTGCATAATATTTTTTATTAGTCATATTAGCGGCAGGTAGGTCTCATTTCTTATGTTACCCCAGCTGCCACTTGGAGACAGGGATTGGACAGAGCGGTCAGGTGACTAGGAGGCCGTCGGGTCTGTAGGCGCTTGAGTAATGGGGTCTTTACCTTGTTGTAATATGTGCATAATAGTTTTATTTAGTCATATTAGTGGCAGGTAGGTCTCATTTCTTATGTTACCCCAGCTGCCACTTGGAGGCAGGAATTGGATCGAACGGTCAGGTGACTAGGAGGCTGGCGTGTCTGTAGGCACTTTTAGTTATGGGGTCTTTACCTTGTTGTAATATGTGCATAATATTTTTTATTAGTCATATTAGTGGCAGGTAGGTCTCATTTCTTATGTTACCCCGGCTGCCACTTCGAGACATGGATTGGACAGAGCGGTCAGGTGACTAGGAGGCCGGCGGGTCTGTAGGCGCTTTAGTAATGGGGTCTTTACCTTGTTGTAATATGTGCATAATAGTTTTATTTAGTCATATTAGTGGCAGGTAGGTCTCATTTCTTATGTTACCCCGGCTGCCACTTCGAGACATGGATTGGACAGAGCGGTCAGGTGACTAGGAGGCCGGCGGATCTGTAGGCGCTTTAGTAATGGGGTCTTTACCTTGTTGTAATATGTGCATAATAGTTTTATTTAGTCATATTAGTGGCAGGTAGGTCTCATTTCTTATGTTACCCCAGCTGCCACTTGGAGACAGGGATTGGATAGAACGGTCAGGTGACTAGGAGGCTGGCGGGTCTGTAGGCACTTTTAGTTATGGGGTCTTTACCTTGTTGTAATATGTGCATAATATTTTTTATTAGTCATATTAGCGGCAGGTAGGTCTCATTTCTTATGTTACCCCGGCTGCCACTTCGAGACATGGATTGGACAGAGCGGTCAGGTGACTAGGAGGCCGGCGGGTCTGTAGGCACTTTTAGTTATGGGGTCTTTACCTTGTTGTAATATGTGCATAATAGTTTTTATTTAGTCATATTAGTGGCAGGTAGGTGTCATCTCTTATGTTACACCGGCTGCTAGCTCTGCAGCATAAGCCCCACCACCACTTACCTTCCCGGTGATAGGGATAGTAATCCACAGTCAGCTGATTAAAGGACAACTGCATGGCGCCGCCCGTGATTCTCCAGTCCAGCACTGCAAGACAGAAGAGTTGTCAGTTCATTCACACGGTCACATTCACAGGTAAATGGGCAAAGGATTTGTAAGACGCAGGTGGCAAAAACATCATAAAAAAAGAGCTTTCCCAGCAGGGACGGCCTTAGGATGGAAGATGCACTGTGCGACACTACAGGATGGCACAGCCCCCCCCCCCCACTCGCATGGTTGCCACGGCCACTGGGGTTCGCCGGAGGCCCTCTACATAACCAGAAAGGGGTGCTCACTTGAAAAAGCGTTTTTAGCCAATGGCATCCCCGGCTTCCCTGTAGCTGTTCGCGCTCCCCGTGCCCAGCGATTCGGATAGGCTGAGAGTGCGCACTCCACGCGGGAGCCGGGGATACGACAGCCGTCACGAAATTCAAATCAGTGGCTTTGTGCTGTGCATTAGTATGCGGGGGATAAAGCACGGTTTGGACAGGCGCCGCTGCATGCGCCGTGGGAATAGTGGTAAGGTGAAGTGGGCGATATAGTGGGTTTCACACAGGGGGGCAACTTTGGGATGCCCCTGGGGCAAGGACCAATTGATAAGGAAACCGTGGGAAGACCCCCTTTTGGTCTCTACGGTTCAGAGATTTCTCTGGTTTCAGTCGGTCTTCCAAAATAATCTAAGGGAGTGAAATATACGCGTAACGAAGGACACATAACAGTATGTGCTCGATGTTACACTGGGAAAGCGCTTTCTGCCCGCTCCGCCCAGTGACACTTTATTTTTATATTGAAGTAAAAAAAGACAATTCTGTGAGTACCCGCCTGTAGAATTGCTTTTAACATGCATGGCACGGCCTGCTTCACGAAGTCATTACATCTGAGTTATTCCGCCACAGTGTACTGCAGAAGAGTTGTGGCTCCTCCCGGTACCATATAAAAACGGAATCACCATAGACTTATCCAGTGTTGACAAGCAGTTATTCAAGAAACCGAGAGCTAATAAAGGTATAAAAGGTAACAAAAACCCCAACTAACTTGGAACAATCACCAAGAGGCAACCAAGAATAACGATAACAAGGGTGGGGTGAAGCAGGCCGTGCCATGCATGGTAAAAGCAATTCTACAGGTGAGTACTCACAGAATTGTCTTTTTCCCATTGCATGTCACGGCCTGCTTCACAAAGTCTCTACATCTGGGACATCCAAAAGCAGTGCCCATAAAGAGTAACAGCAGGCAGTTCAAACCACTACCGCCTGAAGTACCTTGCAGCCAAAAGCAGCATCAGCTGAGGCCTTAACATCAACCTTGTAAAACTTTTGAAAAGGTATAAACAGAAGACCAAGTAGCAGCCTTAAAAACTTGTTCAACAGAAGCTTGGTGCTGAAAAGCCCAGAAGGCACCAACAGCACCAGTGGAATAAGCAGTAACCCTAAAAGGAGGAACCTTCCCCCTGGCAGAATAGGCCTGCTCCACCGCCTGACGGATCCACTTGCTGATGGATTTAGCCGGAGGAAAACCCTTCCTAGGTCCAGCAGGAAGAACAAAAAGAGCGTCAGATTTCCTGAAAGACTCAGTAGCAACCAAATAAAACTTCAGAGCCCTGACAACATCCAAAGAGTGAAGGGTCTGCTCCTTGGAATTAGCAGGGTTAAGACACAAAGAAGGCAAAACAATGTCCTGATTGAGATGAAAAGCAGACACAACCTTAGGCAAGAAGTCCGGCTTAAGCCGAAACACCACCTTATCCTGATGCCTTTCAAAATAAGGAGGTTTGATGGAAAGTGCCGCCAGCTCAGAAACTCGCCTGACAGAAGTAATGGCCACCAAAAAGGCCACCTTAAGAGTCAGAATGGGCAAAGCAGCCCCACAGATAGGCTCAAAGGGAGGACCCTGCAGAGCAGACAACACCAGATTCAGGTCCCAAACCGGTAGCAAAGGCTTACGTGGCGGACGCACATGAGTAACTCCCTGGAAAAAAGTCTTAACCAACCGGTGAATGGCAAAGGATCTTTGGAAAAAAAATTGCCAGAGCTGACACCTGACCCTTGAGGGTACTAAGTTGAAGGCCCAAATCCAAACCATGTTCTGCAAACAGAATCCTAGAGATAGAAAACACCCGCCAAGGAAGAGACTTGGACTCACACCAGGCAATGTAAGCATGCCAGATCCTGTAGTGGATAAAGGACGAGGACTTCTTCCTAGCCCTAATCATGGCATTAACAACAGAAGCCGGCAAACCCTTATCCATCAAGATGGAGGTTTCAGCAGCCAAGCCGTTAAAGCCAGTGTTTGTAAATTGGGATGGCACAGTTGTCCCTGAGTGAGCAGATCGGGATCCTTGGGCAGAGCATACTGATCTACTGCCAACTGCACGACGTCTGCGAACCACACCCTCCTTGGCCAACAGGGGGCCACCAGAATGGCTGGTTCCCCTTCCTGGGCTATCTTGCGCAGCACCCTGCCCAGCAGAGGGAAGGGAGGGAACACATAGAGAAGCCAAAACTCCGTCCAAGGCATTGCTAGCGCATCCGTGGCGAAGGCCAGAGGGTTCTGTGACAGGGAGACAAACCTGGGAAGCTTGTGATTGTGGCGGGACGCAAACAGGTCCACATCCGGCCGACCCCAGCGGTGACACAGGGAGAGAAAAATCTTGTTGCTGAGGGACCATTCCCCCAGCCGAGACGTCCCCCTGCTCAGGGAGTCTGCCTCCTGGTTCTCCACCCCCGGAATGTAGGCTGCCGAGACGCAGGGAACATTCTCTTCCGCCAAAGACCGTATCAGAGACACTTCCTTGAGGGCTCGCTTGCTCCGAGTCCCTGCCTGATGATTGATGTTGGCAACCGCCGTCTGGTTGTCCAAGCGGATCTGAACAGCCCGACCCCGAAGGTGCGTGGTCAGCTGAGAAAGAACCAACCTGATCGCCCTCAATTCCAGGACATTGATGGGAGCATGGGCCTCCTGGGGGCCCCACAGACCCTGGAACTTCAGAGATTTCCAAAAGCCCCCCCAACCGGTCAGACTGGCATCTGTGGTGACAGTCTACCAATACAGAGGCAGAAATGTCTTGCCCACTAGAAGGTTCCCTGAGTCCAGCCACCACGAGAGGGACTGTCTGGCCAGGGGGGACAGAGCAAATTCCTGATCCAGGGACACCGGGTCCCGATCCCAAACTGACAAGAGGTGCAACTGAAGAGGCCTCATGTGAAACTGAGCAAAGGGGACCCCCTCGAAGCAGGATACCATCAGACCCACTAACTGCATCCCTTGCCGGATGAAAGGATGGGGACACAAGAGCAGAGTCCGTGCCTGCTTCTGAAGGCCCTCCACTTTCTGCTGAGGCAGGAATACCTTGACCTGAGAGGTATCCAGAGTCATGCCCAGAAAGGCCCTCACCAAAGACGGAGTGAAGACTTAGGATAGTTGATCACCCAACCAAAGGACTCGAGAGTGGAGGTCACCAACAGAGTATCCCTCTCAGCCTGATGAAGAGACTGAGCCGCAATCAAAATGTCATCCAGGTAAGGAAGGATGCGAATGCCCTGATTCCGCAGCAGAGCCATCACACCCGCCAGCACCTTGGTGAACACCCGAGGTGCCGAGGTGATACCAAACAGGAAAACCACAAACTGGTAATGCTGATCCTCTAAAGCGAACCTGAGAAATCTCTGATTACCTGGAAAGATTGGCACATGAAGGTATGCATCCTTGATGTCCACGGAGGTCATGAAGTCACCCGGGCGCAGAGTACTGTCCGCCAAGTGTAGAGTCCCCATGCGAAAGTGCTTGAACCGGACAACCCTGTTGAGACCCTTCAAGTCCAGGATGGGCCTCAGGGAAACCTCGACCCCGTTCCTGGGAAGGCACCAGGCAAATGACTCCTGCCTCCAACAGATGTTGAACCGCAAGGCGCAAACCCTGAGCTTACAGAGGGTTTTGAGACATCCGGGATCTGATGAATCTTGGGGGCGGCCAGGCTGCAAACTCTATCTTGTAACCGGAGGACACCACCTCCTGAATCCACCGGTCTGAGATGCGTAGCCTCCAGAAGTGAGCAAAGAGCAGAAGCCGGCCCCCCACCCAGATGGATGCTTGAGGGGCCTTGGGAGAAGGTTTGAGCTTGGGGCCCCATGAGAGACCGGGACAACCACGTGGTCTGGCACGGCCCCAAGAATCCCTGCGGGTACCAGAGAAGAGGGAGCCACGACCTCCCCTGGGAGCACGAAAGGATGGGAGGGAAGAGGAGGGCCCCCAGAAAGGCCGAGGCTGTCTCCTACGTTGAGGCAGCCTACCATCCTTGGCTAGAACATCCAGATGCTCACCAAAGAGCCGCAGCCCCGTAAAGGAGAGCCCAGTGAGAGCCTTCTTAGTGGCAGTATCAGCTGCCCACTGACGCAGCCAAACAGAGCGGCGCATAGCCACCAAAAGGGCAGAGGCCCTACCGCACAGCCGTACCGATCATTCATGGCAGTAAGGACAAAGGCAACAAAATCAGAGCAAAGTAAAAGGGACCTATAATCCAGCCGTAGCGCCATCAAGGAGACGCTTGAGCTGTTTCTTAAGGGCAATAGCTGTAATGGCAGCAGCGCAGACCAGACGCAGCCCAGCCCCCACACATGTAAAAGCATGGCAGGCCAGCTGATCCATGCACCTGTCCTCGCTGTCCCGCAGCGTAGTAGTGTCAGGGGAAGGCATGACCGAGGTGTTGGGCAGCCCTAGAAAGGGAGCGTCCACCTCAGGGGGACACGACCATCGCTTGACGGCAGGAAAGGGATACCTCTTATCCAACCCTTGGTCACCGCGGGCAGTCTACTAGGACGTTCCCACTCCTTGAACACCATATTAGTGAAATGGCTCTGCTCAGGGAAACTCCAGACGCTGTTTATCAGGACGAAAGAGCTCACCCTGCTTCCTTTTAGCCACCGCAGGGGGAACAATGTGGAAGATTTAAAAAATGTGAGCCAACAGGCTATCAGTGTCCTCAGGGAACCATGAGTCCTCCCCAGACGCAGACCCAGGGTCACTGCCGTAACCCTCCTGCTGGTCCCCAGAGGAGTCAGAGTCCCAGAAGACTCCATATGGTGATTAACACAGCGCAACAGGCCAGCACAGGGTAAGAGCTAATAAAAGCCACCCGGGATGCCCCCCCCCCCCAAGGATGCCCCCAGAAGCCAGTAAGGGAAGATGAGGGATGGTAAGGGGTAGGACAGGGAGAAACCACAACCCACAGTTGTCCCGCCTGAAAGACATAAGTAAAGACAAATAAGCATCCCGCAGCACATGCCCCAAGGAACCAAAACCCCCTAAGGGGACTGACGGACCAAGCAGGGCAAGGGCACCGGCCACCAAACCACAGGAGGAGGTGACAACAGACAGGGACCACCGTTGCAGCTCCGGGATGAAGAAGGGCCCCAGACGCGCAGCAGAAACAAAATGGCGCCGGCAGAGGAACCTTGAGGGGCGACCCCGCCCCCCCCCCCCCCCCCGAAGAGCGCGAAAACGGCGCTCACGTGACACACAGTAGAAAAAAACGGCTCACAGTTATAATGGCGCCCGCCGTGGAGCGTAGCACAAAGCGGTGAAAAAACAGTTAAAAACACAGTTAAACACAGTTTGAAAAATAGCTAAAAACACCCTCGCCTCTACCACCCGCCCCCCCCGTAAAAAACGCCAGTAAAAGTACATAGTCCCCAAAACACTCACCCCCTCAGAAGCTAGAACAGGAACTCCGCATCCCTAGTAGGCTCACCATAAAGCCTATGGCCAGCTACCCTTTGTGGTACAGGGTCTGCGGCTTGGAGCAGCGCTCCTTGAGCACTTGACCCTAGTGCTCCTCTACCCTCACCCGATCCGACAGCCGAGGATGGGAGGCACAGAGGGTCCGGAAACGAGTGTAAATAGCCATGCAGGGCCGAAGGCTTGGTTGCCCCGCTCACCTGCACAATAGAGAGAGCCATCTTCTATCTTCGCAGAATCACTTCAGAGGAAAAACTGGACAAGTCTATGGTGATTCCGTTTTTATATGGTACCGGGAGGAGCCACAACTCTTCTGCAGTACACTGCGCCACCTTGTGGCGGATTACCCAGATGTAATGACTTTGTGAAGCAGGCCGTGCCAGGCAATGGGAAAAATACAATTCTGTGATTACTCACCTGTAGAACTGGTATTATATGTATACAGCACGTCCTGTTCCAGAATAATCCTTACTCCTGGGTAATACATCCACAAGTTGGCGCTGGACTGCAGAGACAGAAAAGTGGCTCCTCCCGGCCCCATATATACCAGAGACCTCCCACAAATTCCCCAGTATTGAAAAGCAGTTAAAATGAAGCCAGAACTATAACCATTTTCAAAAAAATTGAACATAAGAACAATCACCATACAGAGGTAACTAAGAATAATGATAACAAGGGCGGGGTGGAACAGGACGTGCTGTATACATATAATACCAATTCTACAGGTGAGTAATCACAGAATTGTATTATTCTAAGTATACAGCACGTCCTGTTCCAGAATAATCCTTACTCCTGGAACATCCAATAGCAGTGTCCGTAAGGTAGGGTGGGATCCCCAAAAAGTAACAACGGGCAGTTTAAACCACTGCCGTCTGCAGAACTTTGCGGCCAAAAGCAGTGTCAGCTGAGGCCCTATCATCAACCTTGTAAAACTTTGAAAAGGTATGAACAGAAGACCAAGTAGCGGCCTTGCAAACTTGTTCAACAGAAGCCTGGTGCTGAAAAGCCCAAGAGGCACCAATAGCATGAGTGGAATGAGCAGTAAGGCGGAAGGGAGGATTCTTCCCCTTAGCAGAATAGGCCTGAAGCACAGCCTGACGAAAACACTTGCTGATAGTAGATTTAGCTGGAGCCAGACCCTTCCTAGGACCAGACGGAAGCACGAAAAGAGCATCAGTCTTCCTGAAGGATTCAGTAGCAACCAAATAGAACTTTAGGGTCCTAACCACATCCAAAGAGTGTAAAACCCTTTCCTTAGAGTTACTAGGATTAGGGCACAGAGAAGGCAAAACAATGTCCTGATTGAGATGAAAGGCAGAAACAACCTTAGGCAGAAAATCTGGCTTAAAACGAAACACCACCTTGTCCTGGTGTCTCTCAAAGTAAGGGGGCTTGATGGAAAGCGCCGCCAACTCAGAAACACGCCTAACAGAGGTAATAGCCACCAAAAAGACCACCTTAAGCGTAAGAATAGACAAAGGGGCCCCCTGCAAAGGCTCAAAGGGGGACCCCTGCAAGGCAGATAAGTTCAAGTCCCAGACTGGTAACATAGGCTTACGTGGGGGACGCACGTGAGCAACCCCCTGGAAAAAAGGTCTTGACCAGGAGATGCTGAGCAAAGGATCTTTGGAAGAAAATGGCCAAAGCAGAAACATGACCTTTCAGAGTACTGAGTTGAACACCCAGATCCAAACCATGTTGCAGAAATTCCAGAATCCTAGGAATAGAAAACACACGACAGGGAAGTGACTTAGACTCACACCAGTCAATATAGGTACACCAAACCCTATAGTAGATGGAAGAAGAGGCCCTGATCATGGTAAGTTGAGGCAACCTGCCTCCCTTAGCAAACAAGTCCAGACATTCACCAAAGAGGTGCAGCCCCTTGAAGGGAAAACCATTGACAGCCTTTTTAGCAGTGTTGTCAGCCGCCCACTGGCGCAGCCAGACCGAGCGGCGTATAGCCACCAACAAGGCAGATGCCCTGCCACACATTCTAATGGAATCATCCAGGGCAGAGAGAACATATGCAACAAATTCCTCACAACGCAGAAGAGCTCTATACGCTTCGCTACCCGCATCAACGGGGGCCCCATCCAGGAGACTCTTGAGTAGGCTTTTGATAGCAACAACTGTAATAGCAGAGGCACAGACCGGACGCAGCGCGGTCCCCACACAGGCAAAAGCATGGCAAGACAGCTGATCTGTGCGCCTGTCCTCCCCATCCCTCAGGGAAGTAGAGTCAGGGGAATGCATGACGGATGTGTTGGACAACCCCAGAACTGGTGCATCCACTTCGGGAGGACATGACCAACGTTTAACCACTTCAGCGGGAAAGGGATACCTCTTATCCCAACTCTTTGGTACCCCGGGAAGCCTGCTAAGCCGTTCCCACTCTTTGAGCACCAGATTATTAAAGTGAGTTTGTTCAGGAAACTCCGAGCGTGGTTTAACAGTATGAAACAGCTCCCCCTACTGCCGCAGAGCCACGGCAGGAGAAGAGATACAGAGTACTTCAAAAATGTGAGCTAAAAGCCTGTCAGTATCATCTGAAGCCCATGGGTCAGACCCACACTCAGCATAAACCTTAGGCTGTTCCTCAGATGATTCTGAATCAGAAAATAACTCCCCCTCTTCCAGGGGGGTATAACCGGTAATGTCAAAAAACTCCTCAGCCTCCATAGGAAAGAGAGTAACACCGGGTTAGCAGGAGCCTTACGCGGGCCAGACCCAGCAATATACCTTTCAATGCTGGCCACCCATGCAGCCAAATCAGGTTGAGACTCCCCACTGGTATGCACCTCACTAGGAGTCAGATGTACGCGCGGGGGGGTAGGCGAAGCCAGTGGGGGCGCAGGCCCAGCCACAGGTAACCCAGACTGCAGCACAAGCGTCTGCTGGGCGCAGGGTACACACACCCTGACATCATCACTTATAGGGGATACCCCACACGCAATACACAGCCGGGCTTGTCCCGAAGGAACCTCGAGCACATTATCCTGAGAAGCCTCCATATGGTGATTGAGGCCAATTGGAATTGACGCTAATAAGCTACCCGGGAAGCCCCAACAGCCCGCTAGGGAAGTGGGAGGCAAAAATCACAATAGCCCTCCAATAGGGAGTTAATGCTAAATAGAGGGGATAGGACCAGGAGAAACCACAAAAAGTTTGACCCGCCTGAAAGACATAAGCAAAGATCCCATAAGCATAATCGCAATACAATACAAGAAAAAAACAGCCCACAGGGGCACTTACGGACCGCGATAGGGAGACGCCAGACACGCAAGACCCAAAATGGTGCCCGCATATACCTCGAGGGGCGGGCCGCGGAGATAGTGATGCAGAAAGCGTCATCCGCAAGGCCTGCCCCCTCCCGAAGAGCGCGAAAAAGCGCCCACGTGACCAGGTCCACCAATGAGGCGATGTCGCCGCCGTCCACGGAGCGATGTACAAGCGCGCAGCGCCGGCAATAATAAAAAAACAAAAACAAAAGCGGGATCACATACATAGTACAATACATGGCAAAATACATACACCCCCCCCCCCCCCGAGATCAAACCAGGGAGAGCGAGGGGGAATTAGCGGCCAGCTAATAGGAACCTAACTGAGGGGACGGGGGGCATCCCATAAGGCTCACCATGGGCCTATACCGCCTACCCTTTGGTGAGGGACTGCGGTTGGAGCAGCGCTCCTTAGCACCTGACAGTCGTGCTGCCTACCATCACCCGACCAGCGCAGCCTAAGCTGGGAGGCAATGAAAAGGAACGGGTGGGAATAGTCCTACAGGGCCGCAGGCTAATAAGCCCCGCTCACCTGCGAGTAGAGAGAGCCATCTTCTAGTCATCGCAGCCCAGACTGCAGAGAAGAACTGGGGAATTTGTGGGAGGTCCCTGGTATATATGGGGCCGGGAGGAGCCACTTTTCTGTCTCTGCAGTCCAGCGCCATCTTGTGGATGTATTACCCAGGAGTAAGGATTATTCTGGAACAGGACGTGCTGTATACTTAGAATAACACAGCACACGTCTATTGGACATCATCATATAAGGAAAAATCTAATTACTGGCTCAATGATTGGTCATCACAGCGAAAACTGATATTCTTAAAGTGGACCAACACCCAGGGGTGATCGGCCCGGGAATCTATAAGATTCCCGGGCCGATCACCTCCCTCACCGCGGGACACCAGAGATCGGGATGTCCCGCGGTGAGGGACCCCCCCCCAAAAGCCCCAAAAAACTGACCTGATCGGCGGCGGCAGCGGCCGCCGCCTCCCGCGCGCCCCCGCGCCGGCCGTTTGTGAATGTGTAATCGGGGTGCCCCCCTGAAGTGGACCAAAACCCAGGATAGTCAAAATCCTGGGTGTTGGTCCACTTTAAGAATGTTAGGGACGCCTGGGGGGCCAGACATAATAAGGTGTTGTCCAGCTCCTCAGCACCATCTTGTTCAAAGTAATATGTATATAGCAGCGTGCTTCATTAACTTTATTCAGTACAAGCAAAGGAAAGAGTCAGCGCAGAAATAAGCGGCTCACTGAGGGTTTATTTCACCTTAATTAGCCACTAAAGCTTACAATGCAAAGATAGGAATCTATTTTTAATGGAGAGGGAATGATATATATATATATTACATTTTACTGATTCTGACCTCCATCCATCACACAATCACCCGGATAATCAAAATCCAGGTGACTGATCCACTTTAAAGTTTTGAGTATGCCACGTTTTGGTACCTGCCGCGGGGTACTCCAATGCGGGATGCCCCGCTGTGGGAAACCCAAGGTCGCCCAATACAACTCACCTTTCCCTAAGGCACATGCACGGCCTTCCACCCATTCAGGGTGCGTCTAAGGAGCCGAGTCCAGCCGAGCTGTGCCGGTGGCCGCGAACCCGCTGCCCTCAACAGGGAGCGTGCCCGCGCCGGCCACTCACATATGCCTGGCGCGGGCACACGTCCTGATAAAGGGATAGTAGGGAAGCAGCCGCTGCTCACGCATGTGCCGTTGGACTGGGGTAAAAGGTGAGTATACTGAGCGACCCGGAGGTTTCACAAAGCAGGGCATCCAAATTCTGGATGCCCTGGGAGGAAGGAATCTAACAGTCCTGGAA
The DNA here is from genome assembly GCA_027917425.1 of Gastrophryne carolinensis. Taxonomy (NCBI): domain Eukaryota; kingdom Metazoa; phylum Chordata; class Amphibia; order Anura; family Microhylidae; genus Gastrophryne; species Gastrophryne carolinensis. The sequence goes on from CM051238.1 coordinate 17,456,302, forward strand.
TCTTAAAAATTCCTGGGCTGATGGCCATGGATTTTGGTCCACTTTAAAGCAGGCCTCTGTTTAAAACAGAACAAAACCCTGGCATTGCTGGTAATCACTCACCCTTCCCCGGTCCAACGGCACCTGTGCGGGTCCAATCAGAGGCACCCGCTGACGTCATTGGCATGTGCAGATTTAACTCTTCCAGGGCCAATGGTGCCTTTGTGGGCTCTCGTCCAATCAGAGGCACCCGCTGAAGTGACTTCATTCGGCAAGGCGAGTCTGATTACTGTGAATAGGGAGCGACAGCGGCTGCATTCCCGGGCTGTGCACACGCTCCCGTCCCAGACATTCAGATAGGCTGGGACCCGAACGCAGGCAGCAGGGTATGCGGCCACTCTCGCCCTATTCACACTAATCAGAGCTGCCTTGTCAAATTACGTCAATTCAGCGGGCGGCTCTGATTGGACGAGAGCCCACAAAGGCGGCGTTGGACCGCACATGCCTATCTGGGAGGGTTCACACTGTGGGGTATCCTAAATCTGGGGTGTTAAAATCCCAGGTTTTGTTCTGCTTTAAAAATGACAAGTCAAGTTACTAACAGGCTGATTCATTACTAGCGCCAGGTACCGACAGATGAGCGTCTGTAGCGAGGCTTTGAGTGCGACCACTAGTAGTTGCTGTGCTCGGCCACGGTTCGCTGTTTCAGAGCGTCTCAGTCGCTGGCTGGCATTGATGAATATATTGGCCTCGATTCAATAAAGGTAGAAAAAAATTCTTGTGGTAGTATAAAATTCAATTCATTCACCCTGAATAAGATCATATCTTATATGTTTCCCACACTCTGTACATACAGATTGCTCACATTAATCCAGACCTTCACCCTGAATAAGATCATATCTTATATGTTTCCCACACCCTGTACATACAGATTGCCCACATTAATCCGGACCTTCATCCTAAATAAGAGCCTATCTTGTATGTTTCCCACACCCTGTACATACAGGTTGCTCACATTAAAAATCATCCTACCTGCATCTACTGCATGTTATGAGCCTTTAAACATCCAAGATGGAGCCTCATGGAGCATCAGGCAGCCTGCATACAGGAAGTGCCTTCTGACTGTGCTGCTCTGCATTCTGGGATTGTTGACCTTTTCCTGACCCCAGCTCTGCTCTGTCTGAGCAAAGCACAGCTATAACCCGCCACCCTGTACTTTATTCCACTCTCCTCTCCTCAGTAAGTGTGATGCTTCTGAGGCAAGATGGCGGCGCCCGCATCCTAGAGTCCTGAACAGAGTTGCAGCCCAGTGGGGGGAAAGAATAATAAGTGACTAAAAACTTAAAATATATTAATTTTAGATGCTGGAGAAGAGTTTTTTAAGGGTTTGGGCTTTTCAATAAATCATGCTGAAGGTCCGGTTTAATACCAGACCTGTAATAACAATCCTGCATAAAAATATGATAAATCATAAAAAGTTTTCAAAAATGACTAAATAGGCCAGGAGAGGTCACACAACGATTTGATAATTAAAAAAAAAAAGAAATAAAACCCTGTTTAAACAGAAGAAAAGGGAACGTCCATAGAAATGTATGGGAGAGCGACAGGTAGTGACAGGTAAGACGTGGCGCTCTGGAAGCTTCAGCGCCGGCGGTATACGCTGAGCCTGGGATAATGATGAATCGGACGCTACATGGCGCTGTTCCAGTCGCTCATCAGAATCGACTTCATAAATGTGGTATTGTGTGCCGTGTCCGGCGTTCACCTGACGCTACCTGTCGCTTACAAGGCGCTACCTGACGCTATACCTTCATGAATAAAGCCCTAAGTTTCAGAGCAGAAACACAGCACAGCTATACAAACAGGAAGCCTGAGCTTTTTATTCGGGGGTATCAGGCCGCTCGCTCCACGCCGATGGTTTAGCAGTAAAGCAGGCTGGGCAGAATAGACGCCGGGGGGCACTCAGATCGCTCACCTTTCTCCTTGGAGTGAATGTCATCGCAGATGTGCAGGTCCAGGTGGGAGATGACCAGGTGATAGGACGTCTCCTTCACATCAAAGTCTCGGAACAGCTTTAGAATGGCCTGGTTCTGCTCGGCCGTCGCTGAGGACTGCTGGGCCTTCACCTGCTGGGAGCTCACGGGAGGGGCCCAGCTCTAGAAATGGTCCCAAAAAAAATATGGAGAAGATTAAAGCAGATTGTATGGAATCCTAGCCGCAATAACGAGCGGCGCGGGGCATCACTCGGCTCCTTCGTGCATTCAGTGACGGCGGCGAGACGAGTGATGCCATGAGTTGTGAGCTCGGAGGAAAGGTAAGATTACCAGGGGGGGGGGGTTCACACATCCCAGTTTGGGATGCTCCCGGGGCAAGGAGTAAGCCTGCCATGGAGTCTCAGACTCCTAGTCCATTTTAAATTTCAAAACACTTGGATTAATTATATACAAAGTAATGACAATTAAGGGATATTAGTCTATATATAAAAATGTATAACAGAGTAAAGAGTTAACACTTTGCGTGTTTTGTTAACAATTTTTTCTATCCATTATCAAAATGATAAAAATGATGGTTCTTCTGTTCACCATGGTTACCTCTAAGGAAACAGCCATCATCAATCATTTGCATTAATAAAGCGAGAGAGTCAATGGCATGGTAAGAAGGCGTCAGGGCCTCCCCAAGACATCCAAGTAATTCTAATTAAAGAAGTTCACAAAGTGAACTGCCCCTCGCTAGTGACTTCAAAGTAAAGAGGTTAAAATATTGAGGAAACCTAGTCACACATTCCCACTTCCAACGTAGAAGCCAAGAACAGGTAAGGTGTTTTTTTGTTTTTTGTTTTTCACCCAACTTACTGGGCACCGCTGTTTGTTTTTTGTGTGTGTTTTTTTTTTTGGTGTGTGTGTTGGGAAATCAGTGACGGGGATAATACCATTTTGTGAATACTCACCTTGTAAAATGGGTATTATAAGTATGTCACACACCCCGCTTCAAGAATCCATAACATGTGGGTAATATCGTCCTGAAGAGGCGTTCCTGCAGAGATGATAGCAAAAGAAAGCCCCTCCCCGATCCATAAATACCTGGGACCTCCCACTCACTACCCAGTATACAGAAGCAGTAAGGTAAGGGACCAGGAAGAGGCAAATATAAACACAACCACGCAAAGTTCGCAATAAAGAGGATCCTAAATACAAAAGGGCGGGTTGAAGCGGGGTGTGTGACATACTTATAATACCCATTTTACAAGGTGAGTATTCACAAAATGGTATTATTCTTAGTATGTCACACACCCCGCTTCAAGAATCCATAACATGTGGGACATCCAACAGCAGTGTCCATAACAAGGGCGGGGATCCAAAACTAGGCAACAATGCACAACCCTAAACCACAACAGCTTGCAAAACTTTGCGGCCAAAAACAGCATCCGCCGAAGCCCGAACATCAACCTTGTAAAACTTGGAAAAGGTGTGAACAGAAGACCAGGTAGCGGCCTTACAAACTTGCTCAACAGAAGCCTGGTGCTGAAAAGCCCAGGACGCACCAACTGCACGAGTAGAATGAGCAGTAACACGAAAAGGGGGACTCCTCCCCTTGGCAGAATAGGCCCCAATGATGGCCTGACGAATCCATTTACTAATGGAAGATTTGGCAGGAGCCAAACCTTTCCTAGGCCCGCAGGGCACCACAAAGAAGGCATCAGTCTTACGAAAGGAAGACGTAACCTCCAGATAATGTTCCACAACACGAACTACATCCAAGGAATGCAAAGCCCTTTCCCTATCGTCACTGGGATTTGGGCATAGAGAAGGCAACACAATGTCCTGATTCAAATGAAACTCCGAGACCACTTTAGGAAGAAAATCCTGCTTGAAACGAAAGACAACCTTGTCCTGATGTTTCTCGAAGTACGGAGCTTTAATGGATAAAGCTGCCAACTCAGAAACACGCCTAACCGAAGTGATCGCCACCAAAAAGGCCACCTTTTGCGTAAGAGAAGACAAATCTACCTCATTCAAGGGCTCAAACGGAGGGCCCTGGAGAGCAGAAAGAACCAGGTTCAAATCCCAAACTGGAACAAAAGGCTTCCTAGGAGGCCGAACATGCGTAACACCCTGGAAAAAGGTCTTGACTAAGGGATGAAGTGCAAAGGACCCTTGGAAGAACACCGCCAGGGCAGAAACCTGCCCTTTCAATGTACTAAGCTGGAGCCCCAGATCTAGACCATGTTGAAGAAACTCCAAAATTCTAGGTATGGAGAACTCTCGACAAGAGAAAGACCTACTTTCACACCAATCAATATAGGACCTCCAAGTCCTGTAGTAAATAGAAGAGGAAGAGCGCTTTCTGGCACAGATAAGAGTCTGAATCACCGCGTCAGAAAGACCTTCTTCCTTCAAGATGGCGGTTTCAGCAGCCATGCCGTCAAAGCCAGCGATGGTAAATTGGGATAGCGTAGCCGACCCTGGGTGAGCAGGTCCGGCAGCAGAGGCAGGGCAAACTGATCCTCTGCCAGTCTTACAAGGTCTGCGAACCAAACTCGCCTTGGCCACCTTGGGGCCACCAGAATTGCCGATGCGCCGTCCAAGGCCAGTTTGCGCACCACTCTGGCTAGCATTGGGAACGGAGGAAACAGGTAAAGGAACCCCAGATCCCTCCAGTTCAGAGACATGGCATCCACTGCCAGAGCCAGAGGATCCTGCGAGAGAGACACAAAGACTGGGAGCTTGTGATTGTGACGAGAAGCAAAGAGGTCCACCGCAGGGACCCCCCACCTGAGACATATTGAACGAAACACCTTGGGACTGAGAGACCACTCCCCCTGACGAGAGGAGGCCCTGCTCAGCAAGTCCGCTTCCGTGTTCTCCACCCCGGGAATGTAGACTGCTGAGATACACGGGACGTGGGTCTCTGCCCAGTCCAGAATCAAAGACACTTCCCTGAGGGCACTCCTGCTGCGAGTCCCTCCTTGGTGATTGATGTAAGCCACCGCCGTCCTGTTGTCCGACCGGACCTGCACTGGCAGGCCTCTCAACTGATGAGTCAAGTGAAACAGAACCAGCCTGATGGCTCTCAACTCCAGAACATTGATGGGTTCGTGAGCCTCCTGCGGGCCCCACAGACCCTGAAACTGGAGGTCCTTCCAAACACCCCCCCAACCTGACAGACTGGCATCCGTGGTGACAGTTTCCCAACACGGAGCCAGAAAAGATCTGCCCTTCAACAGATTGACCGACCCCAGCCACCACTGCAGGGATCGACGAACTCGGGGAGTCATCAGGAAGGACTGATCCAACGAAAGAGGAGACTTGTCCCAAGCCTTCAACAGATGAAGCTGAAGCGTCCTTGTGTGAAACTGCGCAAAGGGGACTGCCTCGAATGAGGCCACCATTAGCCCCACCAGCCTCATCCCTAGCCGGATGGTCGGATGAAGGGTTGACAAGAGAAGCCGAACTAACTCCTGAATCAAAAGAATCTTGGCCTGGGGCAGAAACACCCTGGCCTGTGAAGTGTCCAGAGACATTCCCAGAAATGTCAGAATTCTGGACGGAGATAGAGAAGACTTGGGGTGATTGATCACCCAACCGAACCTCTCCAGAGTAGACACCACCGCTCTGGTGTCCAACTCCGCTTGGTTGAAGGAAGAGGCCATGATCAGTAGATCGTCCAAATAGGGCACGATGCGGATACCTTGAACCCTTAGCAGAGCCATCACTCCCGCTAGCACCTTGGTGAACACCCGAGGGGCTGAGGTGAGACCGAAAGGAAGTGCCACAAACTGAAAGTGCCGATCCTCCACCACGAACCTGAGAAACCTCTGGTGAGCTGGAAAAACCGGAACGTGTAAATAAGCATCCTTGATGTCTATGGACGTCAGAAAATCTCCCTGACGAAGAGAATGAATGGCCGAACGCAGCGTTTCCATGCGGAATTTCCTCGGCCGGATGAACCTGTTGAGGAACTTAAGATCCAAGATGGGCCGGACCAGCCCGTCCTTCTTGGGTACTGTGAACAGATTGGAATAAAAGCCCCTGCCCCGATCTGAAGGGGGCACTGGGCAAATGACAGCCATGTCCAGAAGATTCTCCACTGCCAACAGGAGCCCCTGCGCTGCCAGAGGCTCCGGCGGCATCCGAGACCTGACAAACCTGGAAGGGGGGCGGAGCTCGAACTCCAGCTTGTAACCGGAAGACACCACTTCCCGGATCCATCTGTCCGAGACCTCTTGATCCCAGATCTGAGAGAAGTGCTGCAGCCGTCCCCCCACCCGCATGGGTGAGGGCGCCCCCTCATTGCTGAGCCGGCTTAGCAGCCGGTTTGGGCTTAGAGCCCCAACTGTATCCAGCACGGGCACGTCCTCTACCCCTGCTTCCAGAATCTCCTCTGGAAGAGGGAAATGCAGAACCCCTGCCAGATCTGGCTCCCCGAAAGGAGGGGTTAAAGGCAGGCGCCCCCCCGAAAGGAGCGGCGTTGTTTCTTACGTTGAGGTAACCTACCACCCTTGGTGACAGAGTCCAATGTTTCTCCAAAGAGCCGTAGACCCACAAAGGGTAAAGCCGTCAGTGACTTTTTGGACATGAAATCGGCCGCCCACTGGCGCAGCCACACCGACCGCCGGATAGCCACAAGCAGAGCCGACGTCCTACCACACATCATCAAGGTGTCATCTAAGGCAGTCAACACAAAGGATAAAAACAACTCACATCGTTTAAGGCTAAGGAACTCGTTACTACCGACGAAGCCCAGAAGAAGACAACAGGTCCCTGACCACAGACCTGGCAGCCAAAACCATTAGTTCCGAAGCACACACAGGCCAGATGGCCGACCCAATACTGGTAAAGCCGTGACAAGCCATCTGATCAATACGTTTATCCTCTCCATCTTTGAGAATGGAGCAATCAGGTCTGTTTAAAACCGAGGAGTTGGATAACCCCAAAACCGGAGCATCTACCTCGGGGGGAGACGCCCAGCGCTTGACCGCCTCAGGAGGAAAGGGATATTTCCTATCCCACCCCTGAGGGATGCCAGGGAGCCGAGCCGGCCTATCCCATTCCTTGTCAATGATTCTATCAAAATGCCGCTGTGTAGGAAACTCCAGGCGCGGCCTGGATTCCTCAAACAATTCACCCTTCTGGTGTGACACCTCCTCTGGAGGGGAAATATTCAGAACTTCCAGCATCAGAGACAGAGCTTGAGGAGAGTCCAAGGATCTCCCTAAGTCAGAAAGCTCGGCATCAGCACCAGCAGACTGCTCATCGTCCGAAAATTCTGAACCCTCATCAACCTCCCCGTCCTCTAGCTGGGGATAATCGGACCAATCCAGATTATCTCTGTCATCAAGATCATCCACCGGCGGAGCCGGCGACAAATGCTTTCTCTTGGACGGAGCCTTACGGGCGACCGAGCTAGAGAGCATTTTTTCAAGGCTAGCCAATCTGGCGCACATTTCAGATTGCAGGTCCCTGCCCATGACAACGTCACACGGGGCACGAGTCAAGGCGGGAGGGGGAGTTGAGGCGACCGGCTGTGCTGACCCCGATGCTTGGGGTTCGGACTGCCGCGTAATAGTTTGCTGTGCACATGGTATACAGAGTAACACATCATCCCCAGCGATGGAAACCCCACACAACATACACTTTTTGGGATGCCCCGAAGGGGTCCCAGTATCAGGGGATGCCTCCATAAGGTGAACTTTGAATAGTCTCTAAGACCCAGGGAATTACGCCAATTAGACAACCCGGGATGCCCCTTTAATGTCCCGAGTGGGAGGATTTGTGAACAAATAAAATGAACCCTGAGAAAAAGTAGCAACAAGAAGCAGAGTAAAAAAGAGAAAGGCCACAGGCCACTCACAGCACCGCCGGGACGTCACACTGCCACCCGATCGTGAGGAGAAATCATTTCTGACAGAAAGAAGAGGAGGAGGGGGCGTGGCCAGCGCGGGACGCGCGCGTTGTTAAGGTCACGCCCCCCCCCTCCTATGCCTAGCAACAGTCACAGACAAGCCGCAACTCAGCGGCGCTGGGAAGGTAGTGGGCGGGCCGCGATTGCGCGCCGCAAGTCCGGCCCCGCCCCCATAAGAATCGTGAGGGGAAAAAATCCCCTCATGAAAAGAGCGCCAAACCGGCCGGCGCCGCAGCAAATGTACTGCTGCGGTGCTTGGCCAGTGTTAACTTAAGCAATAAAAGAAGGCCGGGAGGAACGGACCTCGGCCCCCCGCCGAAGGGCCGGCCCCGCCCCCTCCTATACCTCACAAGAGAGATCCTGAGGTAAAATACCTCCATTTTGAGCAGGGGACCGCAGCACAGCACGGAGGCCCATAATATAGACGGCCGCGGTGCAGATAAAATTAAAGAAACACACACATAACAAAAAGTTAAAAGACAATGCAGGAGTAAGTGAAATAAAAAGGAGAACCCACTCCCCCCATCTCCATAGTGGAACAAAGGGGATCCTGGGAGGGCCATTCCCATATTAAGGCTAAGGGACAGGGCATCCCAAACCGGGGTCACCAACCCGGTAAAGCCGCCTACCCTCTCTTATAGGGTCTCACGGCGGAGCGTTGCTCCTAAGCACCAGAGGTGCCATATACCCTCGCCTGGACCTGCAGCCAAGGCTGGGAGGCATATATATTAAGGGGAAAAAGAGGTCCAAACGGAAAAAATACATAACAGGCCGGGAAACATCCCGGCTACCTTAAATCCCCCTGTGCAAGGAGGAGCCATCATCTTCTGACTTGCTCGCCGTCTGCAGAGATGGAAAACTGGGTAGTGAGTGGGAGGTCCCAGGTATTTATGGATCGGGGAGGGGCTTTCTTTTGCTATCATCTCTGCAGGAACGCCCTCTTCAGGACGATATTACCCACATGTTATGGATTCTTGAAGCGGGGTGTGTGACATACTAAGAATAAATACACACTGACATATTAATTTTTGTCTGCAGAACTGAACAACGATTTTCCTTTCTGCTTTTCCTGGACCCACGAGGTCCCGTTACGGTAATCTGGAGATCTTGGCACTGACACACTGACCTGGGCCGGCTCTGCCGTGGTCGCCATGCTCTTCCTCTGTACTGTGGACTTTTCTATTGCTTCACTGAGGGATTTAGCGTACTGCACCATGGCCTTCAGCTGAGAGTCGGTCAGCACCCACAGCAAGTCATCCAGGATCAGCACCAGCTTGGAGGCCAACACGTTGCAGTCTTTTACCTGTTAATGTAGTAAGAAATACTGTAAAAGGAGAAAGAAAGCAAAAGAGTAAGAGAGACAAAGAGAAAGGGAGAAAGAAAGAGTAAGAATGAAAGAGAAAGAGAGGGAGAAAGAAAGCGTAAGAATGAAAGAGAAAGAAAGAGAAAAAGAAAGAGAAAGAGAGGGAGAAGGAGAGAAAAATAAAGAAAAGATGGAGAAAAAGAATGAGAGAGAGAGAGAGAAAGAAAACGAAAAAGTGAGAGAAAATACAATTCTGTGAAAGAATTGTTTTTGTATACATCCCGTCCAGGCCGTCAAATATATCACGATTGGGTGTTCGCCCCTAGGGGGCGCTTGACTGCAAGATCAAAGATGTAGCTCCTCCCGGCCCCCTATAAAGGCAGCTGTCCTTCTATCATTCCCCAGTGGTTTGAAAAGCAGCATTCAACAAAAAGAGGGCAGGCCGGGAGGCCTAAGAAACCATGTCACCTCACATAGCTTCAGTTTGTACTCTCTAAGTAAACAACTAGAAAAACCAGTGCCCTATGAACAAAAATGGTTGATCACCATAACAGGCAAACAGGACATAATGAACACAAGGGCGGGGTGGGACGACCTGGACTGGATGTATACAAAAACAATTCTACAGGTGAGCTTCACAGAATTGTATTTTTCCCTACATCCAGTCCAGGCCGTCCCAATATCTCACGATCGGGACATCCAAAAGCAGTGTCCATATGGGCGGGATCCCCAGTGCGGAAGAGCATGTAGTTCATTTCACTTTCAATACTCAGGCCGTCAAAGCCAGCGTACGTAAATTGGGGTGCTGCAGCAAACCCTGCGTGAGAAGCCCTGGGTCGTTGGGCATAATGTAGTGATCTATTGAGATCTGGACAATGTCTGCAAACCAACTCCTTCTCGGCTAGCGAGGAGCCACCAGGATAGTTGGTACCCCTTCCTGGGCTATCTTGCGCAGCCCAGGAGCGGAAACGGAGGGAATGCATACAGAAATTTGAACTCCGTCCAAGGAATCGCCAGAGCGTCTGTTGCAAAGGCCAGAGGATCTCTGGAGAGGGAGACGAAACTTGGAAGCTTGTGATTGTGTCTGGATGCAAACAGATCCACGTCCAGCTGGCCTCAGCGGAGACACAGGGCCTGAAAGGTCTCGATGCTGAGGGAACACTCCCCTAGGCACAGGAAACTCCTGCTCAGGGAGTCTGCCTCCTGGTTCTTCACCCCGGGGATGTAGACCGCCGAGATGAAGGGAACATTCTTCTCTGCCCAGGCCAGAATCTGTGTTACCTCCTTGAGGGATCTCTTGCTCCGAGTCCCGCCCTGGTGGTTGATGTAGGCTATAGCAGTCTGATTGTCCGAGCGAACCTGAATCGCACGGCCTCTTAAAAAGGGAGTCAAGCGTAAAAGAACCAACTGGATTGCTCTCAGCTCCAAGAGATTTATGGGTAAGCGGTTCTCCTGCGGACCCCACTGATCCTGGATCTTCTGGGTCTGCCAAACTCCTCCCCAGCCTGTCAGACTGGCATCCGTGGTAACTATCTCCCAATGGGGAGTCAGAAAGGACTTGCCCACCAGCAGGTTCTGGGAGTCCAACCACCACAAGAGGAACTGCCTGGCCAGGGGGGACAGCGAAAAGCCTTGTTCCAGTGATTCCTGCGCCCGATTCCAGGCGGTCAGCAGGTTCAATTGTAGAGGTCTCATGTGAAATTGGGCGAAGGGTACTTCCTCGAAGCATGACACCATTAGTCCCACCAATCTCATTCCCAGACGTACCGACGGCCGCTGACAAGACAGCAAGGTCTGCACTTGCGTCTGGAGACCCAAAACCTTCTGCTGTGGTAGAAAAACCTTGACCTGAGCGGTGTCTATCGTCCTTCCCAGAAAGGATCTCACTGTTGAAGGAGTGATAAACGACTTGGGGTAATTGATTACCCAACTGAAGGCTTCCAGGGTTGACAACACCGTCCGAGTATCGCTCTCGGCCTGCTGAAGGGACCGGGCCAAAATCAGCAAATCGTCCAGATAGGGTAACACACAAATACCCTGACTCCTCAGGATAGCCATGATACCCGCCAGCACCTTGGTGAACACTCATTAGAGAAGGGGTACCGCCTAGCCAGGCCCTTAGGTTCCGACGGTAACTTGTTGGGCCTTTCCTATTCCTTAAGGATCATGTTAGAAAAATGAGGCTGCTCCTGGAAGACCCGTCTTTGCCTCTCAGGCCGAAATAAATCACCCTGCTTCCTCTTAGCCGCTCTGGGAGGAACAATGTGTAGGGTATCAAACACGGAGGAGAGCAAATTCTCCATATCATCCGGGAGACAAGAATCCTCGTCCGAGGAGGAACCAGAGATACTGTCACCGCCAGCGGTATATTCCACAGTTGAGCGCGAATCATCCGGCAACTCACCTTCCTCCGCAGAACCCGATCAAAAAGATCGTCATCCGAGTAAATCGGCTCCAGATGCCGCTTCTTACTCGGGGCTTTCTTAGGGGCTGTCAACGAGATCTGTCTCTCGAGACTGGCCAGCCTATGCACAAAATCAGTATGAGAACCCTTGCTGGCTCCCCCTTCGCTAGGGGCTGAATGCAGCAGCAGAGGGCCTGGAGAGAGGCCGATGGTAATACAGGGCTAGGGTCAGGGGCGACCGCCCGCTCATGGTCCAAAATAATGCCTCTGGCGCAAGTGGAACAAACAGTGCTGAATCCGCCCAGAGGATTCCTTCTGCACAAGGGGCAGAGCCTGTCCTGCCCAAATGGGGCCCTCAGCTCACTATCCCCTGATGCCTCCATTATGGTGATTAAGAATGGTAGAAATTCAATAAGGCTACAAGACTCTATCGGGCTAAGCCTATAAACGATCCCTATTATTAGAAAGGGGGACCGGGAGGAACCACAACCCTCAACCTTAGCCCACGATCTATACAAAAAAGAGAAAGAGAGCCCCTGGTCCGCTTTAGCATAAATGCAAATGGCAGAAGCAAAGCATCAAAAGAGGGACCCACGACACCGACAGGAGGGATCACCGCAGTGTCGGCAGCAAGAAGCCTGAGCGTGGTCCCCAGAAGCAGCAAAGCAGCAGCAGCAGCAGCTGAGCAGCGCGTCTGGCCCAGCCACCTTCTGGAAGGCGCAACGTCAGCAGCGCGCCGACGCCGGGCCCGCCCCCCTCCGCGGCGCATTACAAGGAGGACGCCGCCTCCTTCAGAGCTGCAATGGCGGCGCCGCCTGTAGCGAGGGCCGCCACATGTACAAGCTCCCCCCCCCCCCATCTATCACACAGCCAGCGCCGCACACGGTGATGCGGCAGAGACCCGCGGGGCGCGACAGCCGAGAGGCGCGCATCCCGGGCCCGACGGGGGAGCGCAGGGAGGTGAGTAGGCGGTCAGGTGCAGTCAGTGAGGAGCGCCAGTAATATCACACCAACAGCAGTGAATACACAGATACTGTCACGGATCCCGTAGCAGCCAAGGGCTGGAAGGCAGGAATGGGTCAGAAGAGATCCATAGAAATAGAGTCCGCAGCGGCCGACTGGCTAGGTGGCCCCGCTCTGCTGCCAATACCTGAGAGAGAGCGCCAACGATCTTGTGCAGCCAAACTGCAAGAGGAACGACTGGGGAATGATAGAGGGACAGCTGCCTTTATAGGGGGCCGGGAGGAGCTACATCTTTGATCTTGCAGTCAAGTGCCCCCTAGGGGCCAACACCCAATCGTGAGATATGGGACGGCCTGGACTGGATGTAGGGAAAAGAGACAATGAAAAAGTGAGAGAGAAAGAACGAAAAAGTGAGAGAGAGAAAGAACGAAAAAGTGAGAGAGAGAAAGAACGAAAAAGTGAGAGAGAGAAAGAACGAAAAAGTGAGAGAGAGAAAGAACGAAAAAGTGAGAGAGAGAAAGAACGAAAAAGTGAGAGAGAGAGCTATAGAAAGTGAAAGAAAGAAAGAAAGAGAGAAGAGGCAGTGGTGGAGACCGCGTGCAGCATGGACGGCGGGGACATCGGGAGCCATGGATGGGAGTTTACTTTTTTTTTTCTTTTGCACTGCCTATATGGGATGAGATGGGGGGAATGCCACGCTGCCTATATGGGGAATGGGAGGGGGATTGCCATGCTGCCTATATGGGATGGGGGGAATGCCACACTGCCTATATGGGGAATGGCAGGAGGAATGCCACACTGCGTATATGGGGAATGGGAGGGGGAATGCCACACTGCCTATATGGGATGAGATGGGGGGGAATGCCACACTGCCTATATGGGGAATGGGAGGGGGATTGCCATGCTGCCTATATGGGATGGGGGGAATGCCACACTGCCTATATGGGGAATGGCAGGAGGAATGCCACACTGTGTATATGGGGAATGGGAGGGGGAATGCCACACTGCCTATATGGGATGAGATGGGGGGGAATGCCACACTGCCTATATGGGGAATGGGAGGGGGAATGCCACACTGCCTATATGGGATGAGATGGGGGAGAATGCCACACTGCCTATATGGGATGAGATGGGGGGAATGCCACACTGCCTATATGGGGAATGGGAGGGGGAATGCCACGCTGCCTATATGGGGAATGGGAGGGGGAATGCCACGTTGCCTATATGGGGAATGGGAGGGGGAATGCCACGCTGGCTATATGGAATGGGGGGAATGCCACGCTGCCTATATGGGATGGGAAGGGGGGAATGCCACGCTGCCTATATGGGATGGGAAGGGGGGAATGCCACGCTGCCTATATGGGATGGGAAGGGGGGAATGCCACGCTGCCTATATGGGATGGGAAGGGGGGAATGCCACGCTGCCTATATGGCGAATGGGATGGGGGGAATGCCACACTGCCTATATGGCGAATGGGAGGGGGGGGATGCCACTCTGCCTATATGGGGAATGGGAGGGGGGATGCCACATTGCCTATATGGGGAATGGGAGGGGGGATGCCACGCTGCCTATATGGGATGGGGAGAATGCCACGCTGCCTATATGGGAGAATGCCACGCTGCCTATATAGGAGAATGCCACGCTGCCTATATAGGAGAATGCCACGCTGCCTATATGGGGGGAATGCCACGCTGCCTATATGGGGGGAATGCCACGCTGCCTATATGGGGGAATGCCACGCTGCCTATATGGGGGGAATGCCACGCTGCCTATAGGGGGGGAATGCCACGCTGCCTATAGGGGGGGAATGCCACGCTGCCTATATGGGGGGGGGGAACGCCACACTGCCTATACGGGGGGGAACGCCACGCTGCCTATATGGGGGGAAAGCCACGCTGCCTATATAGGGGGGGAAAGCCACGCTGCCTTTGTAAATGGAGAGGGGAATGCCGCAGTGCCTATGGGAATGGAGGGGGGCAAATGTCACAATGCCCATTGGGAATGGGGGGAGAATGCCTGTAAGTGGGAGACTTGCCTATTATTATTTGGTTCTTGGGGGGGGGGGGGGGGTTCAGAATATTTTTCTTCTTATTTTCCTCCTTAAAATCCTAGGTGCGTCTTATAGGGTGAATGTGTATGTAACAGTAGATAAGATGTATTCTGCAGATTGAGCAGCAGGGGGCGGCAGATGGCGGGGGGGAACATTTCAGCGGAGGAAAATATTGTCGCTCACTCTTCTCTTCAGCGTGACTCGGATTTTGGACTGGTTGGTGATGAGCCGGACGGGGGCGCTCATTATTTCATGCTCCGAACTCTGAATGGCGTCGGCTTCTATCCGGATCATCTGCCAGTTTATTTCTTTAAACGTCAGCACCTTGCAAGACAAGAGAAGGGATCCCGGGAGGTTAACTATTGCCAGTTCTGTGGCTGTCCCAAAATACATCCCCCCTCCCCACTTATTGCCAAATGATCAGTCCTACTCCAAATGTAAAACCCGCTAAAGATGGAAAACAGCAAATAAAATAAAGAGGGAGGGGAAGCTTTTATTCACTCGTCATGAATAAGAGCCTATCTTATATGTTTCCCCCCCCCCTGTACATACAGATTGCCCACATTAATCCGGACCTTCACCCTGAATGCATAGCAGCAGGTATGATTGGCTGAATCAGAGGGTCCCGCCAGGTCCTAAATCTGCTTCCCCCCCCCCACCCCCACCATGAAGGAGTTGCAGCCAGTTAAGGGGGATCGGAGCAGAACCGAAAAACTAAAAAAAAAAAGAAGAAGTTTTACCTCCCCGCGCTGAGGATCCTGTATGCGGGTGAAGCGCAGGTCGCTGTGCTGCCAGGTGGCGTTGACGCTGTATATTCGGAGCTGCGAGAGCTCGAAGGAAGCATTGAAGGCCTTGGCTTTTATACGGATGATGATGGAATTGACAGACAGGGAGATTCCTTCCACCACCTTCTCTGCAAAGCCGTACTCGCTGCAAAAACACACAAATCATAAATAAAACATCACCTCACATAAAGTGCAAAGACACACAAATCATCATCAATAGATCATCACTTCACATAAAGTGCAAAAACACACCAATCACCATAAATAGAACATCACCTCACATAAAGTGCAAAAACACAAATCATCACTTCACACAAAGTGCAAAAACACACAAATCATCATCAATAGATCATCACCTCACATAAAGTGCAAAGACACACAAATCATCATCAATAGAACATCACCTCACGAAGTGCAAAGACACACAAATCATCATCAATAGAACACCACCTCACGAAGTGCAAAGACACACAAATCATCATCAATAGAACATCACCTCACATAAAGTGCAAAACCACACAAATCATCATCAATAGAACATCACCTCACGAAGTGCAAAGACACACAATTCATCATCAATAAATCATCACCTCACATAAAGTGCAAAGACACACAAATCATCATCAATAGAACATCACATTACATAAAGTGCAAAGACACAAATCATCATCAATAGAACATCACCTCACATAAAGTGCAAAAACACACAAATCATCATCAATAGAACATCACCTCACATAAAGTGCAAAAACACAAATCATCATCAATAGATCATCACCTCACATAAAGTGCAAAAACACAAATCATCATCAATAGATCATCACCTCATATAAAAGTGCAAAGACACACAAATCATCATCAATAGAACATCACCTCACATAAAGTGCAAAACCACACAAATCATCATCAATAGAACATCACCTCACGAAGTGCAAAGACACACAATTCATCATCAATAAATCATCACCTCACATAAAGTGCAAAGACACACAAATCATCATCAATAGATCATCACATCACATAAAGTGCAAAGACACACAATTCATCATCAATAGAACATCACCTCACATAAAGTGCAAAGACACACAAATCATCAATAGAACATCACCTCACATAGTGTAAAGACACACAAATCATCATCAATAGATCATCACCTCACATAAAGTGCAAAGACACACAAATCATCATCAATAGAACATCACCTCACATAAAGTGCAAAGACACACAAATCATCATCAATAGAACATCACCTCACGAAGTGCAAAGACACACAAATCATCATCAATAGAACATCACCTCACAAAGTGCAAAGACACACAAATCATCATCAATAGAACATCACCTCACATAAAGTGCAAAACCACACAAATCATCATCAATAGAACATCACCTCACGAAGTGCAAAGACACACAATTCATCATCAATAAATCATCACCTCACATAAAGTGCAAAGACACACAAATAATCATCAATAGATCATCACATCACATAAAGTGCAAAGACACACAATTCATCATCAATAGAACATCACCTCACATAAAGTGCAAAGACACACAAATCATCAATAGAACATCACCTCACATAGTGTAAAGACACACAAATCATCATCAATAGATCATCACTTCACAAAGTGCAAAGACACACAAATCATCATCAATAGAACATCACCTCACATAAAGTGCAAAGACACACAAATCACCATCAATAGAACATCACCTCACATAAAGTGCAAAGACACACAAATCACCATCAATAGAACATCATCTGACAAAGAGCAAAGACACACAAATCATCATCAATAGATCTTCACCTCACATAGTGTAAAGACACACAAATCATCATCAATAGATCATCACTTCACAAAGTGCAAAGACACACAAATCATCATCAATAGATCATCACTTCACAAAGTGCAAAGACACACAAATCATCATCAATAGATCATCACCTCATATAAAAGTGCAAAAACACACAAATCATCAATAGATCATCACTTCACATAAAGTGCAAAAACACACAAATCATCATCAATAGATCATCACCTCACATAAAGTTCAAAGACACATGATAAATCATCATCAATAGATCATCACCTCATATAAAAGTGCAAAGACACACAAATCATCATCAATAGAACATCACCTCACGAAGTGCAAAGACACACAAATCATCATCAATAGAACATCACCTCACAAAGTGCAAAACCACACAAATCATCATCAATCGAACATTACCTCACGAAGTGCAAAGACACACAATTCATCATCAATAAATCATCACCTCACATAAAGTGCAAAGACACAAATCATCATCAATAGAACATCACCTCACATAAAGTGCAAAAACACACAAATCATCATCAATAGAACATCACCTCACATAAAGTGCAAAGACACACAAATCATCAATAGAACATCACCTCACATAAAGTGCAAAGACACACACATCATCATCAATAGAACATCACCTCACATAGTGTAAAGACACACAAATCATCATCAATAGATCATCACTTCACAAAGTGCAAAAACACACAAATCATCATCAATAGATCATCACCTCCTAAAGTGCAAAAACACACAAATCATGCAAGGTAAAATGTAGATAAACACACAGAGTGGAGGTTGTGTTTGCAGTTGTGGAATTTTGAGTGTTTATATTGCTGAATGGAGCATAACGAGAGATGTCGCCCTGTATATACAGCGCACGCGTCAACTATCCCATTTCTGACAGCGAGCACGCCGCCGATCCTTCACAGTAAATACACACAGTCAGGTTTTTTTGCTCAATCGCAGGAACAGCGGCAAGACCAGGGATGACACGCCGCTGCAAATATTTCCATCGCCACTGTCAACAATATAGATTACCATGCGCTGCAGCTCTTAAAGGGAAAGTCTACTTTCAATGGATGCTTGCAAAAGCATATTTTTGGAGTCCACTGATTTAGCATTTTTTAATTTTTTTCTTATGTTAGTAATTGTGTGTTCTATGGAAGCGGCTTTTACTACCGCAATCTGTTCCTATTGGGAACCGAACACCAAGAAGAGAGAAGCTAGTCATGCACACGCAGAACACTGATGCTATGGCCGCTGCGGAGGTGAGGGAGCTCACTCACCCTTACACATGGTCATTCTCACACAGCCTTCTCTCACCATCTTTTTAAGTTCGAGGTTGTATCTCACACAGCCTTCTCTCACCATCTTTTTAAGTTCGAGGTTGTATCTCACACAGCCTTCTCTCACCATCTTTTTAAGTTCGAGGTTGTATCTCACACAGCCTTCTCTCACCATCTTTTTAAGTTCGAGGTTGTATCTCACACAGCCTTCTCTCACCATCTTTTTAAGTTCGAGGTTGTATCTCACACAGCCTTCTCTCACCATCTTTTTAAGTTCGAGGTTGTATCTCACACAGCCTTTTCTCACCATCTTTTTAAGTTCGAGGTTGTATCTCACACAGCCTTCTCTCACCATCTTTTTAAGTTCGAGGTTGTATCGCATGACTCAGGGGTCCCCCAACCCTTTTCCTACAAGGCCCATCCACAGGCCTCTATAGTTCTGTTGCTGCACTAATGACCCCACCTATGCGGAGATCTGCAAAGCATAACCTGTTGGTGGCCCTTGTAAGACAGCGTTGGAGACCCCTAACCTGAATCATGCAAGAAGTTGTAGCGTGAGAGAAGTTTTCTCATGCAATAATGATTTTGAGCAGAAGGGAGTTTTTTTTTTTTTTTTTTTTATTTCTCATGGTGCTGACTCAGAATACCCCTTATGTCCGAATACTCAATTTACCTTTGCCCAGAAGCAGTGACCAATGGGGAAGGCCCGTTGCACGGCCGCGGCTCCTCACACGTGCTCATCTCCATGATGACTTTGTCCAGAGACTGAAAAATAGAGGCGAAAGGTACAGTCGGCATTTCAAAAACATTAATGAGGATGCAAACCCGATTGGGCTTCCCCCACCCATCTGCGTAGCCGGGCTCTGCCGTTGGCTTGTCAGTGGCCCGGTTTTCAAACCGCCTAAGCCACTACCAGCGGCACTTTTGAGAGAGAAAATTGGCTGATCTCAAAGGTGTCGCAGCGACGTGCATCCTGGCTGCATCCCCGAATCTCTGCCGCAGGGAAGCCGGGGATTAGACGGCCGGTGATCACAGCGTCACAGGACTTGCCGGAAAGAGTTTACCGATGACACAGGGGGGTATAGGATGCACCAGAGGCAGGCAAGTGGCCCTTGAGTCTTTTAGATTGTGTCTGACGGGGTTTATTTAACACCACTTCCAAGGTGGCATAATACCACCTCATAGCTCCAGCATATCAAAACCCTTCTTCTAGGAGCAATCTAAACCTATGCTGTTATAGGTAAGTATAGCATGTGGGCTGGAGCTGGAGAATCCTGCACATGTCATTCTAATATTTCTAATATTTGTATATTCGATAATTACAGGGGCTTGTCCAAGGGATTGGCGCTTAGCAAATGTGGTGCCAATGTTCAAAAAGGGATCTAGGGGGAAACTGGGAACTACAGACCAGTAAGTTTAACATCTGAAGGTTTCTTAAGGGGTATTATCCAGGACCATCTTGGGCAAAATGACCTTATTACCATATCAGCATGAATTTATGAGGAATCGCTCCTGCCAGACAAACCTAATCAGCTTTTATGAGGAGGTGAGTTTAAGATTGGATCGGGGGGGGTCACTGGATATTACATATCTTGACATTTTTAAAGCATTTGATACTGTGCCACATAAAAAGACAATTCTGTGAATACTCCCCTGTAGAATTGCTTTTACTATGCATGGCACGGCCTGCTTCCAGAAGTCATTACGTATGGGTTATTCCGCCACAAGGTGGCGCAGTGTACTGCAGAAGAGTTGTGGCTCCTCCCGGTACCATATAAAAATGTTATCACCATAGACTTATCCAGTGTTGACAAGCAGTATTCAAGAAACTGGGAGATAATAAAAGTAAAAAAGGTAACAAACCCCAACTAACTTGGAACAATCACCATAAAGAGGCAACCAAGAATAACGATAACAAGGGTGGGGTGAAGCAGGCCGTGCCATGCATAGTAAAAGCAATTCCACAGGTGAGTACTCGCAGAATTGTCTTTTCCCTATTGCATGGAACGGCCTGCTTCCAGAAGTCCTTACGTATGGGACGTCCAACAGCAGTGTCCGTAAGGTTGGATCCCCAAAGAGTAACAACATGCAGTTCAAACCACTGCCGCCTGAAGTACCTTGCGGCCAAAAGCAGCATCAGCTGAGGCCTTAACATCAACCTTGTAAAACTTGGAAAAAGTATGAACAAAAGACCAAGTTGCGGCCTTACAAACTTGTTCAACAGAAGCTTGGTGGTGAAAAGCCCAAGACGCACCAATATCACGAGTGGAATAAGCAGTAACCCTAAAAGGAGGAACCTTCCCCCTGACAGAATAGACCTGCTCCACCGGCTGACGGATCCATTTGCTGATAGTGGATTTAGCCAGAGGCAACCCCTTCCTAGGTCCATCAGGAAGAACAAAAAGAGCGTCAGATTTCCTGAAAGACTCAGTAGCAACCAAATAAAACTACAGAGCCCTGACAACATCCAAAGAGTGAAGCCCCCCAGCCCCCACAAATATAAAAGCATGACAGGCCAGCTGATCCATGCGCCGGTCCTCACTGTCCCGCAGAGTAGTAGTGTCAGGGGAAGGCATGACCGAAGTGTTGGACAGCCCTAGAATGGGAGTGTCCACCTCAGGGGGACACGACCATCGCTTGACCAGGTCGGCAGGAAAGGGGTACCTCTTATCCAACCCCTTGGGCACCGCGGGCAATCTACTAGGATGTTCCCACTCCTTGAACACCATATTAGTGAAATGGCTCTGCTCAGGGAACTCCAGACGCTGTTTATCAGGACGAAAGAGCTCACCCTGCTTCCTCTTAGCCACCTCAGGGGGGACAATGTGCAAGATTTAAAAAATGTGAGCCAACAGGTTATCAGTGTCCTCAGGGAACCATGAGTCCTCCCCAGGGTCACTGCCGTAACCCTCCTGCTAGTCCCCAGAGGAGTCAAAGTCCTGGAAGAGTTCCACCTCCTCTAGGGGGTAAAGGCCACCAAAAGCATCAAATCCCTCATCCTCCTCAGGAAAGAGGGATGTCACGGGAGCTAGGTGCCGCTTCTTGCCAGAGGCCTTACGTGGAACAGGCCTGGCAAGTTGCCTTTCAATGCTAGCCACACGCAGTGCCAGATCAGACTGTGACCCCCCACCGCTAGTATCCCCCTCACTGGGGGCTACATGCAGGTGCGGAGGGGTAGGCGACGCCGAAGGGGGCGCAGAGCTGGGAAGCGAAGCGGGTAGCCCAGCCTGGGCCGCAACGATACCCTGGGCACATGGCACGCACACCGCGGCACTGTTACTCAGAGGGGATGTCCCACACATGGCACACAGCCGGGATTGCCCCGAAGGACCCCTGAGCACGCTATCCCCAGAAGCCTCCATATGGTGATTAACACAGGCGCAATAGGCCAGCACAGGGTAAGGGTTAATAAAAAGCCACCCGGGATGCCCCCCCCCCAAGGTATGCCCCCAGAAGCCAAGAAGGGGAGATGAGGGAGGGTAAGGGGTAGGACCGGAAGAAACCACAACCCACAGTTGTCCCGCCTGAAAGACATAAGTAAAGACACATAAGCATCCCGCAGCACATGCCCCAAGTAAACCAAAAAAACCCAGAAGGGGACTCAAGGCCCAAGCAGACCAAAGGCACCAGCCGCAAGACCACAGGAGGAAGCAACAACAGCCAAATCACTGCCGCAGCTCCGGGAGGAAGAAGAGCCCCAGACGCATAGCAGAAGCAAAATGGCGCCGGCAGAAGAACCTTGAGACGTAACATCCTCAGCATCATCCTTCGGGCCCGCCCCCCCGAAGAGCGCGAAAACGGCACTCATGTGACAGACCCCGCGTCATCACACAGCAACAAAAAAAACGCCTCAGTTATAGCGCCGCTCGCCGCGGAGCGTAGTATAAAGCGGCTACAACCCGCCCCACCCCCGTCCCCGAACATACGTCAAGGAGGGGGGGGGGAGAGCGAACAGGCAGCGGCGAGAGCCCAGGCCAGGGATCGGGGGGGGGACCCCAAAACACCAGTACAAGTCAGATAGTCCCCAAAAACACTCAGAAGCTAGGACAGGAACTCCGCATCCATAGTAGGCTCACCATAAAGCCTATGGCTGGCTACCCTTTGTGGTACAGGGTCTGCGGCTTGGAGCACAATCTATTACCCCGGAGTGTAACCATTAAGGTTAGAGGAAAGGTGCTTTCTCCACCGACATAGGAGGGGATTCTTCTCTGTAAGAGCAGTGACACTATGGAACTCGCTGCCAGAGGAGGTAGTAATGAAGGATACAGTAAAAACATTCAAAAGTGGCCAGGATGCCCTCCTTGCATGAGATAACATTACCAGCTATGGCTACTAGACCACTGGAAGGAGATCTATAGTGGCCTGGATGTCCTCCTTGCATGTAATAACATTACCAGCTATGGCTACTAGACCACTGGAAGGAGATCTATAGTGGCCGGGATGCCCTCCTTGCATGTAATAACATTACCAGCTATGGCTACTAGACCAAGACCTAGGCAAACTTCACACTTTTTATTTTGTTTTAAAAACGTACCAGACTTATGGGATGGGTCTTCAGCTTTGTCCAGGGTATCTGCAACAGATAGAAACATGAATAGGGAACTTATGTAAAGAAGCAGAGCATAATGCAGACAATACACCACAGCAGTACCATTTGTCTATCCATCGCCAATAGATCCCAATTCAGGAAACCCAGACAAAACCCCCAGAACACTCACCCTCTCCTGGAGCCCTCACCGCGTCTGTGCTCTCTGGCAACTTTCCCGCACACCTCTAGCCACGAGCGCTGGGCCTTCGTGAATAGCGGCGCTGAAAGGAGCTCAGCCAATCAGCGCACTCGCTCTCACCCGAGTCTGCGGCGTGGGAGCGGAAGGAAAGCTAGAGGATAAAGGGGGTGTTAAAAAAAAAAAAAAAAAAAAAAAAGGAGCAGATAGACAAACCCGAATAGCAGCTTTGTTGCAGAAGACTTTATTGATGGCCAGCCAGGTGGGGAGGTCCAGCATGTTCTGCAGCACATCTTCATCCAGTTCCAGGTTGGTCAGCTGACCTTCTCCTTTAAGGGTGCTGAGGTTGATCTTGTCGGGGGACAAGTTCTTTGCAAACCTACAAAGATAAATAAATAAAGACTTTGAACACGGTATTGGGTTCTGTCTCTTAAAGAGTTACACGGCAACAGTGACAGTTAATTATCTCAGCAAACATAACATTTCCTGGTTCCTGGTACAGAAACAACATTGTCACATCAGATTGCTTTGGGCTTCACGTGCAGGCTTTCCAGGATGAGAATTTGTGGTTTGGATATCTAGCAAAAAGGGAAACAAAGCTAAAAAAAGAAGAAAGAAGAAGAAGAAGAAGAAAGAAAGAAGGAAGAAGAAGAAAGAAGAAGAAGAAAGAAGAAGAAAGAAGAAAGAAAGAAAGAAAGAAGAAAGAAGAAGAAAGAAAGAAGAAAGAAGAAGGAAGAAGAAGAAAGAAAGAAGGAAGAAGAAGAAGAAAGAAGAAGAAGAAAGGATGAAAGAAGAAGAAGAAGAAGAAGAAGAAAGAGGAGGAGGGGGAGGAGGAGGAAGAAAGAAGGAGATGAAAGAAAGAAGAAGGAAGAAGAAGGAAGAAGAAGAAAGAAAGAAGAAAGAAGAAGAAGAAAGACGAAAGAAGAAGAAAGAAGGAAGAAGGAAAAGAGGAAGAAGAAGAAGGAAGAGGAGGAGGAAGAAAAAAAAGGAAGAGGAGGAGGAAGAAGAAGAAGAAGAAGGAGAAGGAGAGTTGTCCTTCTTAAAGTGGACCAACACCCAGGGGGGATTGGTCCGGGAATCTATAAGATTCCCGGGCCGATCAGATCCCTCCCCACGGGGCATCCGAAATCGGGATGTCCCGCGGGGTGAAACCCCCCAGGAAGCCCACAATCCTACCTTTTCCACGTTCCAGCAGCGCGTCCGCCGCCGTCCGCTGCAGGCGAGGCTGCCTCTAATACAAGGCACGTATCTCTTTAAAGCTGGCTTACCAACGGCATATGGAGGTAGAGGTTAGTTTAGTTTAGCTTAGTGTCCCAGTGAACCCAGTGAGGGTTTAGGGCCGCTTTAACAAGACTGTAAGGTCCACTTTAAAAGATAATTACTGACGACATGAACGAGGACAGAATCCTTCTGCTAGTAAATCCACAACTAGAAACAATTATGTGTCTAATAATAAATGAAGGTGCGTTTATAATTATCTGACAAAATTAGTTTATCGCTTTAATTAGAGGAGTCACAGTCGCTGTATAATGAGGGAATATAAATAGCAAACAGATGAGTGTGGAGCTCAACTCCACTGCTGGTGAATCTCTCGGGGGATGGGAATTCCCCTGGTTAGAGGCCATCTGTTGCTTAAACAGAAACTGCCCCAATCCCCCTGCTAACAATACTTATCTAATACCCCCTGGGGGTATTCTGTAGGGCAGCAGCTGCCTCCCCTAACTGTTGCCTGTGATTTTAGGAGATGAAGTTAGGAAAAGTTGGACCCCTGCGACAGCTTATACCCTGCACTGCTGAAAGAGAGGCACATGGGACAGGTATCAGGTGAGCTGCTTGCTGCCTTAAAATTGCCATTTCCTGGACTGTGATCCCCATAATGTGAAGAGATTTGTGGCCGATTCAGAGCACAGGCAGGTTGGTGCAGATAAAGGCATAATGGAGGAAGGCTTCCACCAGATAAATTCATTGGAATAAGAGCAGCTGATCCTGCCAACAGGTTTATGAAGCTGCTGGTGTCTCTGGAGTCCCTGTAATCTCCTCCAGAGGCTGCAGTTGTGCATAAACCTACTATTCGGCCATTACTAACCAGTGCTCACAAGCAGGAATGGTTGCGGTGGCCCGGACACACATGAAGACTTATTATCACACAGTCTTGTGTTACCCAGGATGGTCTGGATGGATGGAGGAGTGGGTGGTTGGCCACCATGTCCCAACAAGGCTACAATGTCAGCAAGGAAGGGGCGGAGTCGCGTTTTGGGTCGGAATCATGGGGAGAGAGCTAGGGAGCCCATTTAAAGCGGAACAAATCCCACCAGCGACCAGCCTGGAATCTAAAAGATTCCGAGGCATCCCAAATCGGGATTCCCAGCTGTGTGAGCCCCCCCAGGGCGTCCCATACACACTCACCTTTCCCAGGTCCAACAGCGCATGTGTCCAATGAGAGCAGCCCGCTGAACTGACGTAATTCGCCAGGCGGCTGTTATTATTGTCAATAGAATAGGGAGCACTAACCCCTTGTCGCAAGCCACCATGTGGAGAGCTCCCCATTGAAGACAATGAGTCAGCAGGTGACTCTTATTGTTGTCAATAGGGGGCGCTCACAGGGAGCATTCACATAGGCCAATGCCTCATCCCCAGAAGTGCACGCGCATCTGCCCCAGCCTATGTGAATGCTCCCTGTGAGCGCTCCCAATTGACAAGAGCCACCTGCCTACTCTCATTGTCTTCAATGGGGAGCTCTCCACATGGTGGCTTGCAACAAGGGGCGGGGTTATAATTCCTGGGGCCCCATGCAAAGTTCTGTTTAGGGGTCCTAATCAAAGGCATTTTTATATAACAAAATCCAATAATAAAGAGGAACAAATGACGGAGAGAAGCAGCTTTCTTTCTCATGGAGCCTCTGCACTGACAGCATCACCAGTATTACACACCAGCCGCTTCCAGTGTTCACACAGCAGAGTTCTGAGGGGCCCCTGAGAGGCAGGGGCCCCAGGCAATTGCATGGGTTGCGTGGTGGCAAGGCACGCCATTGCTTGCGACTGTGTTCGACACACAGGAATTCCTGAACAGCATTAATGATGCACAGAGCGAGTTCGCTTGTTGCCTGGAACTTTTCCATGAGCCTTATGGCTGTGTTGCGTTTCTGCTCTGCCGGGCCGCTCCTGTTGGCGGCCGAATAGCGGTTATTTCTGGTTGCGTCAGGTAAGTGAAAGCAGAAGCAGCAGGAAAGGGCCAGTCCGGGGGTGGGGGGGTAGTGGGGAGAGAGTCGGCCGCTGCTGTTTGCATAGTCCTGATAGAAACTAGGGGTGTGAATTGGCAAGAAGCTGGGGATACGTTACGTATCGCGATACACGTATGACGATATGATATATAGACGATATATTGCGATTTTTTTTAATTTTATTTTAATTTTAAAAAATGACATAGGGTCCCCCTATGTCATATAGTGTGTGTTTTTTTGTCCTTTTTTTTACTGTTAACCCTTTGTGAACTGGTAAGGGATCTATGTGACCCCTATAAGATTTCACAAGGCTCTGGGTCTGGCAAGTCACCTGTGGCTAGCGGGTGACTTGCCATTAACCCCGAGCCCCCCATTACCTGCCTCCCCAAAGCCTGGGGGAGGGGCAGAAGGGCCATTAGGCTATGCCGGCTTGTAGCCTGCAGGGCCAGGGGCCAGCAACCCTTTGTGAACTTGTAAGGAATCTATGTGACCCCTACTCCTTTTCACAAGGCTCTGAGTCTGGCAAGTCACCTGCTGCTAGCTGGTGACTTGCCATTAACTCTGAGCCCCCCATTACCTGCCTCCTCACAGCCTGGGGGGGGGGCAGAAGGGCCCAGGGCCATAAGGCTATGCTGGCTTGTAGCCTGCGGGGCCAGGGGCCAGCATTAAAAATTGGGAGGATAAATGCACACTGATCAATGGGTAATAGGTGGGTGCATGGCCCGGGGCATCCCAAGCCCCTATTAGCCAAGAGAAACCAGTGTTGGGTCAGCACTCCTTAAAAATCAGCTTTTTATTGAAGTCCATTAAAAAACATCTTCGTGTATAATCAAAAACAGCCATAAAATCATATTACCAGACCCCCGACAGCTGTAGTGAATCGTGCAGCTCTAAACGCGTTTCTTACTTACAAATATTGTAATAAGCATGTGAGTTGCACCGAACGCAGGCTAAAAATTAGAATTCCTGAGCACTTACAGGGCATAGGACGTTTAGACCTGGCTAGAAATTCAAATGTGGTACGTCACCACAATGATACACACAGTGACCAACCTCCTCAATTTAGCATCAGTGCCATTGAAAGGGAGACCCTAGGACCAAGGGGTGGAGACACAGAAGCCCAGAGAAGCCCTGTTCTACAAGCCCCTATGGACTGGTTATGCTGGGTAAGGGGGACCTCATGCCATTTATTGGGGGGATTTTTAAGGGTTAACACTTAAAATTCCCCCCAAAAATGGGGTCCCACCCCTTCGGGAATTTGAATTTAAATTAAAATTAAATGAAAAAAAAAAATCACAATATATCGTCTTTGAGGCAGAATCGGGATATATCGTATCGTCACATTTTAAAGTGGACCAACACCCAGGATTTTGACTATCCTGGGTTTTGGTCCACTTCGGGGGGGCACCCCGCTGTGTGAAACCCCCCAGAAAGCCCCAAAAACTCACCTCACCACGCTCCCACGTGACTGCGCCGTCCAATCCCCGCTGACGTCCAAGCGGGTGACAGCGATGTCCAAGACAGCGCGTCCGCCTCCCGCACATCACTCTTACAGGGCGCGCGCCTGCGCCGGCCATTCATAAACGGCCGGCGCGCGCACGTCTAGAGGGATAAGGTAAGTTTTTTTTGGGGTTTTGGGGGGGTTTCACCCCGCGGGACATCCCGATCTCCCGCGGTGAGGGAGGTTTCCCGGGCCGATCACCCCTGGGTGTTGGTCCACTTTAAGTGTTAAAAAACCCTTAAAAATCCCCCCAAAAAATGGTGGAGGTCCACCTTATCCAGCATAACCAGCCCATACCAGCTATGGGGGCTTGTTGAACAGGGCGCAGAGGCCCTGTTTGCTGTCCACTGGCCCTGCAGGCTACAAGCCGGCATAGCCTTAATGGCCCTGGACCCTTCTGCCCCCCCGGGCTTTGGGGAGGCAGGTAATGGGGGGCTCGAGGTTAATGGCAAGTCATCCGCTAGCCGAAAGACCTAAAGCCATTTTTGACTGGAGCTCCGCTTTAATCTTGTGCTTGGCTGAGGACTCTAATGATTTGACTAGCATCTGACAAAACAAGAACAGGCCACTACCCGAAGCTCACAGGTCAAAAGGATTTAATGAGGGTACAAAGGTATAAATAAAAGCGGCACAGCTTGGTTTATAAGGTCAGAGATTAGATAACAGCTCACACACAGACAAGCTGGGAATCCCTTAAAGGGAAAGTGCCGTCATTCTGATTTAAGCACGCCAAGGCCGTCTGCCAGCCCTGCAACGCCTCTCCACACCTCAAAAGGAATGTTCACTTATAAAACAAAAAATTTCCCTCCAGACAAGTGATTAAAGTGGCCCTCCCATGATCCTTTGCTGCTGCTCTGCATTTCGAATCAAAGGCCGTCTCTAAATCTGTATTGCAGGAGGTGGAGGCGGCTGTGTGGAGCTGGAATCCGCATACTACATTCTATCTTTATTGTGCATGGGGTTCCCCCCAGGATGAGGTGCTTCCCCGATGTCACAGTTACATCACTATTATGCCAGGGGGCGCTGATGAAACACCTCCTTTGGGGTAGAATCAATCCTCCAAATTACTCTCTGGCTGGGAGCCAGGGTAAAAAGAAGGGATATCTTTGAGGCAGTTGAGAAAATGCTTTGCCCAAGCCAGAAGACCCCAACCAAGCGAAGAGGAACCTGAGGGAAGCCTGCAATCAACATGGACACTAGAGGCGCCAGGTAAAAGGCCACAATATAAATACCCTCTCTCAGTGCAGCCTCTCAGTTAGCCCCTGGCTGGGAGGCAGGGTAAGGAGATGAGGAGCCCTTGTGGCAGCTAAAAAGGAAACAACCGAGATGATGATGCTTCAAGCAAGTCAGAAGATCAAGCCAAGAAGATCCTGATCAAGCCAAGAAGATCCTGATCAAGCCAAGAAGATCCTGATCAAGCCAAGAAGATCCTGATCAAGCCAAGAAGATCCTGATCAAGCCAAAAAGAAACTGATCAAGCCAAAAAGAAACTGATCAAGCCAAAAAGAAACTGATCAAGCCAAGAAGACCCTGATCAAGGCAAGAAGATCCTGGGGGAGGCCTGCAATCATCATGGACAGCAAAGGAACCAGGTAAAACGACGAGATAAAGATACTCTCTCTCGGTGGAGCCTCTCAGTTAGGCCCTGGCTGGGATCCAGGGTGAGGGGACGAGTGGCCCTTGCGGCAGCTGACAAGAAAACAAATGAGATGATGATGATTTAAGCAAGCCAGAAGACGATCAAGCCAAGAAGAACCTGAGGGAAGCCTGCAACCATCTTGGACAGCAAAGGAAGCAGGTAAAACGTTGACTCTTCTGGGATAAAAATACTCCCCTCGGTGGAGCCTCTCGGTTAGGCCCTGGCTGGGAGCCAGGGTGAAGGGAGGAGGGGCCATTGTGGCAGCTGACAAGGAAACAAATGAGATGATGACGCTTCAAGCAAGTCAGAAGATCTCGGGGAAGCCTGTAATCAACACAGTTTGAACAACCAAGGCTATGACCCCTCAGACGAGCCAGATAGACCAAGATCAGGCTAAAAAGACCCCAATCAATCCAAATAGACATCAATCAAGCCGCAAAGACCCCAATCAAGCCAAAAAAAACCCATTCAAGTCATAAAGACTCCAATCAAGCCATAAAGACCCCAATCGAGCCCAAAAGACCCCAATCGAGCCCAAAAGACCCCAATTGAGCCCAAAAGACCCCAATTGAGCCCAAAAGACCCCAATCGAGCCCAAAAGACCCCAATCGAGCCAAGCTAGTCCAGACCACGCCCCCTCTCTGTGTTGATGGCTTGAATGGCAATCTCAAAGCTGCCATTCAAGCCCGGCTAACCCCTCCCAGACTCCTCCCCACCCAGTATGCTCCTAGCAAGTGCCCTCGCTCCCAGCACTGCCCCACCCTTTATGCTTATTATTATGCAGAATCACAGCTCCAAGGGACACGGCCACTTGCTTCAGAAGAGACGACATGAGGTAAAACTGTAAATTAAAGAAGAAATGGCAGAGATATCGAGGTTTGAAGTGGACCAAAACCCAGGATTTTGACCATGTTTTGGTCCCTGTGTGAAACCCCCCCAGGTTGCCCAATCCAACTCACCATTCCCGGTCCTACAGTGCATGAGCGGCCTCCCATCTAATAAGTTCGCTCGACCGCGCTGACATGAGCTTGTCTAGACTCATCTAAGGAGCCAAGTCTGACCGAGCGTGCCGGTGGCCACATCCCCGCTACCCTCATTCACAATGCCTGGAGTGGCCACGCAACCTTCTAAAGGGATAGTGGGGATGCAGGCGCATGCACTGTTGGACTGGGGGAGAAGGCGAGTAGCCTGGGCAACCTGGGGGGTTTCACACAGTGGGGCATCCCAATTCTAGGTGCCCAGGGAGAAAGGAATTTAGCGGCCCTTGAATCTTATAGATTCCAGAACTGATGGCTAGGGGTTTTGGTCCTCTTTAATGGAAAAGAGTTAAGCACTACTGCAGACAAAGGTAATTGTTACACCATGGGTCGGGCTACATTTGGCGCTGTCCTAAACTTTTTTCCGTTTTTATATTAAAGCAGAAATGGCCGAGATATCGAGGTTTACAGGTTCAGCCAATGACATTGTCTATTACATCCTGTCCCCCAATCAGCTTAGCAGAGCGGGACAGAATTGGAGGTCCCTCCCTCCTCCTCCAGATTCATCACACTGCTGTCAACACAGAGCCCGCCCATTACGCAGCATCACAGATCCAAGGGACACGCCCACTTACTTCAGAAGAGAAATTGTAAACCCCGATATCTCGGCCATTTCTTCTTCAATTTAAAAATGGAAAACAGTTTAGGACAGCGCCAAACGTAGCCCGACACAATGGTGCGACAATTGGCTTTGCCTGAAATCACACTTTAAAGCAGACCTACCCACTGGCCAACTTACAATGGGCCTCAAAGTGTTTACATACCTCCCAAGTGTCCCTGATTTGGGGGGGGACTGTCCCTCTTTTTAATCCATGTCCCTAATTTTTCTCATTTGTCCCTCTTTGAGGTGTAACATGCAGATCTGCATCAATAAATGATTCATTTGCCTATTCAAAGTGTTTCTATTGTTGTAACTGTTACATCCTATCTCCTATCCATCCCTCAATGAGGGGGCGTGACCTCACCCATCCCTCCTCAATGAGGAGGCGTGGCTTCATTTACATATTGTCCCTCTTTCAGGTGTAACATGCACATCTGCATAAAAAGTGATTCATTCGCCTATTCAAAGTGTTTCTATTGTTGTAACTGTTACATCCTATTTCCTATCCATCCCTCAATGAGGGGGCGTGACCTCACCCATCCCTCCTCAATGAGGAGGCGTGGCTTCATTTACATATTGTCCCTCTTTGAGGTGTAACATGCAGATTTGCATCAATAAATGATTCATTTGCCTATTCAAAGTGTTTCTATTGTTGTAACTGTTACATCCTATCTCCTATCCATCCCTCATTTGGTGGCTTCATTTAACGATTGTCCCTCTTTCCCACCCTGAAAAGTGGGAAGGTATGCTGTTAGGCTTACCTAGTCCCAGGATTCTGCAAATTCTTGTGTGATTCCAAAGTTCATCTGACAAGTGCTAGAGACTGATAAGAGGAGGGTAACAGGGGTCATCCGCTGTAGCTGTGACACTCATTAAACCAGCCGCAGTGTACAATGCCATACCTGCACAATGGATAGTGAGAGGGTTTGACTCTACTTAAGGGTTGAGGTCCACCTTAAAGCGGATCTACACCCTGCTTTGCAAGCAAGGAGGATCCAGGTCCATGGGGAACATCGCTATTCACTTCCTATCCACTCTCGTTCCTACGGCGCATGCGCAGGCTCTCGAACGAGGAAGAGGCGAGAGGTTGGCAGTGTTTCGGGGAGGTTTCATGCAGCAGGCCATCGCGATTCAGGATGCCGCGGGGGAAGCCAGAGACTGGCCCTGGTAGGTTTTGTTCTGCTTTAAAGTAGACCAACACCCTCCTTGATCGGCCCGGGAATCTATAAGATTCCCAGGCTGATCCGATCCCTCCCAGCGGGGCATCCGAAATCGGCCCCACCGTGTGAAAACCCCAGAACCCTTACCTGGATCCCGATCCAACGGCGCATGCGCGGACCACGGCCGCATCTCGCGCTTCTCTCTAACAGGGAGCGGGCACGCGCTGGCCATTCGCGATCGTGTGAAACCCCCCAGAACGCCCAGAAACCTTACCTGGATCCCGATCCAACGGCGCATGCGCGGACCACGGCCGCATCTCGCGCTTCTCTCTAACGGGGAGCGGGCACGCGCTGGCCATTCGCGAACGTGTGAAACCCCCCAGAACGCCCAGAAACCTTACCTGGATCCCGATCCAACGGTACAGCGCGGATCACGGACGCATCTCGCGCTTCTCTCTAACAGGGAGCGGGCAACCGCTGGCCATTTGCAGGCGCGCTCCCTGTTAGAGGGAAGTGTGAGATGCGGCCGCCAGCGTGCTTGGAGCCGCTGTGGTAAGACGTCTCACTGACGCGCATACCACAGCGGCTCCAAGTGCGCTGATTGGACAAACGGCCGCGTATGCGCCGTAGGAGCGGGGTGAGGTGAGTTGATCTGGGCGTTCTGGGGGGTTTCACGCAGCGGGGCATCCCCCGATTGGGGTGCCCCGTGGAACTGGACCAAGACCCAGGATAGTGAAAATCCTGGGTGTTGGTCCACTTTAAGTGCGGCAATGACATCATTGCCACACACAACAACGGCACTGAATGGAGGAGGCGGAGCTTTACAGCTAAAACAGACGCTTTTATTTGGGATTTGAATGAAGCACAAGCAGTAATAATAGACACAAGGTACACTTCATAGGGGGAGCAATTCAGGGAATGCTAGTTACAAATGTGGGTTTTGGTCCGCTTTAAACCGGACCTTCACCATGATTTAATGAAAAGCCCAAACCCTTAAAAAAACTATTTCCCAGCATCTAAAATTAATATTTTAAGTTTTTAGTCACTTATTATTCTTTTTCCCCCACTGGGCTGCAACTCTGTTCAGGACTCTAGGATATGGGCGCCGCCATCTTGATTCAGAAGCATCACACATACAGAAAAGAGCAGAGCGGGATAAAGTGCAGGGGTGGGGTTATAGCTGTGCTTTGCCCAGAAAGAGCAGAGCTGGGGTCAGGGAAAGGGACAGCAATCCCAGAATGCAGAGCAACACAGTAAGAAGACACTTCCTGTTTGCAGGCTGCCTGATGCTCCATGAGCCGCCATCTTGGATGTTTAAAGGCTAATAACATGCAGTAGATGCAGGTAGGATGATTTTTAATGTGGGCAATGTGTATGTACAGGGTGTGGGAAACATATAAGATAGGCTCTTATTCAGGGTGAAGGTCCGGATTAATGTGGGCAATCTGTATGTACAGATGGGGGGGAAACATATAAGATAGGCTCTTATTCAGGGTGAAGGTCCGGATTTATGTGAGCAATCTGTATGTACAGGGTGGGGGAAACATATAAGATAGGCTCTTATTCAGGGTGAAGGTCCGGATTAATGGGAGCAATCTGTATGTACAGGGGGAAACATATAAGATAGGCTCTTATTCAGGGTGAAGGTCCGTATTAATGTGGGCAATCTGTATGTACAGGGTGGGGGAAACATATAAGATAGGCTCTTATTCAGGGTGAAGGTCCGGATTAATGTGGGCAATCTGTATGTACAGGGTGGGGGAAACATATAAGATAGGCTCTTATTCAGGGTGAAGGTCCGGATTAATGTGGGCAATCTGTATGTACAGGGTGGGGGAAACATATAAGATAGACTCTTATTCAGGGTGAAGGTCTGGATTAATGTGAGCAATCTGTATGTACAGGGTGGGGAAACATATAAGATAGGCTCTTACTCAGGGTGAAGGTCTGGATTAATGTGAGCAATCTGTATGTACAGGGTGGGGGAAACGTATAAGATAGGCTCTTATTCAGAGTGAAGGTCCGCTTTAATTTCTGTTCCCCTTGCTGTGTGTTAACCCCCCCAACACGGTTATTCACTCACCTTTTCCTCATTCGTACAGCACATGTGCAGGCTCTGGAAGGTCACGGCAGACAAGAGCCGCACATGCTCGGTAGGAGCGAGCGATTAGCGGTGTCCTGGGGGGGGCGTGCAGCAGGCCATCCTGCTTCGGGATGCCTCGGGGGGAAAGCCAGCGGCCGGCCCTGGTAGGTTTTATTCTGCTTTTAAGGGACGGTCCAGGCTAAAACTCTTGCGGTTCCTGGAAACATCCGCGATGGCTGCTGCCCTCATTATCCTGTATTGAGATGTATGAGACAAAGCGCTCGCCCCTCCCTTTTCTTCCCAATCGAAGACAATGGGGGCGGCAGCCGCAGGAATCCCATCATGGCTGCACCCATTAAAGTGGACCAACACCCAGGATTTTGACTGTCCTGGGTTTTGGTCCACTTCCCCGGGGCCCCCCGCTGTGTGAAACCCCCCAGATCGCAGGATTCAACTCACATTACCCCGCTCCTACGGTGCATGTGCGGCCGCTCGTCCAATCAGCACGCTTGGAGCCGCTGGGGTATGCGCGTCAAAGCGCCATCAAACCTCAGCGGCTCCGAGCACGCTGGTGGCCGCATCTCAGGGAGCGCGCCCTGCTATAGAGAAGCGCGAGATGCATGCGCCGTTGGACCGGGAATCAGGTAAGGTTAATGGGTGTCCTGGGGAGTTTCACACAGCGGGGCATCCCGATTATGGATGCCGTGGGGGGGGGAAGGATTGGATCGGCCTGAGAATCTTATAGATAGGCCGATCAGGCTGGGTGTTGGTCCCCTTTAAAGCAGACCAAACCCCACATTTTTAACTAGCATCCCCCTGAATTGCTTCCCCCTATGATGAGAACCTTTCGCCCATTTCCACTGCTCCTGCGTCACTCTAATCCCAGATAATGGCGCCTGTTTTCGCTGTAAAGCTCCGCCTCCTCCATTCATTGGCACTGTTGTGTGTGTGGCAATGATGTCATAGCCGCACCTATGCAATGACTGATCACCTGACATCTCACAGAGTTCCAAAAATTTCCATTTCTAGTTCTACACCCTAAGTATCAGCAGGGGCTGAGGGCAAATGTATTTTGCAAGTTCCGGGGGTTTTGGTCCGCTTTAACCACAACAGCCTCAGCCTGGACTGTCCCTTTAAAATGTACCCTCCAATGTCAGCAGCCCTCCTCCCCAATGCTGTATAGGCGACGGCGGTGATGGTGCCGCGTCATTTGCATATGAAGCAATCTATGCATTGTGTACAGAGAATAGGGGGCGTCTCCAAGGGCAACGCGTCATAAAGGTGACTCGGCGGCAGGGGCGTGCATCACGCTCGTCCTTCACGTCTCCCCAACAACCTGCCCTGGGACCAGCGACCATATAACGACCAGCGACCATATAACAAGTCAGACCTGTCTAGCCAATCACCAGCCAGCACCAAGACTATATAGGATGGGGCCCTACTACTGTGTGGCTATGGGGCCCTTCTGGCTCCCTCCTATTGTAAAGTCATACATCACATCAGGACCCCAGCATCCTTAAACCGGACCTTCACCCTAAATAAGAGAATATCTTATATGTTTCCCCCCAACCTGTACATACAGATTGCTCACATTAATCCGGACCTTTACACTGAATAAGAGTCTATCTTATATGTTTCCCACACCCTGTACATACAGATTGCTCACATTAATCCGGACCTTTACACTGAATAAGAGTCTATCTTATATGTTTCCCACACCCTGTACATACAGATTGCTCACATTAAAAATCATCCTACCTGCATCTATTGCACTGAGACTTTAAACATCCAAGATGGCGGCCCATGGAGGTGCAGGCTGCCTGCAAACAGGAAGTGCCTTCTGACTGTGCTGCTCTGCATTCTGGGATTGCTGACCTTTTCCTGACCCCAGCTCTGCTCTGTTAGCTATAACCCCGCCCTCTATACTTTATCCCGCTCTCCTCTCCTCAGTATGTGATAAGTCAAGATGGCGGCGCCCGTATCCTAGAGTGCTGAACAGAGTTGCAGGCCCAGTGAGGGAAAGAATAAAAAGTAAGTGACTAAAAATGTTCAATATATTAATTTCAGATGATGGGGAATAGTTGAGGATGCAAGCCTCTGATTGGTTGTTGACTTGTGCATGTGCCATGGGATACGGGTGATTTTGGGGGTTTCACACAGCGCGGCATGCTAATTCAGGATCCCCAGTGACACCCATGGCTTTCCTGCTCCTGTGTAAATGACACCCCACTTCTCCCAATGACACCCATGGCTTTCCTGCTCCTGTATAAGTGACACCCCACTTCTCCCAGTGACACCCATGGCTTTCCTGCTCCTGTATAAGTGACACCCCACTTCTCCCAATGACACCTATGGCTTTCCTGCTCCTGTGTAAGTGACACCCCACTTCTCCCAGTGACACCCATGGCTTTCCTGCTCATGTATAAATGACACCCCACTTCTCCCAGTGACACCCATGGCTTTCCTGCTCCTGTATAAGTGACACCCCACTTCTCCCAATGACACCCATGGCTTTCCTGCTCCTCTATAAGTGACACCCCACTTCTCCCAGTGACACCCATGGCTTTCCTGCTCCTGTGTAAGTGACACCCCACTTCTCCCAGTGACACCCATGGCTTTCCTGCTCCTGTGTAAGTGACACCCCACTTCTCCCAGTGACACCCATGGCTTTCCTGCTCCTGTGTAAGTGACACCCCACTTCTCCCAGTGACACCCATGGCTTTCCTGCTCCTGTGTGACACCCCACTTCTCCCAGTGACACCCATGGCTTTCCTGCTCCTGTGTAAGTGACACCCCACTTCTCCCAGTGACACCCATGGCTTTCCTGCTCCTGTGTAAGTGACACCCCACTTCTCCCAGCGACACCCATGGCTTTCCTGCTCCTGTATAAGTGACACCCCACTTCTCCCAGTGACACCCATGGCTTTCCTGCTCCTGTGTAAGTGACACCCCACTGCTCCCAGTGACACCCATGGCTTTCCTGCTCCTGTATAAGTGACACCCCACTTCTCCCAGTGACACCCATGGCTTTCCTGCTCCTGTATAAGTGACACCCCACTTCTCCCAGTGACACCCATGGCGTTCTGCTGCAGGCCACGCCCCTTTGATCCTGGAGGGCAGCGTAGGCGGCGAGAGACAGGGGCGGCTGTTTATAACAAAGCTGAACACAATTGGGTCACTGCATAAAGTCTGTGGCCCATCACTGCGCTATCAGCTGGTGACCACATCAATATTTCATGGCAGCTTCTATTAGAAGTGACAGAAAGCAATGACCCCCCCCCCCCCCCCCCGAGGGGAACTGATGACCTCACACCAGCCTGGAAACAGTGACATCACTGCCGCGGGAGAGAGCGACAAAACATGGCAAGAGCGCACACGCTGCCGACCAACACAAGACCTAGCGCTGCGCCCACAGGAACATTTACTCAGTAAGAGTTTTGTTCAGTTAACAAACTCAATGAGAGAGAGGAAGAAAGGGAGAGAAAGAAAGATAAAGAAGGGGAAAAACATGAGAGAGAAATACGAAGAAAAGAAAGAAAGATTAAAAAGAAAGAAATATAAATAAAATTGTAGAAAAATACAAAAAGAGAGAAAGATAAAGTAAGCTAAACAGAGAAAAAGGAAAAATAAAGAGTAGAAGAATATAAAAAAAAGTTAAAAAGACTGATAAAAAGGAAGATAAAAAGGTAGAAAAATAGAAATCAAGCTAGAGAAAGAAAATAAATATTGAAAAAGAAAAGAAAGTAGAGAAATATGGAAAAAGTAAAGCAGAGAAAAAAAATACTAAATATATATATATATATATATATATATATATATATATAGAAAAAGAAAGAGTAGAAGAATATAAAAAAAGAATGAAAGATAAAAAGAAAGACTGAGAACGATAAAAGGAAAAAAAGGAAGAAAAATAAAAAGCAAGCTAGAGAAAGAAAATAAATAATGAAAAGGAAAGTAGAGAAGTATGGAAAAAGGAAAGAAATGTTATATATATATATATATATATATATATATATATATATATATATATATATATATATATATATATATAGAAAAATTAAGGAAGGGAAAACAATACCGAGAAAGAATACATACAGAAAGAAAGAGAATTAATACAGAATGAAAAATAAAAAGTAAGAGAAAGAAAACGTAGGACAAAAAAGAACATATAAAAGAAAGAAAGAAATTGATAAAAGTAAAAAAAAAGTTGTAAAAGTAAAATAAAGAGAAAGTGAAAGGCAACAAAGAAGAAAGAGATATATAGATAGAAAGCAATGAAGGAACTGAAAGAACAAAAGGGTAAGGAAAATAGAAAGACAAATCAAGTAGAAAAAAATATGGAAATAAAAGAATGATAAAGACAAAGGGAAAAAAAGAAAGAAGTAGAAATAGGGAAAGGTGAAGGAAAGGTAAGAGAAAGTGAAAGGGTAAGAAAAAGAAAGAACATGTTCTAAATAAAGTTATAAAACGAAAGCAAGAAAGTACAAGTGCATGTACAATAGAGACTAAACTAAAAGAATGATATTGAGGAAATAAAAAAACAAAAATATAGGACAAAATAATAAGGGGGGTATATAGAGCATGAGTGGGGGGGGTAAAGACGCTTTGCCATAACTCCTCCCCCTTCCTTCGTACATTGGAGCTGCGTCAGTCTGGGAGCGGGGATCTCCGGGGCGCTCTCCATTATTGATGCGGGATTTATATATTATTCATGCTTGTGGCTTCCTAGGAAGTGATTCACTCTCTTCTATAAACCTTGGATTAGGAAATAGCAAACCACAGGCTCGCCGCACAATAGCGCAGTGTCATCCGGCAGCTCATTGCTCCTTCATTGAAAGCTGGGCGCCAGGTGCAAGCCCCGCCCACCTCCCCTGTATTTATCAATCATGATGTCACCACCCTGCACAACTTTCTTCTTCTCTATTGATTTGCTTATTGACAAGATGCCGATCTCTCTAATCGCATTCGCTAAAAGATAATGGTCTCAATTCAGTAAAGGTAGAAAAAAATTCTCATGGTAGTAAAAGATTCAATTCATGAGAAAAAAGCCTGAGAATGTCACTGTTACTGAATCACCAGATAAAAAGACAATGGAAGTCAATGGCAGCTTTTACTACAGTGTAGAAAGGAGGAAACAGTTCTCTACTTTTCTTAGGAGTAAAAAAGCTGCCATTGACTTTCATTGTCTTTTTATCTAGTGATTCAGTAACAGTGACATTCTCAGGCTTTTTTCTCATGAATTGAATCTTTTACTACCATGAGAAATTTTTTCTACCTTTATTGAATCCAGGCCAATGAAAGTCAATGGCACTTTTTTACTCCTAAGAAAAGTAGAGAAGTGTTTCCTCCTTTCTACACTGTAGTAAAAGCTGCCATTGACTTTCATTGTCTTTTTATCTGGTGATTCAGTAACAATTAATAATAAATAGGTGAATAAAACTTAAAATATATTCTTTCCCCCACTGGGCTGCAACTCTGTTCAGGACTCTAGGATACGGGCGCCGCCATCTTAACTCAGAAGCCTCACATACTGAGGAGAGCGGGATAAAGTGCAGGGGGCGGGGTTATAACTGTGCTTTGCACAGACAGAGCAGAGCTGGGGTCAGGGAAAGGACAGCAATCCCAGAATGCAAAGTAACACAGTCAGAAGACACTTCCTGTTTGCAGGCTGCCTGTTGCTCCATAAGCCGCCATCTTGGATGTTTTAAAGTGGACCAACACCCAGGATTTTGACTATCCTGGGTTTTGGTCCACTTCGGCGGGGCACTCCGATCGGGGGTGTGCCGCTCTCTGAAACCCCCAAGAAACCCCAAAAAACTCACCTCTCCCCGCTCCCACGTGACCATGCCGTGCAATCCCCGCCAACGTCCAAGCGGGTGACAGCGGCGTCCAAGACAGCGCGTCCGCCGCCGCCTCCCGTGCGTCACTCTCGGCGTGCGTGCGCCCGCACCGGCCATTCACAGACGGCCGGCGCGGGCACGTCTAGAGGGGCGCGCGGGAGGCGGCGGCGGATCAGGAAGGAGTTTGGGGTTTTTTGGGTGGGTTTCACCCCGCGGGACATCCCGATCTCGGATGTCCCACGGTGAGTGAGGTGA
Organism: Gastrophryne carolinensis; assembly: GCA_027917425.1. Taxonomy (NCBI): domain Eukaryota; kingdom Metazoa; phylum Chordata; class Amphibia; order Anura; family Microhylidae; genus Gastrophryne; species Gastrophryne carolinensis. Next base: position 17,496,865 of record CM051238.1, read on the forward strand.
TCGGCCCGGGAATCTTATAGATCACCCCTGGGTGTTGGTCCACTTTAAGGCTCATAACATGCAGTAGATGCAGGTAGGAAGATTTTTAATGTGAGCAATCTGTATGTACAGGGTGGGGGAAACATATAAGATAGGCTCTTATTCAGGGTGAAGGTCCGGATTAATGTGAGCAATCTGTATGTACAGAGTGGGGAAACATATAAGATAGGCTCTTATTCAGGGTGAGGGTCCGGATTAATGTGAGCAATCTGTATGTACAGAGTGGGGAAACATATAAGATAGGCTCTTATTCAGGGTGAAGGTCCGGATTAATGTGAGCAATCTGTATGTACAGGGTGTGGGAAACATATAAGATAGGCTCTTATTCAGGGTGAGGGTCTGGATTAATGTGGGCAATCTGTATGTACAGAGTGGGGAAACATATAAGATAGGCTCTAATTCAGGGTGAAGGTCCGGATTAATGTGAGCAATCTGTATGTACAGAGTGGGGAAACATATAAGATAGGCTCTTATTCAGGATGAAGGTCTGGATTAATGTGGGCAATCTGTATGTACAGGGTGGGGGAAACATATAAGATAGGCTCTTATTCAGGGTGAGGGTCCGGATTAATGTGAGCAATCTGTATGTACAGAGTGGGGAAACATATAAGATAGGCTCTAATTCAGGGTGAAGGTCCGGATTAATGTGAGCAATCTGTATGTACAGAGTGGGGAAACATATAAGATAGGCTCTTATTCAGGATGAAGGTCTGGATTAATGTGGGCAATCTGTATGTACAGGGTGGGGGAAACATATAAGATAGGCTCTTATTCAGGATGAAGGTCTGGATTAATGTGGGCAATCTGTATGTACAGGGTGGGGGAAACATATAAGATAGGCTCTTATTCAGGGTGAGGGTCCGGATTAATGTGAGCAATCTGTATGTACAGAGTGGGGAAACATATAAGATAGGCTCTAATTCAGGGTGAAGGTCCGGATTAATGTGAGCAATCTGTATGTACAGAGTGGGGAAACATATAAGATAGGCTCTTATTCAGGATGAAGGTCTGGATTAATGTGGGCAATCTGTATGTACAGGGTGGGGGAAACATATAAGATAGGCTCTTATTCAGGGTGAGGGTCCGGATTAATGTGAGCAATCTGTATGTACAGAGTGGGGAAACATATAAGATAGGCTCTAATTCAGGGTGAAGGTCCGGATTAATGTGAGCAATCTGTATGTACAGAGTGGGGAAACATATAAGATAGGCTCTTATTCAGGGTGAAGGTCCGGATTAATGTGAGCAATCTGTATGTACAGGGTGTGGGAAACATATAAGATAGGCTCTTATTCAGGGTGAGGGTCTGGATTAATGTGGGCAATCTGTATGCACAGGGTGGGGAAACATATAAGATAGGCTCTAATTCAGGGTGAAGGTCCGGATTAATGTGAGCAATCTGTATGTACAGAGTGGGGAAACATATAAGATAGGCTCTTATTCAGGATGAAGGTCTGGATTAATGTGGGCAATCTGTATGTACAGGGTGGGGGAAACATATAAGATAGGCTCTTATTCAGGGTGAGGGTCCGGATTAATGTGAGCAATCTGTATGTACAGAGTGGGGAAACATATAAGATAGGCTCTAATTCAGGGTGAAGGTCCGGATTAATGTGAGCAATCTGTATGTACAGAGTGGGGAAACATATAAGATAGGCTCTTATTCAGGATGAAGGTCTGGATTAATGTGGGCAATCTGTATGTACAGGGTGGGGGAAACATATAAGATAGGCTCTTATTCAGGGTGAGGGTCCGGATTAATGTGAGCAATCTGTATGTACAGAGTGGGGAAACATATAAGATAGGCTCTAATTCAGGGTGAAGGTCCGGATTAATGTGAGCAATCTGTATGTACAGAGTGGGGAAACATATAAGATAGGCTCTTATTCAGGATGAAGGTCTGGATTAATGTGGGCAATCTGTATGTACAGGGTGGGGGAAACATATAAGATAGGCTCTTATTCAGGGTGAGGGTCCGGATTAATGTGAGCAATCTGTATGTACAGAGTGGGGAAACATATAAGATAGGCTCTAATTCAGGGTGAAGGTCCGGATTAATGTGAGCAATCTGTATGTACAGAGTGGGGAAACATATAAGATAGGCTCTTATTCAGGATGAAGGTCTGGATTAATGTGGGCAATCTGTATGTACAGGGTGGGGGAAACATATAAGATAGGCTCTTATTCAGGGTGAGGGTCCGGATTAATGTGAGCAATCTGTATGTACAGAGTGGGGAAACATATAAGATAGGCTCTTATTCAGGGTGAAGGTCTGGATTAATGTGGGCAATCTGTATGTACAGGGTGGGGGAAACATATAAGATAGGCTCTTATTCAGGGTGAGGGTCCGGATTAATGTGAGCAATCTGTATGTACAGAGTGGGGAAACATATAAGATAGGCTCTTATTCAGGGTGAAGGTCCGGATTAATGTGAGCAATCTGTATGTACAGAGTGGGGAAACATATAAGATAGGCTCTTATTCAGGGTGAAGGTCCGGATTAATGTGAGCAATCTGTATGTACAGGGTGGGGGAAACATATAAGATAGGCTCTTATTCAGGGTGAGGGTCCGGATTAATGTGAGCAATCTGTATGTACAGAGTGGGGAAACATATAAGATAGGCTCTTATTCAGGGTGAAGGTCTGGATTAATGTGGGCAATCTGTATGTACAGGGTGGGGGAAACATATAAGATAGGCTCTTATTCAGGGTGAGGGTCCGGATTAATGTGAGCAATCTGTATGTACAGAGTGGGGAAACATATAAGATAGGCTCTTATTCAGGATGAAGGTCTGGATTAATGTGGGCAATCTGTATGTACAGGGTGGGGGAAACATATAAGATAGGCTCTTATTCAGGGTGAGGGTCCGGATTAATGTGAGCAATCTGTATGTACAGAGTGGGGAAACATATAAGATAGGCTCTTATTCAGGGTGAAGGTCTGGCTTAATGTGGGCAATCTGTATGTACAGGGTGGGGGAAACATATAAGATAGGCTCTTATTCAGGGTGAGGGTCCGGATTAATGTGAGCAATCTGTATGTACAGAGTGGGGAAACATATAAGATAGGCTCTTATTCAGGGTGAAGGTCCGGATTAATGTGAGCAATCTGTATGTACAGAGTGGGGAAACATATAAGATAGGCTCTTATTCAGGGTGAAGGTCCGGATTAATGTGAGCAATCTGTATGTACAGGGTGGGGGAAACATATAAGATAGGCTCTTATTCAGGGTGAGGGTCCGGATTAATGTGAGCAATCTGTATGTACAGAGTGGGGAAACATATAAGATAGGCTCTTATTCAGGGTGAAGGTCTGGATTAATGTGGGCAATCTGTATGTACAGGGTGGGGGAAACATATAAGATAGGCTCTTATTCAGGGTGAGGGTCCGGATTAATGTGAGCAATCTGTATGTACAGAGTGGGGAAACATATAAGATAGGCTCTTATTCAGGGTGAAGGTCCGGATTAATGTGAGCAATCTGTATGTACAGAGTGGGGAAACATATAAGATAGGCTCTTATTCAGGGTGAAGGTCCGGATTAATGTGAGCAATCTGTATGTACAGGGTGTGGGAAACATATAAGATAGGCTCTTATTCAGGGTGAGGGTCTGGATTAATGTGGGCAATCTGTATGCACAGGGTGGGGGAAACATATAAGATAGGCTCTTATTCAGGGTGAGGGTCCGGATTAATGTGAGCAATCTGTATGTACAGAGTGGGGAAACATATAAGATAGGCTCTAATTCAGGGTGAAGGTCCGGATTAATGTGAGCAATCTGTATGTACAGAGTGGGGAAACATATAAGATAGGCTCTTATTCAGGGTGAGGGTCCGGATTAATGTGAGCAATCTGTATGTACAGGGTGTGGGGAACATATAAGATAGACTCTTATTCAGGGTGAAGGTCCGGATTAATGTGGGCAATCTGTATGTACAGGGTGGGGGAAACATATAAGATAGACTCTTATTCAGGGTGAAGGTCCGGATTAATGTGGGCAATCTGTATGTACAGGGGGGGGAACATATAAGATAGGCTCTTATTCAGGGTGAAGGTCCGGATTAATGTGGGCAATCTGTATGTACGGGGGGGAAACATATAAGATAGGCTCTTATTCAGGGTGAAGGTCCGCTTTAAGTGATCACCTGTGTACAGTGTGGGAGGCGCCGACCCGCTGTGAAGAAGGACAGGCGGGCGCCCAACAGTGAAGAAGAGCCCAACCGGGGGGGGGGGGGGGGGGGGGGAGAAGGAGGTAGGCTCCGCTGTCATTTTGTCTGGGTGGAGGGGCAGGAAATACAATTAATACAATACAATTATATTATGCAGAATTGAGTTCAGCCTTTTGGCCCGGCCCTCCACAATATTTTTAGTTTCTCATGTGGCCCCATAATTGCCCACCCCTGAGATAGAGGAAAGAAAGTGAACATCTCTGGCACCTGCAGGGCCCAGGCTAAGGCACCCATGGGGGCAAAAAGCTTGGGCAACAGAAACCAAAGACAAAGACAAACAAGGAGTTCAGAAAAACAGGGGGTCGCATGCACCCAAGGGTGCGATGACAAGTTGCCAAGGCAAGGTTTGCAGGGCAACAGGACAAATTGGCTAGTAAGGGCCTGGGGTGACAAGACAGAGTAGGATGAGCCACCAGTGCACAATAAAAAGCCACCAAAAATGTGCCAGGGGAAAAAAAAGACACCCATGACACCAAGAAAGATGGGGAATAGTCATATGTAACGGCAAGACACCCCGAGGACCTAGATTAAGGTTGACGTGGCAAGCAAAATGTCGAAAAGATACCCAGGATGCGAAGATACCCAGGGTGACCAAAGCAACAAGGCACAAGGGGGGAACAAGGCACCCCAGATGCCAAGACAAGGAGGGGGGGGGGAACAAGGCACTCCAGGTGCCAAGACAAGGAGGGGGGGGGAACAAGGCACTCCAGATGCCAAGACAAGGAGGGGGGGGGGAACAAGGCACTCCAGATGCCAGGACAAGGCACCCCAGATGCCAAGACAAGGAGGGGGGGGGGGGACAAGGCACTCCAGATGCCAAGACAAGGAGGGGGGGGAACAAGGCACTCCAGATGCCAAGACAAGGAGGGGGGGGAACAAGGCACTCCAGATGCCAGGACAAGGCACCCCAGATGCCAAGACAAGGAGGGGGGGGGGGGAACAAGGCACTCCAGATGCTAAGACAAGGAGGGGGGGGGGACAAGGCACTCCAGATGCCAAGACAAGGAGGGGGGGGGAACAAGGCACTCCAGATGCCAAGACAAGGAGGGGGGGGGGGGGGAACAAGGCACTCCAGATGCCAGGACAAGGCACCCCAGATGCCAAGACAAGGAGGGGGGGGGGGGGACAAGGCACTCCAGATGCCAAGACAAGGAGGGGGGGGAACAAGGCACTCCAGATGCCAAGACAAGGAGGGGGGGGAACAAGGCACTCCAGATGCCAGGACAAGGCACCCCAGATGCCAAGACAAGGAGGGGGGAACAAGGCACTCCAGATGCTAAGACAAGGAGGGGGGGGGGACAAGGCACTCCAGATGCCAAGACAAGGAGGGGGGGGGAACAAGGCACTCCAGATGCCAAGACAAGGAGGGGGGGGGAACAAGGCACTCCAGATGCCAAGACAAGGAGGGGGGGGGAACAAGGCACTCCAGATACCAAGACAAGGAGGGGGGGGGGAACAAGGCACTCCAGATGCCAAGACAAGGAGGGGGGAACAAGGCACCCCAGATGCTAAGACAAGGAGGGGGGAACGAAGCCACTCCAGATGCCAAGGCAAGGAGAGGGGGGACAAGGCACCCCAGATGCCAAGACAAGGAGGGGGGAACAAGGCACCCCAGATGCCAAGACAAGGAGGGGGGAACAAGGCACCCCAGATGCCAAGACAAGGAGGGGGGGGGGGGGAAGGCACCTCAGATGCCAGTCCAAGGAGGGGGGAACAAGGCACCCCAGATGCTAAGACAAGGAGGGGGGAACGAAGCCACTCCAGATGCCAAGGCAAGGAGGAGGGAAACAAGGCACCCCAGATGCCAAGACAAGGAGAGGGGAACAAGGCACCCCAGATGCCAAGACAAGGAGGGGGGAACAAGGCACCCCAGATGCCAAGACAGCGGGGAACTAGGTACCCCAAATGCCAAGACAACCCAGATGCCAAGACAAGGGGGGGCACCTGGGATCCCAAGACAAGTAATGACAAACAAAAGAGGACAAGACTCCTGGAGTGCCAAAGACAAAAAGTGGCAAGAAACCCAGGATTCCAGGACAAGGAGCGGCAAGTCACCCACAATCGCAAGATAAAGTGTGACAAGACAAAATGGGACAAGAAACCCAGGACAACAAATAGCGACAAGACAACGGTGCACTAAACAACCAGCTCAACTCAGGGGCAAAGGACACAAGATGCCAGGGCAACAAAAAGCTTCCAGCAGGCAACAGGCTGAACCAGGACCAATAGCGCTGGTATAACAGGGGCATCTGGAGCACATAGACTTGAGGGGGCAGTATAAAGGGGTAAAATACTTCACTGAGGGGGATGTTAAAACACGTGGAGGCCCAGACTGTCAGACAGACACACGTGGTGCCAGGGCAGGGGAATGCAGACGGGCCGGAATGCCCGGTTGGCAGCATGCGCACATCTCGCCTTATTTTCGCCGGCTGCCTCTCCTCTGACTCAGATTTCATGATGTGGCGTCAACAACGCGCTGGAAATAACACGTCCCCGCCAAGCCCTGTAAGCGGGATGCCCCATCGTGCTGGATAAGACAAACTTGGACTGAACCCCCCCCCCCCAAAAAAAAACATCCTATTGATTAGAATGGCCATTGCTATAATTAGTAACGCTATTAATAGAATCATTACTATTAAACCGGACCTTCAGCATCATTTAATGAAAAGCCCAAACCCTTAAAAAACGGTTCCCCAGCACCTAAAATTAATATATTTTACGTTTTTAGTCACTTATTATTCTTTCCCCCACTGGGCTGCAACTCTGTTCAGGACTCTAGGATACGGGCGCCGCCATCTTGCCTCAGAAGCATCACATACTGAGGAGAGGAGAGAGGGATAAAGTGTGGGGGCGGGGTTATAGCTGTGCTTTGCACAGACAGAGCAGAGCTGGGGGTCAGGAAAAGGACAGCAATCCCAGAATGCAGAGTAACACAGTCAGAAGACACTTCCTGCTTGCAGGCTGCATGATGCTCCATGAGCCGCCATCTTGGATGTTTAAAAGCTCATAACATGCAGTAGACACAGGTAGAATGAATTTTAATGTGGGCAATCTGTATGTACAGGGAGGGGAAACATATAAGATAGGCTCTTATTCAGGGTGAAGGTCTGGATTAATGTGGGCAATCTGTATGTACAGGGTGGGGGAAACATACAAGATAGGCTCTTATTCAGGGTGAAGGTCTGGATTAATGTGAGCAATCTGTATGTACAGGGGGAAACATATAAGATAGGCTCTTATTCAGGGTGAAGGTCCGGATTAATGTGGGCAATCTGTATGTACAGGGTGTGGGAAACATGTAAGATAGGCTCTTATTCAGGGTGAAGGTCCGGATTAATGTGGGCAATCTGTATGTACAGGGGGAAACATATAAGATAGGCTCTTATTCAGGGTGAAGGTCCGGATTAATGTGGGCAATCTGTATGTACAGGGGGAAACATATAAGATAGGCTCTTATTCAGGGTGAAGGTCCGGATTAATGTGGGCAATCTGTATGTACAGGGTGTGGGAAACATACAAGATAGGCTCTTATTCAGGGTGAAGGTCCGGATTAATGTGGGCAATCTGTATGTACAGGGGGGAAACATATAAGATAGGCTCTTATTCAGGGTGAAGGTCTGGATTAATGTGGGCAATCTGTATGTACAGGGGGGAAACATATAAGATAGGCTCTTATTCAGGGAGAAGGTCTGGATTAATGTGGGCAATCTGTATGTACAGGGTGTGGGAAACATATAAGATAGGCTCTTATTCAGGGAGAAGGTCTGGATTAATGTGGGCAATCTGTATGTACAGGGTGTGGGAAACATATAAGATAGGCTCTTATTCAGGGAGAAGGTCTGGATTAATGTGGGCAATCTGTATGTACAGGGTGTGGGAAACATATAAGATAGGCTCTTATTCAGGGAGAAGGTCTGGATTAATGTGGGCAATCTGTATGTACAGGGTGTGGGAAACATATAAGATAGGCTCTTATTCAGGGTGAAGGTCTGGATTAATGTGGGCAATCTGTATGTACGGGGGGGGGGGGGTATATAAGATAGGCTCTTATTCAGGGTTCCTTGTCTGTTGCCACCAGCGGCTCAGTTTGGTGGCTTAACCCATTCTGTGCCAGAGGAGCTGCCTTCGCCTATGCTTAGCAAGGCCAGTGAAGGGTTAATTTGCCCCTCCCCCGCCGCATCCCAATAACACAGCAGCTTTGCAGTCCAATAGTGAAATTGTCCCCCCCCAAAAATAAAATAAATAAATAAAAAACACAACACTTGGTTTAAACCTTGTGGCATCTAATTTTGTATTGTTCCCTGTACTATATGTTTTACCCTGTCTGTAATCATTATGGACGATGATGGCGCTATATAAATAAACAATAAAAATAAAAATAATAATAATAATAATAATAAAGTGGAAGGAAATGACGGATCTCCGGAATCCTCGGCCAGACGCCGCCAGCCAATGATGTCACCGCTCGCGAGTGTGACATCATGCGTACAGAGGCCCGTTTTCATTTCCGGTGACATCATCTAGGCAATACACGCCGCTTGTCAGACCTTCGCCGTTAACCCCTTAAGCGCCAGCCTCACCCACCAGCGCAGCAGTGATGCAACGCCGGAGTTATTAATGATTTAGAGCAAGTACCCGACGCGTCTATATATAGCTGCAAGAGGGGAAAAAAAAACGCAGCCAATCAGATTGGAGCTGCCCACACGCAATCCAATCCAGGTAACGATAGGGGATGAGGAACGGCTAATCTGATCAAAAGAAATAATAAAGCGCAATTAGGATCCGAAACGATTCAGACTCTTTAACAGGAGCCAGGGCCCTCCACCGATCTGCCTGCGTGATCCAAGGCACCTTCCAATCAGATCGCACAACTTTGAAACTATGGCAACAGCCATAGTGGCAAAATTGGTAAATTGGACCCCAAGCCTGGGAAAAGCCCCTTAGTAGAAAAAAAGGCTGCCGACCCCTGGAATTGGGCTAAATGTATTTATTGTGCGCTGCTGGTCATGTGACCTGCGATCAACCAATGGCTGGCAGATGCCATGGCTAGAAATGGGAAGGGGTGAGTATTTTTTTCACAGGGACAGATGGTCAGAGCAGGGCAGGCGTCAGCACTGGGTGTACCCGGGAAGGTTCCGGGGACCACCTTATTCCCTCTACCCTGGGCAGCCCCTATGCAGGACGCAGGTCCGCGCAGTAACCAGACTGGCCACTGGGAGAGCCTCTCTTTCTCTCAGTCCCTCTATACTTTGTTTCCTTCTCTCCATCTAGACTTTCTTTCATCTGTTCCTTCTGCAATTCATTTTCTTTATTTCTTCTTTCCTTTTATTTCTGTCAGCCCAATTATTTTTTGTTTCTTTGATTTTAATCTTTTTCGTTCTATCTATTCTTTGTTTATTTTCACCTATTATTTGTTTCTTTCTTTCGTTCTGCCATTTGCTTTCTTTCTCTTCAATTATTTTTCTGTCATTCCTTCTATTCTTTGTATCATGCCTTCTCTTTCTTTATTCTGTCAGTCCGTCTATTCTTTCTTTTTTTTTTCTTCTTTCCTTCCTTCCATGTCTTCTTTTTTCCCCCCATTTCTTCTCTTCTCAGGAGGCCCAGTCTAATTTAGATTCTACCCTGTACTGCGCCACAGCAGCTTTGTAACTGCGCTTAAAGTGGACCAACACCCAGGATTTTCACTATCCTGATGTGTTGGTCCACTTCCGCGGGGCACCGTGGGATGCCCCGCTGTGTGAAACCCCCCAGAAAGCCGCTAAAATCTTACCTTATCGGCGACGGACAAGCGACGGATAAGCCGCCGCCGCTTCTCGCGCATCCCTCTTACAGGGCCCATGCCCGCGCCGGCCATTCACAAACGGTCGGCCCGGGTGCGCGCCCTGCTAAAGGGATTAGTGGGAGGCGGCGGCTTATCCGTCGCCGATAAGGTAAGTTTTTAGGGGCTTTCTGGGGGTTTTCACACACTCCTGATTTCGGATGCCCCGCGGGGAGGGAGCTGATCGGGGGTGGGTGTTGGTCCACTTTAAAGCAGTAGAAAATCCGGGATTAGCTCTGTGTCCCTCGGGCATCCCAAATTGGGTGTGAACCCCCCCCCCCCCCCAGATCGGAGCATTCAGACACACCTCTTCCAGGCCCAACAGCACCGGCTCGTCCAATCCGAGCCGCCTGCTGAACCGGCAAGCGGCTGTGATTATTGTGAAAGGGACAGTGAGCGGCTGCATCCCCTGCTGCCCGGCATTCAGATAGGCTGGGACGGGAGCGTGTGCGTAGCCCAAGAATGCGGGGCCTGTGATTGGACATTACGCGCAGGCGCTGTTGGACTGTGGAAAGGTAATAACCGGCACCCTGGGGGGTTTCACACAGCGAGGCATCCTAATTCGAGATACCCCAAGGAAAGGCCACCGGCCGGCCCTGGTGTCTCTTAGATTTTGTTCGGCTTGGTAGAACAAAACCCAGGATTTTGACTATCCTGGGTTTTGGTCTTTTCCACCAGGGCACCCCAATCGGGGATGCCCCACTGTGTGAAACCCCCCCCCCAGATCAGCGAGCGCAACTCACCTCTTCCCGGTCCCGCTGATGTCACGTCGTTTAAGCCTTCGTCTAAGGCCATCAGCTCCAAACGTGCTGGCGACCGCATCCCCCGCTTCCCTCTAACAGGGAGCGTGCACGCGCCAGCCATTCACAAATGCCTGGAGTGGGTACGCGGCCTGCTAGAGGGATAGCGGGGATGCGGTTCGCGCATGCGCCATTGGACCGGGAAGCAGGGTAAGTGTATGGGGCACCCTGGGGGGTTTCACACCTGATTTTGGATGCCCCGGGGGAGGGAATTGATCAGCCCAGGAATCTAATAGATTCCCGGGCCGATTGCGGTAGTTTTGGTCCACTTTAAAATAGAACAAATCCCTTGCAGTGCCACTGGCCTCCCTCCCCCGGGACATCCCATACTGGCACGTCCTGCTGTGTGAACCCCCCCCCCCTCCCAGGAAAATGCGACACTCACCTGTTCCCACGCTCCTTCACCGATGTCAACATCCGGCGGCCACATCCCCGCATCTTCGGGCGGGAGCGTGTGCTGCAGGGGATGCGGCTGCTCTCACTTCGATTACCAAAGCAGTTTGCCTAGCATGGCCTTTGTGCGGCAAACAGCTTTGATTGGATGAGAGCCCACACATGGGCTGTAGGACCGGGGAAAGGTGAGTTATTATGGATGATCGGGGGGGAAGTTCACACAGCAAGGAGCGAAACTTGGAAAGGTCAAAATACTGGGTTTAGTTCCACTTTAAAGTGGACCAACACCCAGGGGTGATCGGCCCGGGAATCAATAAGATTCCCGGGCCGATCACCTCTCTCTGACCTCTCTCTGAAACCCCCCCAAAACCCCAAAAAAACCTTACCTCTTGACGTGCGCGCGCCCGCGCCGGCCGTTTGTGAATGGCCGGCGCGGGCGCACGCCCTGTAAGAGTGACGTGCGGGAGGCGGCGGCGGCGGACGCGCTGTCTTGGACATCGCTGTCACCCGCTTGGACGTCGGCGGGGATTGGACGGCGCGGTCACGTGGGAGCGTGGTGAGGTGAGTTTTTGGGGCTTTCTGGGGGGTTTCAGACAGCAGGGCACCCCCAATCGGGGTGCCCCCCCCCGAAGTGGACCAAAACCCAGGATAGTCAAAATCCTGGGTGTTGGTCCACTTTAAAAATGTCACTATCCTGCCATGTAATCATTGCTCAGGGGGCATCCTGATTGGGGATGCCCCACTGTGTGAAACCCCTCAGAACTCCCATACACACTCACCTTTCCCCAGTCCTACTGTGCATGCGCGGGCTCTAATCTTATATGTAATGCTCAGCAAATGCCTCTGTTTACATGCAGAGCTCAGCAATAGGAGCGACAACGGGAGCATCCCCTGCAGGGCCGGCTCCAGGTTTATGTCGGGCCCTTGGGCGATAGAGTCTCAGTGGGTCCCTTACGGTGTGGAAACAAAGAAAGAACAAAAGAATAGAATGAATGACAGAAACAAAGAAAGAATAAAAAGAAGGACAGAAAAAAAAACGGCAAAGAGAGAATAAATGGGAGAAACAAAGAAAGAACAAAAGAATAGAATGAATGACAGAAACAAAGAAAGAATAAAAGGGAAAGAGAGAATGAATGGGAGAAACAAAGGAGAGATATGCATAGGGGTTGTCCAGGGTAGAGGGAATGAAATGGGCCCCGGCATGCCCAGGTAAGCCTACTGCTGATCCCTGCCCTGATCCCCTGCAGCTCTCGTCCCGGTCTATCCGAATGGCTGGGGATGGGAGCGCAAACACAGCCCAGAGATGTTGGGGATGCCGCAATTTATATCGCCATGGGAGCCGGTGAGTTTTGCAGTACCCCGGGGACTCACACAAAAATTTGGGATGCCCCAGGGGAAAGACAGCTAAAATGTTAAACCCCAGGGCCATCTGCATTGGATTTCCTTCAGCTTTAATCAGCCCGCACACCTGTCAGCCATTAGAGTAATATGGAAGATGTTATATACAAACGAAAACACTTGGTGGGTGTCGGTGGAGGGCTGGTCTTACTTACACTGTACAGCGCCACGGAATGTGGCAGCGCTTAAAGTGGACCAACACCCATGGCTGATTGGCCCGGGAATCTATAAGATTCCCGGGCCGATCAGCTCCCTCCCCGCGGGGCATCCGAAATCGGGATGTCCCGGTATGTGAAACCCCCCAGGACGCCCACAAACCTAACCTTTCCCCGTTCCGGCGGCGCATGCGCGGGTCGCGGCCGCCTCTCACGCTTCCCTCTAGCAGGGCGCGCACCCGCGCCGGGCGTTTGTGAATGGCCGGCGCGGGCGCACTCCCTGTTAGAAGGAAGCGCGAGAGGCGGCCTCCAGCGCACTCAGAGCCGCTGTGGTTGTCCGTCGCTTGTCCGTCCATACCACAGCGGCTCTGAGCGCTCTGATTGGACGAGCGCTCGCGTAGGAGCGGGGTGAGGTGAGTTTTTTTGGGCGTTCTGGGGGGGATTCGCGCAGCGGGGCGATCGGGGTGCCCCACAGAAGTGGACCAAAACCCAGGATAGTGAAAATCCTGGGTGTTGGTCCACTTTAAAGAAGAAACAATAATAAAATGATAAGCTTCAATATTTTTCTGATCAGCTTGGGTAGAAACCAATAACCGATTAAAGTGGACAAAAACCCAGGATTTGGACTATCCAGGGTTTTAATCCTTTGCCCCGATCGGGGATGCCCCGCTGCGTTAAACTCCCCATATCGTCGAGCGCAACTCACCTCTTCCCGGTCCTACGGCTCGTCCAATCAGTGCGCTTGGAGCCGCCATCTAAGCCAGCGTCTCTGAGCGCGGGTGGTCGCATGCCCCGCTACCCTCTAACTAGGGGCGTGGCCACACCAGCCATTCACAAATGCCTGGTGCAGGCACTGGCCTGCTAGTGGGAAAGCGGGGGTGCAACCAGGGCTCGCACATGAAACAAGTGTACAGGGTGACCTGGGGAATGTCACACAGCGGGGCATCCCGAGTTTGGAGACCCCGAGTGGGGGGGGTAATTGATGGGCAGAAATGCTATAGATTCCCGGGCTGATTGGCATTATTTTCCATCCACTTTAAAGTGGACCTTCACTCTGAATAAGAGCCTTATATGTTTCTCACACCCTGTACATACAGATTGCCCACATTAATCCGGACCTTCACCCTGAGTAAGAGTCTATCTTATATGTTTCCCACACCCTATACATACACATACAGATTGCTCACATTAATCCAGACCCTCACCATGAATAAGAGCTTATCTTATATGTTTCCCACACCATGTACATACAGATTGCTCACATTAAAAATCATCCTACCTGCATCTACTGCATGTTATGAGCCTTTAAACTTCCAAGATGGAGGCTCATGGAACATCAGGCAGCCTGCAAACAGTAAGTGCCTTCTTACTGTGTCCTTTCCCTGACCCCAGCTCTGCTCAGCATGTGCAAAGCACAACTATAACCCGCCCCCTGCACTTTATCCCGCTCTCCTCTCCTCAGTATGTGATCCTTCTGAGTCAAGATGGCGGCGGAGTCCTGAACAGAATTGCAGCCCAGTGGGGGAGAGAATAATAAGTGACTAAAAACTTAAAATATATTAATTTTATATGCTGCGGAAGAGTTTTTTAAGGAGTTGGGCTTTTCATAAAATCATGGTGAAGGTCCGGTTTAAATAAGAAACAATAATAAAATGATAGGCTTCAATATTTTTCTGATCAGCATAAGTCTTGCTAGAAACCAATAACCGATTAAAAAGGCTGAAAAAATTGATGAATGGTAATAAAAATAAAATGAACGATTGAAGAAAAAAAATAGAGGTGTGTGTTTAGCATTGTATAAAGCAAGATAAGGATGAGGTAACCCATAGCAACCAGGACAGGAAAGGGTCTCTGCTGATCTGTTGCCATGGGAGACCTAGAGGGAGGCCAGGGTGTGCAGCTGACTCCCGATCAATACTGGCAAAGCCACACAGCAAAGCTGCCTCTACATTCCAGGCAGAACTAATCAATCCCTAGGTGTAACTGTACGGCAGTGATTGCCCACTGTGGAACTACAACTCCCAGCATGCACCGGTGCACAGTAAACAAGCGGGAATGCCGGCGGGGAATGCTGGGATTAGTAGTCCCCCCCCAGCGTTAATGGAGGCAGCACTGACCTGGAGAGGTGCTTGAGGATCTGCTTCTTGATGATCCCGGCCATGGCTGCGGGAGGGCTCAGCGGCGGCGGCTCCTCATCTAGCCACAGAGGCCCTGTCACCTCATAGTCACACCGCGGGCACGGACAGACACCATCATACGGGGGCCATCTTAGCCACACAGTCACCTAGAGACAGGGGGCGGCCCAGTGACTCAGGCCGGCCGCTGAGGGGCGGGGCCATTTCCATCGCGGGCTGCAAGTGGGCGTGGCTTCATGACGTAATTCTGTCATAGACGCCACTGAGGAAAATGGAGTAACCCCTTCATGGCCGGTCACTGAGGGAAATAGAGAGAAGTAACCCCTTCATGGCCGGTCACTGAGGAGAATAGAGAGAAGTAACCCCTTCATGGCAGGTCACTGAGGGAAATAGAGAGAAGTAACCCCTTCATGGCCGGTCACTGAGAAATAGAGAGAAGTAACCCCTTCATGGCCGGTACTGAGAGAAATAGAGAGAAGTAACCCCTTCATGGCCGGTCACTGAGGGAAATAGAGAGAAGTAACCCCTTCATGGCCGGTCACTGAGAGAAATAGAGAGAAGTAACCCCTTCATGGCCGGTCACTGAGGAGAATAGAGAGAAGTAACCCCTTCATGGCCGGTCACTGAGGGAAATAGAGAGAAGTAACCCCTTCATGGCCGGTCACTGAGGGGAATAGAGAGAAGTAACCCCTTCATGGCCGGTCACTGAGGAGAATAGAGAGAAGTAACCCCTTCATGGCCGGTCACTGAGGAGAATAGAGAGAAGTAACTCCTTCATGGCCGGTCACTGAGGAGAATAGAGAGAAGTAACCCCTTCATGGCCGGTCACTGAGGGGAATAGAGAGAAGTAACCCCTTCATGGCCGGTCACTGAGGAGAATAGAGAGAAGTAACTCCTTCATGGCCGGTCACTGAGGAGAATAGAGAGAAGTAACCCCTTCATGGCCGGTCACTGAGGGGAATAGAGAGAAGTAACCCCTTCATGGCCGGTCACTGAGGGGAATAGAGAGAAGTAACCCCTTCATGGCCGGTCACTGAGGAGAATAGAGAGAAGTAACTCCTTCATGGCCGGTCACTGAGGAGAATAGAGAGAAGTAACCCCTTCATGGCCGGTCACTGAGGAGAATAGAGAGAAGTAACCCCTTCATGGCTGGTCACTGAGGGAAATAGAGAGAAGTAACCCCTTCATGGCCGGTCACAGAGAGAAATAGAGAGAAGTAACCCCTTCATGGCCGGTCACTGAGGAATATAGAGAGAAGTAACCCCTTCATGGCCGGTCACTGAGAGAAATAGAGAGAAGTAACCCCTTCATGGCCGGTCACTGAGGAATATAGAGAGAAGTAACCCCTTCATGGCCGGTCACTGAGAGAAATAGAGAGAAGTAACCCCTTCATAGCCGGTCACAGAGAGAAATAGAGAGAAGTGACCCCTTCATGGCCGGTCACTGAGGGAAATAGAGAGAAGTAACCCCTTCATGGCCGGTCACTGAGGGGAATAGAGAGAAGTAACCCCTTCATGGCCGGTCACAGAAAGAAATAGAGAGAAATAACCCCTTCATTGCCGGTCACTGAGAAATACAGAGAAGTAACCCCTTCATGGCCGGTCACTGAGAGAAATAGAGAGAAGTAACCCCTTCATGGCCGGTCACTGAGAGAAATAGAGAGAAGTAACCCCTTCATGGCCGGTCACTGAGAGAAATAGAGAGAAGTAACCCCTTCATGGCCGGTCACTGAGGAGAATAGAGAGAAGTAACCCCTTCATGGCCGGTCACAGAGAGAAATAGAGAGAAGTAACCCCTTCATGGCCGGTCACTGAGGGAAATAGAGAGAAGTAACCCCTTCATGGCTGGTCACTGAGAGAAATAGAGAGAAGTAACCCCTTCATGGCCGGTCACTGAGGGAAATAGAGAGAAGTAACCCCTTCATGGCCGGTCACTGAGAGAAATAGAGAGAAGTAACCCCTTCATGGCCGGTCACTGAGGAGAATAGAGAGAAGTAACCCCTTCATGGCCGGTCACTGAGGGAAATAGAGAGAAGTAACCCCTTCATGGCCGGTCACTGAGGGAAATAGAGAGAAGTAACCCCTTCATGGCCGGTCACTGAGGAGAATAGAGAGAAGTAACCCCTTCATGGCCGGTCACTGAGGAGAATAGAGAGAAGTAACCCCTTCATGGCCGGTCACTGAGGAGAATACAGAGAAGTAACCCCTTCATGGCCGGTCACTGAGGGAAATAGAGAGAAGTAACCCCTTCATGGCTGTTCACTGAGAGAAATAGAGAGAAGTAACCCCTTCATGGCCGGTCACTGAGGGAAATAGAGAGAAGTAACCCCTTCATGGCCGGTCACTGAGAGAAATAGAGAGAAGTAACCCCTTCATGGCCGGTCACTGAGGAGAATAGAGAGAAGTAACCCCTTCATGGCCGGTCACTGAGGAGAATAGAGAGAAGTAACCCCTTCATGGCCGGTCACTGAGGAATATAGAGAGAAGTAACCCCTTCATGGCCGGTCACTGAGAGAAATAGAGAGAAGTAACCCCTTCATAGCCGGTCACAGAGAGAAATAGAGAGAAGTGACCCCTTCATGGCCGGTCACTGAGGGAAATAGAGAGAAGTAACCCCTTCATGGCCGGTCACTGAGGGAAATAGAGAGAAGTAACCCCTTCATGGCCGGTCACTGAGGGAAATAGAGAGAAGTAACCCCTTCATGGCCGGTCACTGAGGGGAATAGAGAGAAGTAACCCCTTCATGGCCGGTCACAGAAAGAAATAGAGAGAAGTAACCCCTTCATTGCCGGTCACTGAGAAATACAGAGAAGTAACCCCTTCATGGCCGGTCACTGAGAGAAATAGAGAGAAGTAACCCCTTCATGGCCGGTCACTGAGAGAAATAGAGAGAAGTAACCCCTTCATGGCCGGTCACTGAGAGAAATAGAGAGAAGTAACCCCTTCATGGCCGGTCACTGAGAGAAATAGAGAGAAGTAACCCCTTCATGGCCGGTCACTGAGGGAAATAGAGAGAAGTAACCCCTTCATGGCCGGTCACTGAGGGAAATAGAGAGAAGTAACCCCTTCATGGCCGGTCACTGAGGGAAATAGAGAGAAGTAACCCCTTCATGGCCGGTCACAGAGAAATAGAGAGAAGTAACCGCTTCATGGCCGGTCACTGAGGGAAATAGAGAGAAGTAACCCCTTCATGGCCGGTCACAGAGAGAAATCGAGAGAAGTAACCCCTTCATGGCCGGTCACAGAGAAATAGAGAGAAGTAACCCCTTCATGGCCGGTCACTGAGGAGAATACAGAGAAGTAACCCCTTCATGGCCGGTCACTGAGGGAAATAGAGAGAAGTAACCCCTTCATGGCTGTTCACTGAGAGAAATAGAGAGAAGTAACCCCTTCATGGCCGGTCACTGAGGGAAATAGAGAGAAGTAACCCCTTCATGGCCGGTCACTGAGAGAAATAGAGAGAAGTAACCCCTTCATGGCCGGTCACTGAGGAGAATAGAGAGAAGTAACCCCTTCATGGCCGGTCACTGAGGAGAATAGAGAGAAGTAACCCCTTCATGGCCGGTCACTGAGGAATATAGAGAGAAGTAACCCCTTCATGGCCGGTCACTGAGAGAAATAGAGAGAAGTAACCCCTTCATAGCCGGTCACAGAGAGAAATAGAGAGAAGTGACCCCTTCATGGCCGGTCACTGAGGGAAATAGAGAGAAGTAACCCCTTCATGGCCGGTCACTGAGGGAAATAGAGAGAAGTAACCCCTTCATGGCCGGTCACTGAGGGAAATAGAGAGAAGTAACCCCTTCATGGCCGGTCACTGAGGGGAATAGAGAGAAGTAACCCCTTCATGGCCGGTCACAGAAAGAAATAGAGAGAAGTAACCCCTTCATTGCCGGTCACTGAGAAATACAGAGAAGTAACCCCTTCATGGCCGGTCACTGAGAGAAATAGAGAGAAGTAACCCCTTCATGGCCGGTCACTGAGAGAAATAGAGAGAAGTAACCCCTTCATGGCCGGTCACTGAGAGAAATAGAGAGAAGTAACCCCTTCATGGCCGGTCACTGAGAGAAATAGAGAGAAGTAACCCCTTCATGGCCGGTCACTGAGGGAAATAGAGAGAAGTAACCCCTTCATGGCCGGTCACTGAGGGAAATAGAGAGAAGTAACCCCTTCATGGCCGGTCACTGAGGGAAATAGAGAGAAGTAACCCCTTCATGGCCGGTCACAGAGAAATAGAGAGAAGTAACCGCTTCATGGCCGGTCACTGAGGGAAATAGAGAGAAGTAACCCCTTCATGGCCGGTCACAGAGAGAAATCGAGAGAAGTAACCCCTTCATGGCCGGTCACAGAGAAATAGAGAGAAGTAACCCCTTCATGGCTGTCCACTATGGAAATAGAGAGAAGTAACCCCTTCATGGCTGTCCACTATGGAACAAAGGGAGAAGTAACCCCTTCATGGCCGTCCTTTAAGGAAAAAAGGGAGAAATAACCCCTTCATGGCCCTCCACTAAGGAAAAAAGGGAGAAGTAGCCCCTTCATGGCCCTCCACTAAGGAAAAAGGGAGAAGTAGCCCCTTTATGGCCGTCCACTATGGAAAAAGGGAGAAGTAGCCCCTTCATGGCAGTCCACTATGGAAAAAGGGAGAAGTAGCCCCTTCATGGCCCTCCACTAAGGAAAAAGGGAGAAGTAGCCCCTTTATGGCCGTCCACTATGGAAAAAGGGAGAAGTAGCCCCTTCCTGGCCTGCCACTTGGGAATAGAGGGGGAAGTAACCCCTTCACGTCTAGCTATTGAGGAGAGAAAAAAAGGGACTCTAACACTCCCATGGCCAGCCACTGAGGACAGGAGGGAGAAGTAACCCTTCTACAGCCAGTCACTCAGAGAAAAAAGGGAGCAGTAACCCCTTTATTGACTGGCCAATCCACAGAAGGGTCCACTTTATCTGCAGGGGTTCCTTTAACCAACCAATGTATTTTTTTAATAGAAAAAAGAAGTAGCACATTTTAGTATCCTTTTCACTTTCAACAGTGCATGGCCTTGATTCACAAAGAGTTGAAAAAAACTCTCATGGTAGTAAAAAATTCAATTTATGAGAAAAAAGCCTGAGAATGTCACTGTTAGTGAATCACCAGATAGGAAGACAATGAAAGTCAATGGCACTTTTTTACTCTTGAAAAAGGTATTGAACTTTTTACCTGTAGTAAAAATTACCATGGACTTTCATGGTCTTCCTATCTGGTGATTCAGTAACAGTGACATTCTCAGGCTTTTTTCTCATGAATTTAATTTTTTACTACCATGAGAGTTTTTTCAACTCTTTGTGAATCAAGGTCCATGTCTTTTACATTTTAGGGCATTAAAGAGACTGTACGGGTAAACACAATATACAATACATACTCACCTACAGTCCCACGCAGCTGACCGTCGATATTCCGGGGTTTGAAATTTACCTCCGCCAGAAATCCAGACCCCGCCATCCCTGTGCCAGTCCACGGCCCGTGGTCACATTGGTGCCGCCTTGCTTCATGCTGGCATCAGTCATGATGACTGGTCACACCTGCACCATTCATTTCAATAGAGGGGGCGTGCTGAGGGTTGCCGAGGCCCTCCATTCTAGTAATAGAGCGGGCATGGCCAGTCATTGATACAAGAGGAGGCTACAGGTAACATTCAAACTTCTGACCCCTGGCCGCACCTTGGCGCCACGGCCGCATCCCCGCTCACCTCTAGTCCTAGGTCTTTCTAAATGGGCGGTACAGGCACATCCACAGCTAGAATGTAAGCTTGGATGAGGCCAGCGGTGTGTTCGGCTGAGTTTGAATTTGCAGCCCACAGAGCCGAAGGAAGCCGAGCGAAATCAAGCAGGAAGATAACGTTTTACGGCAAACAGTGGGGATACACACAGCAGGGCATCCCAAATCAGCCTTTTATGCCATGCACACTAATGCACAGCAAAATGCCATTGATTGGACTTAGCGGCAGCACAGGGAGCGGTGGTAGCCAAATCCCTGGCTTTCTTGTGGAGTGTTTGCCCCTCTGCACCCGGCCTATCTGATTGGCTAGGCACGGGAGCAACCACAGCTGCAGGGATGCGGCCCGCAATCGCCCCTCTTCACCCAGCATCTCTGATTGGCTAGGCACGGGAGCAACCACAGCTGCCGGGATGCGGCCCACAATTGCCCCTCTGCACCCGGCCTATCTGATTGGCTAGGCACAGGAGCAACCACAGCTGCAGGGATGCAGCCTGCAATCATCCCTTTGCACCCAGCCTATCTGATTGGCTAGGCACGGGAGCAACCACAGCTGCAGGGATGCGGCCCGCAATCGCCCCTCTGCACCCAGCCTATCTGATTGGCTAGGCACGGGAGCAACCACAGCTGCCGGGATGCGGCCCGCAATCGCCCCTCTGCACCCAGCTTATCTCAATGGCTAGGCACAGAAGCAACCACAGCTGCCGGGATGCAGCCTGCAATCGCCCCTCTGCACCCAGCCTATCTGATTGTCTAGGCATGGGAGCAACCACAGCTGCAGGGATGCGGCCTGCAATCGTCCCTCTGCACCCAGCTTATCTCAATGGCTAGGCACAGAAGCAACCACAGCTGCCGGGATGCAGCCTGCAATCGCCCCTCTGCACCCAGCCTATCTGATTGGCTAGGCACGGGAGCAACCACAGCTACCGGGATGTGGCCCACAATTGCCCCTCTGCACCCAGCCTATCTGATTGGCTAGGCACGGGAGCAACCACAGCTGCAGGGATGCAGCCTGCAATCATCCCTTTGCACCCAGCCTATCTGATTGGCTAGGCACGGGAGCAACCACAGCTGCAGGGATGCGGCCCGCAATCCCCCCTCTGCACCCAGCCTATCTGATTGGCTAGGCACGGGAGCAACCACAGCTGCCGGGATGCGGCCCTCAATCGCCCCTCTGCACCCAGCCTATCTGATTGGCTAGGCACGGGAGCATCCACAACTGCAAGGATGCGGCCCACAATCACCCCTATGCACCCAGCCTATCTGATTGGCTGGGCACGGCAGCAACCACAGCTAAAGGGATGCGGACCACAATCACATTGAGGGATTGATGGAAAGTTAAAGAGTTTGTAAGTCCACACAGTGGAGCATCCGGAATTGGGATTTTTTTATTTTTTGAATTTAGTCGTCCAGTTCTGGAGTCTTTTAGATTGGTCCACTAACATCCTCACCCTGAACTAGAGTGTGCCTCTGCACAGGCCAAACAGGGACATATGCCAGCAGCACTACTTTGCAGTAAAAGAACCCTAAACAACATTTTGGCAGGTAGTCACTAAAATATTTCCTAATCTCTGCAAAGCAAAAAGAAAAAAAAAGTTTTTTTTCCAAAGTTGGGCTTAAAGTATAGTGATATACATACCTACCAACTTTAGGCCACACCCCCTCATTAAGCGATGGATAGGAGATGGGGTGTAACAGTTACAACAATATAAACACTTTAAATAGGCAAATTAATCATTTATTGGTGCAGATCTGCATGTTACACCTCAAAGGGGGGCAGGACAATGCCCGGTGGGCCGCACTGCTTTGGGGCCAGTTGGGCGGCTGCTTTTAACACCCACATTCAATCCCTGCCCCCTTAGTCTCCCTCTCAGACCCCTGTACCCACAAGCTAAGGAACCCCAGCCCCCAATGATTTTTGGCCCCAGTCCGCCACTGCTTGTCACTCTCAGACTTCCGACTTCAAGCTAGAACTATGCTGAATTGAGAGCACGCTCCGTGTGATCACCGAGAGAAATCACCTGCTTTAGATAAAGTATATTCCTTGTGATCACCAAGAGAAATCACCTGCCTTAGATAAAGTATATTCCTTGTGATCACCAAGAGAAATCACCTGCTTTAGATAAGGTATATTCCTTGTGATCACGGAGAGAAATCACCTGCTTTAGATAAAGTATATTCCTTGTGATCACCGAGAGAAATCACCTGCTTTAGATAAAGTATATTCCTTGTGATCACCGAGAGAAATCACCTGCTTTAGATAAGGTATATTCCTTGTGATCACCGAGAGAAATCACCTGCTTTAGATAAGGTATATTCCTTGTGATCACCGAGAGAAATCACCTGCTTTAGATAAAGTATATTCCTTGTGATCACCGAGAGAAATCACCTGCTTTAGATAAGGTATATTCCTTGTGATCACCGAGAGAAATCACCTGCTTTAGATAAGGTATATTCCTTGTGATCACCGAGAGAAATCACCTGCTTTAGATAAGGTATATTCCTTGTGATCACCGAGAGAAATCACCTGCTTTAGATAAGGTATATTCCTTGTTATCACGGAGAGAAATCACCTGCTTTAGATAAAGTATATTCCTTGTGATCACCGAGAGAAATCACCTGCTTTAGATAAGGTATATTCCTTGTGATCACGGAGAGAAATCACCTGCCTTGGATAGGGTACACAGAATAGCAATAACAATGTGCAGCAAGGGAGCGCCATCTAGTGGATGGTGTTTGGAATACACTGTACAGTGTACAAGTACACAGTTAAAGTGGACCAACACCCACCCCTGATCAGCTCCCTCCCCGCGGGGCATCCGAAATCGGGATGCCCCGCTGTGTGAAACCCCCCCAGAAAGCCCCTAAAAACATACCTTATCGGCGACGGACAAGCGACGGATAAGCCGTCGCCGCCGCCTCCCGCGCGTCCCTCTAGCAGGGCGCACACCCGCGCTGGCCGTATGTGAATGGACGGCATGCGCCCTGTAAGAGGGACGCGCGAGAGGCGGCCGCGGCAGCTTATCCGTCGCTTGTCCGTCGCCGATAAGATAAGATTTTCGGGGCTTTCTGGGGGGTTTCACACAGCGGGGCCGATCGGGGTGCCCGCAGAAGTGGACCAACACCCAGGATAGTTAAAATCATGGATGTTGGTCCACTTTAAAGTGGACCAAAACGCAGGATCTTAACCGGACCAACAGCCTGGCACAGTTGGAAAAGAAAGGTAGCGGACATTTTGGAGCTTCCTCTCCCAACTGACATAACTGAAATGCACTGTAACAGGAAGCCCAGCATGACTTTCTATTTGCAGGTGGCCTGCAAGCCCATGAGCAGCTTGTTTTTGAAATTCATCCCAGTAGGCATTAGAAAAAGGTTTTATTTTTTATGTGCAGCAATCTATATTGCCCTGGGGAGGGATGCATATGAGCACTGTTTGCTGTGTTGGTCTGATTTAATTCATTTTTGACTGCTGGTTCGTTCTAACTATCCCGGTGTCACAGATATCTCAAGGGAGAAATCCAGTAATAAAGAGTGACCAGTAATTGGAGTACTGCAAGGCAGAGAGACTAGGATTATGCAGCAAACTGTGTTTATTGTGAGAAACAAGCAAACATTCACACTCAGATTGCTATACATACACAATAGGGTCGATTCAAAGAAACATGTAACAGCTTGGATTTTGGTGCCGATCATCCTATTTTTCCCGTACGCTCGTGCGTTCGTATGAACTTGCGAGTGATTCTATAAGCAAATACGTTTCTATCCTAAAATGTCCGTCCGTTCGTATGGCAGTTCGGGAATCAGACCTATGTCAGTTTCCATCCTGAATTTTCCGTTTCATTTCTCAGGTTGCAACATTGGTTTTGCCCTTTTTCCTTTTTTGTCTGGACGTAAATCCTTCTGATCTTGCGGCTGCGCACTACAGACTTACCTCATTAAAGTGCATTCTAAATATTTGGTCTTTTATTTTTCTTTATTTCATTCATTTTGTAGTAACCAACCATTAATGAATGCATTTGCATAAGTAAATCTTACTTTGTTTAATTTTTAGTTAACTTGCATTTTTTACTTGTGGATTTATTTTTAATATTTTGGCTTCAAATGGTACAACTTAAAATTTTGTGTGTGGTTACCCACACCCTCTACATACAGATTGCTCTCAAATATAAAAAAACACCCAGCAACTTCTGCATGTTATGAGCCTAGAAACAGCCAAGATGGTGGCTCAGGTATTATCGGGCAGCCTGCAAACAGAAAGGGCCTTGTGACTGTGTTGCTCTGCATTCTTTGATTTCTGACCTTTCCGTGCCCCCAGCTCTGCTGTGTCTGTGCAAAATACAGCAGTAACCCACATCCTGCACTTTATCCCGCTCTCCTCTCCTCAGTAAGTGTGATGCATCTGACCAAAGATGTGCTTAAATAATTAAACAAAGCAAAGGTAAACAACTACACCAATAAATGCAATCTTAAAATATTATTCTAGTACATCAATTTAAAAATAAATAACAAAGGACATAAGTTTCTTTAATTAACGCAAATAAATTGCAAAATAAAGGTTTACATGCAAAGGACTAATTAAGGTCCACATTAAAATGCTTTTATAAGGCATACATGAATCAGGTATGCATTGCCATACAATTTATGGCCTCGGCCATGCTGATACATGCAGTTCATTGGAGCTCAAGACGCGCAGACTCCTCCACATAGCCAAAAAACCTGTTCAAGAACAGCAATCCGACTGCTAAAAGGTGTCGGCAGTGGCTTTCTTTTAAAACGTATTTAGAGGTTGGAAAACTGTTCTCTGAATCACACGGAAACACATCCGATTATCCTAAGTTTTACGTTTTGATCCTAAGTTTTAGGATTTGATCCTAAGTTTTACGTTTTGATCCTAAAATTTAGGAACGAACTTCCGATGATCGTAAGAGCATATACGCATTCGTACGTAGGCTCGTGCGAGTCGGAAATGGCCAAAAAAACAGGAAAAAATGACTAACACCCACCCAAACTTACCATTCTCGATCCAAAATCAATTAACTTTTGCTCTTTGAATCGAGGGGAATGTGAAGTGAGGAAAAACATACAGGCATGAGATCTAGTCCAAAGGTAAGTCCAAAAAGGGAAAACAGCAAACAGGAGGGAAAGCAATAGCTGACAAGGAAGTCCTGGGCTCAGGTTTCAGGTATCAGGAATCAGATATCAGGAATCAGGTATCAGGTAATAGGTGTCAGGTATCAGGAATCAGATATCAGGTATCAGGTAATAGGTGTCAGGTATCAGGAATCAGATATCAGGTATCAGGTAATAGGTGTCAGGTATCAGGAATCAAGTATCAGGAATCAGGTATCAGGTAACAGGTTTCCATTTGCAATGTCCAGCTTGAGAATGGTTAAAACTTAGCTTTTACTTCATAGCTTAAAATGAGAATAACTCCAATTGTAAACACATAGCCATCAAACGTCTTGTATGTCAGAAAGTGCTCCCCTCCACCATTGGGACCAGGTAACGCATTTCAGGCTGTTACCAACCCTTATTAGTCATAACAGGTATCAGGAATCAGGTATCAGAAATCAGGTATCAGGAATCAGATATCAGGAATCATGTATCAGGTAACAAAAATCAGGTATCAGGAATCAAGTAACAGGTATCAGAAATCAGGAATCATGTATCAGGTAACAGGAATCAGGTATCAGGAATCAAGTAACATGTATCAGGAATCAGATATCAGGAATCAGATATCAGGTATCAGGAATGAGGTATCAGATATCAGGAATCAGGTATCAGGAATCAGGTATCAGCAATCAGGTATCAGGTATCAGGAATCAGATATCAGGAATCAGATAACAGGAATCAGATATCAGGAATCAGGTTCAAAGTCTCTGGGTACAGATTTCAGAGTACAATGCTGAGCACTGACCGCATGGCAGCATCAGCATATAAAGGCCAGCCAGTAATTAGCTCAGGTTCTGGCTGATCTCCAGGTGGTCAAGCTGCATACTACAGAGAATTGATGCAGAGAGAAACAGGCGAAGGCTGTTGAACTCCAGGAACTCCAGGCAAACTCCGGGGTTTGATCCTTGCCCCTGGGGCACCTCAATGCAGATTACCCCACTGTGTGAAACCCATCAGGTCGCGCACTCCAACTCACCTTTCCTCGGTCCTGTTGTGCATGTGTGGCCTCCCGTCCGATCAGCGCACTCTACTACACTGACAGAAACTGGTCTAGACTCGTCTTAGCATTTGGCTCCAGCCGAGTGGAGCCAAGCTCTACTGAGCGGCAGCGTCCCCCTTAGCCTTCTGACAAGGAGCGCGCCCGTGTCGGCTATTCACTGCCTGGTGCGGCCATGTGCCCTGCTATAGCAGGGAGCAGCTGCTGATCGCACATGCACCATTGGATCAGGGAGGAGGTGAGTTTCTTGAGCAACCTGTGTGGTTTTACAGATCGGGATTCCCCGAGAGGAGGGATTTGGGATGCCCCGGGAGCAGTGGCGCTCTCGGGCCACAAGAGACATCCGTGCTTGCTGAAGCCCCCCCCCCCCCGAGCCATGATGCCAGGCTATAGCATTAGGGGCTGGGGTTCCTTGGCTTGTGGGTACGGTGGGGCTGGGTACAGGGGTCTGAGAGGGAGACTAAGGGGACAGAGATTGAATGTGGGTGTTAAAAGCAGCCGCCCAACTGGCCCCAAAGCAGAGCGGCCCACTGGGCATTGTCCCAGGTCTCACTATGGCCATCTCCTATCCATCCCGGGGGCTATAGCATTGGGGGCTGGGGTTCCTTGGCTTGTGAGTACAGGGAGCTGAGAGGAAGACTAAGGGGACAGGGACTGAATGTGGGTGTCAAAATCAGCAGCCCAACTGGCCCCAAAGCAGTGCCTCTCCCTATGGCCAGTCCGCCCTTGCTCGGGAGGAGGGAGTATGTTCTCATAGACTCCAAGTTGCGTTTTGTACCACTTTTATATAATTAAAGTGGAAGTCCAGTCATGGGGTAACCCCCCCCCCCCCCACACACACACACACACACACACACACACACACACACACACACACACACCCTGCTACCCTCCCCTGCCTCTGAGGCAGAAAGGGAGGGGATTAAACAGAAAAAAAACATTACTTAGCTCATGGTCCAGTGCCTTACTCCCGCCGCTCCAGGACGCCGCCATCTTGGGAGAAAGCACAAAGCAGCTTCCCGCGGAACTGTGTGCGCTCTCACCTGTGCCTTAAAGCTGACCTTCAGCATCATTTAATGAAAAGTCCAAACCCTTAAAAACTATTCCCCAGCAACTTAAATTAATATATTTAATGTTTTTAATCATTTACTTTTTATTCTTTCCCACACTGGCCTGCAACTCTGTTCAGGACTCTAGGTTACGGGCGCCGCCATCTTGGTTCAGTAGCATCACCTACTGAGGAAAACAGAGGGATCAAAAGTGCAAGGGGGCAGGATTATAGCTGTGCTTTGCGCAGACAGAGCAGAGTTGGGGTCAGGAAAAGGTCAGCAATCCCAGAATGCAGAGCAGCACAGTCAGAAGACACTTCCTGGCTTCAGGCAGCCTGAGGCTCCATGGGCCGTCATCTTGGATGTTTAAAGTCTCAGAAAATGCAGTAGATGCAGGTAGGATGATTTTTAATGTGAGCAATCTGTATGTAGAGGGTGGAGAAAACATATAAGATAGACTCTTATTCAGGGTGAAGGTCCGGATTAATGTGGGCAATCTGTATGTACAGGGTGTGGGAAACATATAAGATAGGCTCTTATTCAGGGTGAAGGTCCGGATTAATGTGGGCAATCTGTATGTACAGGGTGCGGGAAACATATAAGATAGACTCTTATTCAGGGTGAAGGTCCGGATTAATGTGGGCAATCTGTATGTACAGGGTGCGGGAAACATATAAGATAGACTCTTATTCAGAGTGAGGGTCTGGTTCAAGTGAATGGGCAGACGGGAGCGTGCACATAGCGGGGGATTCCGCCTCGTTTGCGGCGGTTGCATGGACCATGGTGTGGTGCTGAATCCCAGGTGTTTTTTATTTCTTTGTATCCCCATCCTGCCTCAGTGCCGAGGGAGGGTGGCAGGGCAGGGGGTGTTACCCCATGACTGGACTTCCACTTTAAAGCGGAAAAAAAAACCTTTTTGTTTACCTCCACCCCCTTGTTTACCCCCTGCCCGAGTTTTTGAATAAACCAGGCTTTTCCACCGCCATAGCCGTGCCCACAATGCAAATCTTGTTTCCTCTTTGTCATCCTTATGCCTCTTCTCTGTCGCTTTTCCCGTTTTTCCCCCCCTGTGACTTTTCCCTCCTGGCAACTGCGCCCTTTGCTCTGTCACGTTTGTTGTCCCTCTTATTATATTAGTTATGTGATAGGCCACGTTTATTTTTTCTAATTTTTTCTAATTGTTGCAAGACCGGAATTCTACCTCCTATCCGCGAGCCTTTTGTGCTCTCACCGCCGGCGGGGGAGCATGCGCAGGCACTGAGCGCACCCCGACACCACCCGGGATCCCACACTTAGGTCTCAGGCTGTCGGGATGAGCGCTGCCTGTCACAGTGCACTGAAATGACGCCGCAGTCCAATCAGATCGCTATGACGTCAGGCAGGATTTTCAAATTCTATTCTATTTAAAGGGCCCAAACGCACAGCATGGTTTGACAGTCCTCCCTGAGGAAGGGGGGCTCGACACCCCCGAAACTATTCTGGCTCTGTTGAAAGGATAAGGATCCTGGGCACAGGGAAAATATAGGGACAAATATTTGAGGTATTTGAGGAGACAAATGGGGTTAAAATTGTTCAAAATTAATTGTTCAATCTTGTCGGAAAAGGAAAGTGATTAAATAAAACAGGCTCCTTGTGCTGGTTCCGGGTATATTAAATGTGTGAGGATGACAATGACTGACGTCAACAAGGTACTTATGAGGGTCACTGAAAGCTGAACAATTAATTTTGAACAATTTTAACCCCATTTGTCTCCTCAAATACCCCAAAGCGCACCTTTCCCTATTTTTGCCCAGGATCCTTATCCTTTGAACAGAGCCAAAATAGGCAAATCCTATACCTTTAGCGAGATGCGAGCCTGCACCAGGCATATGTGACTGGCAGGCGCCGGTACACACCCCGTTGGAGCCTAGTGGGGATACAGTCCTCTGTGTGCTCGGCTGCGTTCAGCTAGATTCGACCCTTCTTAGACGAAATTGACAAGTGGAGATGAGCATGTTAATTGGACAGGAGACCGCGCATGCGCCGTAGGACCGGGGAAAGGTTTTCATGGGCAACCTGGGGGGGGGTTCACATACCAAAGCATAGTCAAAATCTCGGGTTTTGGAACACCCCCAAATCGAGATCCGCTAGGCAGGAGAAACAAAATCCCAGGTTTTGTTCCGATTTTAAGGGCTGTGTGCACACTCCCGCGACAAACTGAGGGTGCGAGCGCGCTTGCTGCTGGGCCACTCTCGCTCCGACTGCCACAAACGAGTCGTTTGCCAAACTTTACAAAGGCACGGCAAACAGCTGTGATTGGTCGAGAACCTTCACAATTTAATCGTATATTCTTTGTCATTTATAAACATATTCTGGGGGTTGGGGTTTACCTTTCCCACCTGGCCCAGAGGTTTTTTGTGTTATATCCCCTGGTCAGGTGTTTGGGGAGTGGCTACTGCGCCTCTTCTCTTCCTCTAGTAAGTTATTAGTAGTCAGTGTCCGTGTATTTACAATTTTATTAGTTACAGTATAGCAAGAAAAACAAAAATATATACAGGTTAATAGTAAAATCATACATAGAAGAGGTTAGTAGAATCAATTCTATCCATATCCAGGAACAATCCTGGTGGTATTGTTCTGAGAGAAGCAGGTGCCTGAGCACTACTACTTTCCCGTAAAGTCCTTTTTCTTGATACCCCAGTTTGTAGCAAGATATCCGTTAAGGGTTCAATGTCCCTGTTTGTAGCAAGAGGTTTTGGTACAGATGCGTTTCGCTATGAAAGCTTCTTCAGTGTATTGTGTTTCCTGGAGAAAGTTTTTGTGGGGTGATTAGGTAAGTATTTGTGCGTTCGGGGAGGCCGATTTATTAATAGCGCCAGGTAGCGACAGATGAGCGGCAGTAGCGTTATTTTCACAGCGCCCGCTAGTATTCGCTGTGCTTGGCCGTTGTTCGCTTGTTGACAGCGGCTCAGTCGGTGTGCGGTATTGTGGAATACGGGGTTAGGAGTCGCTGTTTGACAGGTTCCGCGCTGTATGGGAGCGCATGACAGCGAATGGCCATAGCGAACGGCTCCCATCATATTCATTAACAAATCACGCACAAAAAATTCTCGCGCTGTGAAATGCTTGTTTAAACCCCAGAGCGCTGGCGGCGATGGGTTAAAAGTAGTTTTTTAACCCCCAAACAACCATATTTTTTGATAAAAAAAATAAACAAGTTTTTATAAACATTTTGTAATATGAATACATTAATATCAGACCTGTAATATCAATTCTGCACAAATTTTTATTTTTTTTTTTCCTTAAAAGAAATATCTAACATTGCTAGAGATGAGCGAACCGGTTCGGACGAACCGGAATTCGCTCCGAATTTCAGGAAATATTCGATTCGGCACGAACCTGAATATTTTGTGGTTCGCGCCGATCGAATTTTTCCTGAAATTAAAAAAAAAAAATGCCGGTATGGTGGGAGCGGGCCGGCCGGTTCCGCTCTCAGCTGTCATCTGAGGGCGCGTCATCATGACGCGCCCTCAGATGACAGCTGAGAGCGGTGCCGGCCTCCACGCTCCGGACCTGCAGGTAAGTGTTTGCCTTTTTTCTCAAATGCCGGCATGGTGGGAGCGGGCCGGCCGGTTCCGCTGACAGCGGAGCCGGCTGGCCCGCTCCCACCATGCCGGCAAAAATGCTTTTTTTTTAGTTTTTTAAATGCCGGCATGGTGGGAGCGGGCCGGCTTTACCGGCCTGCCGGCCGGCTCCCACCTTGCCGGCATTTTTGATGGGGAACTTCGTAAAAGTTCGATTCTGCCGAACCCGAATTTCTTTGTGAAATTCGGCGAATCGGCCGAATCGAAAAGTTCGCTCATCTCTAAACATTGCAGAAGTGGTCACAGAATTTTTGACATTTAAAAAAAAAAAAAAAAAAAAACATTAAAATCAATTAATTATGAATATTTAAAGATTGCTCCATTGAAATGCATTGGAGAGCGCCAGGTAGCGAGAGGTCATACCTGTCGCTGTTCCAGTTCGCTCGCTGGCTCTGTGGGGTGAGGCTGGAATAATGATGAATGCTTCGCTATCTGGCGCTCTGTCAGTCGCTAAGCAGGATCGGCTTGATAAATGTGTGATTGCGGAGGGGAGCCGGCGTTCTCGTGGCGGTGACCGCCATTACCGTTCGCTCACCATTCGCTACCTGGCGCTATCCCTTGATAAATAAGGCCCATAGTGCTGCATAGGTAGAGAAAGAAGCTTTCATAGCGAAACACATCTGTACCAAAACCACTTGCTACAAACAGGGACACTGAACCCTTAACTTGCTACAAACCAGGGTATCAAGAAAAGGACTTTACGGGAAAGTAGTAGTGCTCAGGCACCACCAGGATTGTTCCTGGATATGGATAGAATTGATTGTACTAACCTCTTCTATGTATGATTTTGCTATTAACCTGTATATATATTTTTTTCTTGCTATACTGTAACTAAAAAAATTGTAAATACACTCACACTGACTACTAATAACTTACTACAGGAAGGGAACAGGCGCAGTAGCCACTCCCCAAACACCTGACCAGAGGGTATAACACAAAAAGCCTCTGGGCCAGGTGGGGAAAGGTTAACCCCAACCCCCAGAATAAGCTATTTCATCTGACCAAGATCAGAGGCGCCAAAACCTCCCCCAAAACACCAGAATATATCTACTCTCCCCTTTCCTACAGCCTTCCCTTTCCCTTTCCTCCCCCCATAAATCATTTATAAATACGCTGACAAAGAGTGGGCCCGGCACTGCACCTCAACACCACTTATAATCGGGGACAATGCAGAACAAAACCCACCAGGAGCCAGCCTGGCATTCCAGGTTTTGTATCTCTTTAAAGCGGAACAAAACCCATCACGGCCGACCCTGCAATCTAAAAGTTCACAGGGCCGGCTGCTGCTTTAAGCAGAACAAAACCGGCCCTGGAATCTAAAAGACTGGCCACTGGCCTTCCCCCTCAGGTATCCAAAATCG
This sequence comes from Gastrophryne carolinensis, assembly GCA_027917425.1. Lineage (NCBI taxonomy): Eukaryota > Metazoa > Chordata > Amphibia > Anura > Microhylidae > Gastrophryne > Gastrophryne carolinensis. The sequence continues at coordinate 17,529,781 of CM051238.1, forward strand.
TGATGCCCCACTGTGTGAAACCCCCCTGTAGTGCCGCAAGACTCACCTTCTTTCTGGCTCCCTCGCCTATATTAACACCGGCGGCCGTATCCCCTCCATCTTTGGGCTGTGTGTGCGTACTCCCGCCCCCAGTCATTGAGTCAGGCCTTTCGGCAAACAGCTCTGATTGTTTACAATGGGAGCTCCTGCCCCAATCATCCAGATAGGCTGGGGCATGAGCGTGCACGCTGATGGAGATACAGGAGATGCGGCAGTGAACGTTCCCCATTGAATTTAATCAGAGCCATCTGGTGAATGACGTAATGAGGGCAACGTGCTGATTGGATGAGAGCAGCGTATGTGCTGCTGGACCGAACATAGGTGGGCTTTACTGGGCATTCTGGGGGGTCTCACACAGCCCGAATTGGGATGCCCCGGGGGCACAGAACAAAACCCAGGAAAGTCAAATTCCCGGTTTTGTTCCGCTTTAATCAAAACTCTAAACACAGATTATTTTCTAACCTCCATTTCCCCAATAACCATCTAGGAGGGACAATGGCAAACGCCTTCCTGTCCAGACTTCTATACGCATGAACCTAAGGCTTGTTAACAGATGCACACTCATAAGAAAGTCGTGCCACATCGCCTCCGGGTTTAATTGTCCGCCCGGCCCGGTGTCAGCCCCCCATGGAGACCAAACATTTAGCGCCCGCGGTAGGCCTCCACCCAGCAGGAGGGGGGAGTTGCAGCGGAATTCAGCTTCAGCCTTCTTGACATGGAGAAATAAGGCTCAGTCCAACAAGAGTCATAGAGAAGAGAGATAGAAGAGAAAAGGGAAGAAGTAAGAAGGGGGGGGGTAGGGTGGGGAGGAAAGGGGGGGGGAGGGATATCAGGGAAGCCGACTCGCCAGGTTGCATCTTAGGGCGCTGTCCAGGCCTTCCCAACTCTCCGATTCACATCACCCAAGTGCTGCTAATAGCTCGGGGCAAACATATGCCCTTATTCATCAAGCGATAGCGCCAGGTAGTGTCTGACGAGCGCCAGGTCCCGCCAGCTAACGGCGGCTACAGACTCAAGTACGCCCGGCGGCGGCCACAATGACGCATTTATCACGCTAAATGAGGCTAGCGCCGGCGAGAGCGTCGCCTAGTGCGGGATTCATCATGTAGCCGACTGCAACGAACAGCGCCGCTGCTAATCCCATCACAGCGCCAGGTATGACCTGTCGCTCCCTGGCGATGTCCAATGCATTTCAATGGAGCAATCTTTAACTAATCATAATTAATTGCTATTAATGTTTTTTTTATTTTTTTAAAGGCCAAAAATTCTGTGACCACTTCGGCAATGTTAGGATTTTTTTTTAAGGTAAAAAAAAAAAAAATTGATTTTGTGCAGAATTGATATTACAGGTCTGATATTCAAGTATTCATATTACAGGATGTTTATAAAAACTTGTATAATTTTACAATCAAAAAATATGGTTGTTTGGGGGTTAAAAACTATTTTAAATCCATCGCCGCCAGCGCTCTGGGGTTTATACAAGGAATTCACAGCGCGAAAAAATTCGGAGCGTGATTTGTTAATGAATCTGCAGCAAGCCGTTCGCTCTGGCCATTCGCTGTCAGGCGCACCCATACAACGCTGAACCTGTGAAACAGCGACCCCTAAGCCCGTATTCAACATTACCGCACACCGACTGAGTCGCTGTCAACAAGCAAACCCCGGCCAAGCACAGCGAATACTAGCTGGCGCTGTGAAAATCACGCTACTGGCGCTCATCTGTCGCTACCTGGCGCTATTAATGAATCGGCCTCCCCGTTGCAGATTGATCTAAGGGCCTGCCAGTGGGCCAGACGCCATAAGTTGCTTGAATCTATCTGTCTCCCTAAAGAGGAACCATGGCGTCCACATCTGTAAGGACTGCGAGGTGCTCTCATGGATGGAGGCAGTGAGCTCCTCCATCTCCATCACATGATTGATCTCCCCGACCCAGTCCACAACCGAGGGGACCGCCTCAGATCTCCACAATCTCGGAATAATCGCCTTTGCTGCATTGATGAGATGCCTCAAGAGCGACTTCTTATAAATCTTTAGAGGGACATCTGCCAGGTGCAGGAGGAGCAGAGAGGGGTCACAGGCTACCGGGCGGCCCACAATCTCCCCGGAGATTCCAGCTACAGATTGCCAAAAGGGCACAATCTTGGAGCAATCCCAGAATATATTATTATTATTATTATTGTTTATTTATATAGCGCCATCATCTTCCGTAGCGCTTTACAAAGTAGTAATTACAGACAGGGTAGAAACATACGATACATATACCATTTCAAGTGCAGTTTTACAGAGTTGACAGTGGATATTCTGAGTACAAGATACAGTAGGGGAGAGAGCCCGGCCCTTGCGAGCTTACATATGGAAGAAGCTCTTTATCGCCCGCCACCACGTCCAGCACTCAGCAGAAAGGGTCGGGGTGAACCCATGTATTCTCTCCGGGGTATAATTCCACCTCACCTCGTGAGACATTTGTAATTTGTTTCCTGTATCTTGGAGGAGATAAGTGTTTTGTGGGTTGCTATAAAGATATATCTCCATTGCTCCTCTGTCAGCTGCCTGTCCAGGTCCCTCTCCCAGTCCGCGCAAAAGTGGGGCGTCTCTCTGTCCTCAGAGGTCCCCAGTAGGGCATATAATTGTGACACCATCCTCAGTGGGGGGTCCCGCGCTTTAGCCAGTTGCTCGATAGGGGTAAGAGTCCTAATAAGTGTCTGTTTGGGCCCCAGGCTCAGGAGGGGGAGACTGCCAATTGGGAGGGATGGGTTATGCACCAGCGGGACTAGAGGGGTCGGCCAAGGGGATATCTCTGCCTTGTCTCTGACTCTATCCAGGACCACCAGAGAGTTTGCTAAGAGCGGATGATCTCTACAAAGAACCTTCCCTGTTCGGGCTAACCAAGCCACATCCCTCAGTGGAGCCTGGAGCCAGGTCGCTTCCAGGCCCACCCACTTCTTCCTCACTCCTTGGTGGTGCCAGTCTATTATGCGCTGAAGATGGACCGCGCGCCAGTACTGAAGCAGATCTGGGCAAGCTAGTCCCCTGGACTGTTTTGGCTTAATGAGGACTCGCAGTTTCACCCTTGGTTTTTCGCCCCTGCCAGATGAATTTAATGGAGATCGAGTTCAAGGATTTAAAGTATGCTCTAGGGATTTGTATAGGGAGGATTTGGAGCAGGTATAGCAGGTATAGTATTTTTGGTAGGATTGTCATTTTATTAATGCTTATTCTGCCCAGCCACGAGAAGGTGGGGAGGTCCCAGTTCGCTAAGTCCGTTTTAATTCTAGAGAGGAGGGGGCCAAAATTTGCAGAATAAATCCCATCTACTGTTTTTGTAATCTTGGTACCCATGTATGTGATGGTCGAGGAGGGCCATCTAAAGACTGTCCCTCTTTTGAGTATGAGTCTCCCATTGTCCTCATTTGTCCCTCTTTGAGGTGTAACATGCAGATCTGCAGCAATACATGATTATTTGCCTATTTAAAGCGGACCAACACCCAGGGGGGATATAGATTCCCGGGCCGATCAGATCCCTCCCCGCGGGGGTGAAACCCCCCAGGAAGCCCACAATCCTACCTTTTCCACGTTCCAGCGGCACATGCGCATCCGCCGCCACCGCCGCCTCCCGCGCGTCCCTCTCCTGCGCCGGCCGTTTGTGAATGGCCGGCGCGGGTGCTCTCCCTGTAAAAGGGACGTGTGGGAGGCGGCGGCGGACGCGCTCTGCTTGTCTGGTGCTGCCTCACGCTTGTCCGGCGGCGGGGGATTGACTGTCACGTGGGAGCGGGGTGAAGTGAGTTTTCAGGGCTTTCTGGGGGTTTCACACAGCGGGGCACCCCCGATCGGGGTGCCCCACCGAAGTGGACCAGAACCCAGGATAGTCAAAATCCTGGGTGTTGGTCCACTTTAAAGTGTTTCTATTGTTTTAAGTGTTATAATCTCCTATCCATCCCTCAATGAAGGGGGCGTGGCTACATCTATCCTTCAATGAGGGGGTGTGGTCTAATTTAACAAATGTCCCCCCCTTTCCCACCCTGAAAAGTTGGTAGGTGTGCAATGGCTAGTATATTCACATGCCATCAAGTGGGCTGAATGCTATTGGCTAAAAGAGCTAAGCTGGCAATCCCACATTGGTAGAAATCAGAAGAGCCCAACATGCCGCAAGTAAAAAAAAAAAGCTGTCAATCAACCCGAACGTCTGGTTGTTTGGGAAGCAAACAATGATATTATTATTAGCAGGTGACCAGCTGTACAGTGTGTGGTCAGAGGAAACTGTCATGAATGATCTGCAACTACAAGGAACAAACACAAAGGTTAGACTGCGACTGTGTGTCCTGAGTACACAGCGTATATATGTACAGTATATATATATATAATAAGCAGAGGTGTCACAGCCAACAGAAGTGAGGACAGCTCAGCACACAACCGTGCAAACGCAAACTAAACAGGAAGGTAACATTCACAGAACAATGTATACAACTCCGCTGGGGGGTATCAGCGCATGCATGCCTAGCAAACCCTATAGAGCAGGGGCACTCAACCACTTCCTGTAAAGGTCCATTTAAAGGCATCCGGTGAAAGGCGAAGGTCTGGGCAGAGGGCTGTTGCGGGGGTGGATTGTTAGAAATCGGCACACTGGGGAAGGGGCTATAGATTCCCCAGGCAAATCTAAAAAAGGCCGCTAGCCCCCTCCAACACTGGGAAAAAACAAGACCTGTTTTTTTTTTGACCCACAGAACCTGCAGCTCTGGCCTGCGGCACACTGCTTTGACCCCCCTTGCATTTTGTGCAGGCCATGTACAGGGGTGGGCTAGGGCTCAAAATGTTACTGGCAATAAGGTCTGGTAACAAGGATGGATAGATAGGACTTGGGGGAAAGGGATGAATCGGAGAGAAGCTGTAAGAAAGAGGGATGGAGGATGGGATGGATGGCGCAAAGCAGGGGGGGGGCAGGAATGGATGGGGATGGGATAGATGGATGAGGAAAAGCTGGGGGGGCAGGAATGGATGGGGATGGGATAGATGGATGACGCAAAGCAGGGGGGGGCAGGAATGGATGGGGATGGGATAGATGGATGACGCAAAGCAGGGGGGGGCAGGAATGGATGGGGATGGGATAGAAGGATGGCGCAAAGCAGGGGGGGCAGGAATGGATGGGGATGGGATGGATGGATGGCGCAAAGCAGGGGGGGGCAGGAATGGATGGGGATGGGATGGATGGATGGTGCAAAGCAGGGGGGGCAGAAATGGATGGGGATGGGATAGATGGATGGTGCAAAGCAGGGGGGGGGCAGGAATGGATGGGGATGGGATAGATGAATGGCACAAAGCAGGGGGGGGGGGCAGGAATGGATGGGGATGGGATAGATGAATGGCACAAAGCAGGGGGGGGGCAGGAATGGATGGGGATGGGATAGATGGATGGCGCAAAGCAGGGGGGGCGGCAGGAATGGATGGGGATGGGATAGATGAATGGCACAAAGCAGGGGGGGGCAGGAATGGATGGGGATGGGATAGATGAATGGCACAAAGCAGGGGGGGGGCAGGAATGGATGGGGATGGGATAGAAGGATGGCGCAAAGCAGGGGGGGGCAGGAATGGATGGGGATGGATGGATGGCGCAAAGCAGGGGGGGGGCAGGAATGGATGGGGATGGGATAGAAGGATGGCGCAAAGCAGGGGGGGGCAGGAATGGATGGGGATGGGATAGATGGATGGTGCAAAGCAGGGGGGGCAGAAATGGATGGGGATGGGATAGATGGATGGTGCAAAGCAGGGGGGGGGGGCAGGAATGGATGGGGATGGGATAGATGAATGGCACAAAGCAGGGGGGGGGGCAGGAATGGATGGGGATGGGATAGAAGGATGGCGCAAAGCAGGGGGGGCAGGAATGGATGGGGATGGGATAGAAGGATGGCGCAAAGCAGGGGGGGCAGGAATGGATGGGGATGGGATAGAAGGATGGCGCAAAGCAGGGGGGGGCAGGAATGGATGGGGATGGGATAGATGGATGGCGCAAAGCAGGGGGGGGGGCAGGAATGGATGGGGATGGGATAGATGGATGGGGAAAAGCAGGGGGGGGCTGGAATGGATGGCGATGGGATGGATGGCGCAAAGCAGGGGGGGCAGGAATGGATGGGGATGGGATAGAAGGATGGCGCAAAGCAGGGGGGGCAGGAATGGATGGGGATGGGATAGATGGATGGCGCAAAGCAGGGGGGGGCAGGAATGGATGGGGATGGGATAGAAGGATGGCGCAAAGCAGGGGGGGGCAGGAATGGATGGGGATGGGATAGAAGGATGGCGCAAAGCAGGGGGGGGCAGGAATGGATGGGGATGGGATAGATGGATGGCGCAAAGCAGGGGGGGGGCAGGAATGGATGGGGATGGGATAGAAGGATGGCGCAAAGCAGGGGGGGCAGGAATGGATGGGGATGGGATGGATGGATGGCGCAAAGCAGGGGGGGCAGGAATGGATGGGGATGGGATAGATGGATGGCGCAAAGCAGGGGGGGGGCAGGAATGGATGGGGATGGCATAGAAGAATGGTGCAAAGCAGGGGGGGCAGGAATGGATGGGATGGATGGATGGCGCAAAGCAGGGGGGGGGGCAGGAATGGATGGGGATGGGATAGATGGATGGCGCAAAGCAGGGGGGGCAGGAATGGATGGGGATGGGATAGATGGATGGCGCAAAGCAGGGGGGGCAGGAATGGATGGGGATGGGATAGATGGATGGCGCAAAGCAGGGGGGGCAGGAATGGATGGGGATGGGATGGATGGCGCAAAGCAGGGGGGGGCAGGAATGGATGGGGATGGGATAGATGGATGGCGCAAAGCAGGGGGGGGGCAGGAATGGATGGGGATGGGATAGATGGATGGGGAAAAGCAGGGGGGGGGCTGGAATGGATGGCGATGGGATGGATGGCGCAAAGCAGGGGGGGCAGGAATGGATGGGGATGGGATAGAAGGATGGCGCAAAGCAGGGGGGGGCAGGAATGGATGGGGATGGGATAGAAGGATGGCGCAAAGCAGGGGGGGCAGGAATGGATGGGGATGGGATAGATGGATGGCGCAAAGCAGGGGGGGGCAGGAATGGATGGGGATGGGATAGAAGGATGGCGCAAAGCAGGGGGGGGCAGGAATGGATGGGGATGGGATAGATGGATGGCGCAAAGCAGGGGGGGGGGCAGGAATGGATGGGGATGGGATAGATGGATGGCGCAAAGCAGGGGGGGGCAGGAATGGATGGGGATGGGATAGAAGGATGGCGCAAAGCAGGGGGGGCAGGAATGGATGGGGATGGGATGGATGGATGGCGCAAAGCAGGGGGGGCAGGAATGGATGGGGATGGGATAGATGGATGGCGCAAAGCAGGGGGGGGGGCAGGAATGGATGGGGATGGCATAGAAGAATGGTGCAAAGCAGGGGGGGCAGGAATGGATGGGATGGATGGATGGCGCAAAGCAGGGGGGGGGGCAGGAATGGATGGGGATGGGATAGATGGATGGCGCAAAGCAGGGGGGGCAGGAATGGATGGGGATGGGATGGATGGCGCAAAGCAGGGGGGGGCAGGAATGGATGGGGATGGGATAGATGGATGGCGCAAAGCAGGGGGGGCAGGAATGGATGGGGATGGGATGGATGGCGCAAAGCAGGGGGGGGCAGGAATGGATGGGCATGGGATACATGGATGGCGCAAAGCAGGGGGGGGGCAGGAATGGATGGGGATGGGATAGATGGATGGGGAAAAGCAGGGGGGGGCAGGAATGGATGGGGATGGGATAGAAGGATGGCGCAAAGCAGGGGGGGGGGGCAGGAATGGATGGGGATGGGATGGATGGATGGCGCAAAGCAGGGGGGGGCAGGAATGGATGGGGATGGGATAGATGGATGGCGCAAAGCAGGGGGGGGGGCAGGAATGGATGGGGATGGGATAGATGGATGGGGAAAAGCAGGGGGGGGCAGGAATGGATGGGGATGGGATAGATGGATGGGGAAAAGCAGGGGGGGCAGGAATGGATGGGGATGGGATGGATGGATGGCGCAAAGCAGGGGGGGGGGCAGGAATGGATGGGGATGGGATAGATGGATGGCGCAAAGCAGGGGGGGGGCAGGAATGGATGGGGATGGGATAGATGGGTGGCGCAAAGCAGGGGGGGGGGCAGGAATGGATGGGGATGGGATAGATGGATGGCGCAAAGCAGGGGGGGGGGCAGGAATGGATGGGGATGGGATGGATGGATGGCGCAAAGCAGGGGGGGGGGCAGGAATGGATGGGGATGGGATGGATGGCGCAAAGCAGGGGGGGCAGGAATGGATGGGGATGGGATGGATGGGGAAAAGCTGGGGGGTTTCACACAGCGGTGCACCCCCCCCCCCCCATCAGGGTGCCCTGGGGGAAAAGACCAAAACTGAACATAGTCAAAATCGTGGGTTTTGGTCCACTTTAAAGCGGAACAAAACCAGGAACGAAATCTTGAATAGGGATGCCTAGCTGTATGACACCACTAAGAACACCCTGTAAAACTCACCTCTTCCCGGTCCAATGGCGCCTGCACAGGCTCTCTGGAAATCAGAGCCGTTTGTGGCGCTTATGTCGTCGAAGCTTTGCCTAATGACATAGGTACTGCTAGGGGTGCACCTATAATGAGGCCATGTGAGGCGGCACTGCAGAGAGGGAAGCAATCATTGATCTTTTTTATTATTATTATCGTTTTTTACAATTTCATTAGTGGCCCAGTGCAGATCCGGGGCACCGCTGCACCCCCTGCCAGGGGCGGACTGACCATAGGGAGACCCCGGACAATGCCCGGTGGGCCGCACTGCTTTGGGGCCAGTTGGGCTGCTGCTTTTAACACCCTCATCCAATCCCTGAGCTCTTAGTCTCCCTCTGTACCCACAAGCCATATAGCCCCAGCATCATGGTTGGGGGGAATGGCCCGGGCTGGTCACAGGCTGTTAAAATTCAGGACTGATTTTTGGTCCCAGTCCGCCCCCGCCGTTGCTCTATTGAACAATGGAGCTGCATGCGCCGTTCTATAGTTCACCTCAGGCATCAGAGAGGCCAGGTTCACCCCAGGGAGCGCGACAAATGGCTCTGATTGGACGAGAGCCCACGCATGCGCTCCTGGACCGGGAACAGGTGAGCTTTTACTGGCAATCTGCAAGTTTTCCCACAGCAGGGTATCCCTATTGAGAATGCCCCTGAGGGAAGGCCAGCGGCTGGCCCTGGAATCTTATAAATTCCAAGGCCGGCCACCCTGGGTTTTGTTCCGCTTTAGGACATAATCCAACAAAAAAAATGGCTGTGGACATAGCTGTCTGCTTTATTAATGGTGAAAGCAGAATATCCGGCACCACATAATGTCACAGTAAACATCACTCAAATCATTTTTAATTAGTGCAGATGCACATGGAGTATTTATTTTATTTTCCCTTGTTTAGCTAATGTGTGACTGGCAAAAAAAACAATACTCACTACATCAGCCTGAAATGCATCACATGACCTGTCAGGAGGCCCAAACTTATATATGGCTGTCGCACTATAGGGGTCACCAGAGCAATCATATGGGAAAAGCTAGATGACATACAGTAAGCAGGCCCATATATATTATACTATATACTATATAATATATACTATATATATATATATATATATATATATACATACAGGGCCAGCTCCAGGTTTATGGGGGCCCCAGGGCGATAGGTCTCAGTGGGCCCCTTGCCGTGTGCGAGAGCCCACGAGTGCGCCGTAGGGCCGGGGAAAGGTGAGTGCGCCGTAGGGCCGGGGAAAGGTGAGTGTGCCGTAGGACCAGGGAAAGGTGAGTGCACTGTAGGACTGGGGAAAGGTGAGTGTGCCGTAGGACCAAAGAAAGGTGAGTGCGTCGAAGGACCAGGGAAAAGTGAGTGCACTGTAGGACTGGGGAAAGGTGAGTGTGCCGTAGGACCAAAGAAAGGTGAGTGCGTCGTAGGACCAGGGAAAGGTGAGTGCGCCGTAGGACCAGGGAAAGGTGAGTGCACTGTAGGACTGGGGAAAGGTGAGTGTGCCGCAGGACCAGGGAAAGGTGAGTGCGTCGAAGGACCAGGGAAAGGTGAGTGCATCGCAGGACCGGGGAAAGGTGAGTGCGCCCGAGGGCCGGGGAAAGGTGAGTGCGCCGCAGGACCAGGGAAAGGTGAGTGCATCGCAGGACCGGGGAAAGGTGAGTGCGTCGCAGGGATGGGGAAAGGTGAGTGCGCCGCAGGACCAGGGAAAGGTGAGTGCGCCGCAGGACCAGGGAAAGGTGAGTGCGCCGCAGGACCAGGGAAAGGTGAGTGCGCCGCAGGACCAGGGAAAGGTGAGTGCGTCGTAGGGATGGGGAAAGGTGAGTGCGCCGCAGGACCAGGGAAAGGTGAGTGCGCCACAGGACCAGGGAAAGGTGAGTGCGCCGTAGGACCAGGGAAAGGTGAGTGCGCCATAGGACCAGAGAAAGGTGAGTGTGCGCCTGAGGGCCGGGGAAAGGTGAGTGTGCCGTAGGACCAGGGAAAGGTGAGTGCGCCATAGGACCAGGGAAAGGTGAGTGCGTCATAGGACCAGGGAAAGGTGAGTGCGTCATAGGACCAGGGAAAGGTGAGTGCGTTGTAGGACCAGGGAAAGGTGAGTGCGCCATAGGACCAGGGAAAGGTGAGTGCGTCATAGGACCAGGGAAAGGTGAGTGCGCCATAGGACCAGGGAAAGGTGAGTGCGTCATAGGACCAGGGAAAGGTGAGTGCATCGCAGGACCAGGGAAAGGTGAGTGCGCCATAGGACCAGGGAAAGGTGAGTGCGTTGTAGGACCAGGGAAAGGTGAGTGCGTCATAGGACCAGGGAAAGGTGAGTGCGTTGTAGGACCAGGGAAAGGTGAGTGCGTCATAGGACCAGGGAAAGGTGAGTGCGCCATAGGACCAGGGAAAGGTGAGTGCGTTGTAGGACCAGGGAAAGGTGAGTGCGCCATAGGACCAGGGAAAGGTGAGTGCGTTGTAGGACCAGGGAAAGGTGAGTGCGTTGTAGGACCAGGGAAAGGTGAGTGCGCCGTAGGACCAGGGAAAGGTGAGTGCGTTGTAGGACCAGGGAAAGGTGAGTGCGCCGTAGGGCTGGGGAAAGGTGAGTGCGCCATAGGACCAGGGAAAGGTGAGTGCGTTGTAGGACCAGGGAAAGGTGAGTGCGCCATAGGACCAGGGAAAGGTGAGTGCGTTGTAGGACCAGGGAAAGGTGAGTGCGCCGTAGGACCAGGGAAAGGTGAGTGCGTTGTAGGACCAGGGAAAGGTGAGTGCGCCATAGGACCAGGGAAAGGTGAGTGCGTTGTAGGACCAGGGAAAGGTGAGTGCGCCATAGGACCAGGGAAAGGTGAGTGCGCCATAGGACCAGGGAAAGGTGAGTGCGTTGTAGGACCAGGGAAAGGTGAGTGCGCCATAGGACCAGGGAAAGGTGAGTGCGTTGTAGGACCAGGGAAAGGTGAGTGCGTTGTAGGACCAGGGAAAGGTGAGTGCGCCGTAGGACCAGGGAAAGGTGAGTTTTCCTGGGTGATCGGGGGGCGGGGGGGTTACAAAGCCCACACATGTGCAGTAGGACTGGGGAAAGGGGAGCGGTCCCGGGGGCAAGGACCAAAACACGGCAGCGTTGATTGGATGATCATGTGCCGTAGGACCGAGGAAAGGTGAGTTTTCCTGGCCGACCTGGGGGGTTGCGCACAGCGGATAAAGATAGAGGGAATGTGAAAAGAGAGAAAGATGGAGGGAATGTGAAAAGAGAGAAAGATGGAGAGAATGTGAAAAGAGAGAAAGATGGAGAGAATGTGAAAAGAGAGAAAGATGGAGGGAATGTGAAAAGAGAGAAAGATGGAGGGAATGTGAAAAGAGAGAAAGATGGAGGGAATGTGAAAAGAGAGAAAGATGGAGGGAATGTGAACAGAGAGAAAGGTGGAGGGAATGTGGAAAGATAGAAAGATGGAGAGAATGTGAAAAGAGAGAAAGATGGAGAGAATGTGGAAAGAGAGAAAGATGGAGGGAATGTGAAAAGAGAGAAATATGGAGAGAATGTGAAAAGAGAGAAAGATGGAGAGAATGTGAAAAGAGAGAAAGATGGAGAGAATGTGAACAGAGAGAAAGGTGGAGGGAATGTGAAAAGAGAGAAAGATGGAGGGAATGTGAAAAGAGAGAAATATGGAGAGAATGTGAAAAGAGAGAAAGATGGAGAGAATGTGAAAAGAGAGAAAGATGGAGAGAATGTGAAAAGAGAGAAAGATGGAGAGAATGTGAAAAGAGAGAAAGATGGAGAGAATGTGAAAAGAGAGAAAGATGGAGAGAATGTGAAAAGAGAGAAAGATGGGGAGAATGTGAAAAGAGAGAAAGATGGGGAAATATGAAAAAGAGAATGATGGGAGAAGAAAGATGGGAGGAATGTGGAAAAAGAGGGAGGCAGAGGAAATGTGGACCAGAGGACAATAAAGAGAATCTGAAAAAAGGGAGAAGAAAGGAGGGAATGCAGAAAAAATGAAAGGACTCGTGCTCCAATAGTTGCAACTCCCTGTAGCAAGTGACTTTAGTGGTACGGGGACCTCTAGTGGTCAGCAAAGAGAACGCAAGTAGAGTTTTGCTGAATTCACAACTCCCAGGGCTGACATGGGGGGCGATTCAGAGCCAGGTGAGAATTCTCACTCCTTTTATAGGAGAGAAAACTGCCATTGACTTTCATTGTCTATCCGGTGTAAATTCTCACCTGGCTCAGAATCAGCCCCAAGGTAGACAATGGAAGTCAATGGCAGTTTTCTCTCTTTCGCTTAAAAAAGGAGCGAGAGTTCTCACCTGGCTCTGAATCAACCCCCAGGTGAGTATCTTTTTTTACTCCATGATGGTAACGTTGGTCAGTGGTGGGAGGAACGGGCAGAGGATTTACATTGGGACAGTACTGAACAGCTTTAAAGGGAAACAAAAAATAATGTTTAAATAGTAGTAACAGCAGACCCATCTCCAATGCTTACAGGCTGATTCATTCCTAGCGCCAGGTATCGGCAGATGAGCGTCTGTATAGCGGCGCTTAGAGCGGCCGCTAGTAGACGCTGTGATCGGCTATCAGAGCGCTGTAGTAACCTGGCCGGCATTGATGAATGTGATGTGTGTTGGGCGCTCTAACACCAGTACAGCGCTGCAGGGAGCGAGAGGTAGCGCCAGCTCATTGCGACCGACTCTTAGGGACTCACACCATATTCAACAAAAAAACACACAAACACACCGTCGGCGCTCTGGATCTGGTCGCTATAGCATAGAGCGCCAGACGCTGTGTGATTAAAGTCTGTTTTTGAACACATATCCACCAGTAACAAAGCGAAAACACATGGAATGACATTGTTATAACACTTTAGTGCCAGACCTGTAATGACAATTCTGCATAAATATATAAAAAGTCAAAAAACCTTTCTAGGCCAGGAGACGTCACACAATGATTGGAGAGAAAAAAATAAATAAACAAAAAACCCTGTTTAAACAGAAGAAAAGGAACGTCCATTGAAATGTATGGGAGAGCGACAGGTAGCCACAGGTAATTGCAGGTTCTGGAAGCTAGAGCGCCGGTGCTATACACTGAGCCGCCTGTAATGATGAATCGAACGCTACATGGCGCTGTTAGAGTTGCTCACCAGAATCGCCTTCATAAATGTGGTTTTGCGTACAGCGCTCGGCGTTCACCAGACGCTGCCTGCCGCTACAAGGAGCTACCTGCCGCTATCCATTCATGAATAAACCCCTTAGTTTTGGGGCCCGATATACTATAGGCCCCAAACTGAAGTCATGCATCTACTGCCCTTAAAGTGGACCAAAATCTGTGATTTTCACTATCCCCGCGTTTGGCCTGTACACCTTGGTTTGGGATGCCTGCTGCAGAGGCGGACTGGCCAGGGACACCCAGGACAATGCCCGGTGGGCCGCTCTGCTTTGGGGCCAGTTGAGCTTCTGCTTTTAACACCCACATTCAGTCTCTGCCCCCTTTAGTCTCCCTCTCATCCCCCTGTTCCCACAAGACAAGGAACCCCAGCCCCTAATGCTATAGCCCCCCTGTACCCACAAGCCAAGGAACCCCAGCCCCTAATGCTATAGCCCCCCTGTACCCACAAGCCAAGGAACCCCAGCCCCTAATGCTATAGCCCCACTGTACCCACAAGCCAAGGAACCCCAGCCCCTAATGCTATAGCCCCACTGTACCCACAAGCCAAGGAACCCCAGCCCCCAATGCTATAGCCCCACTGTACCCACAAGCCAAGGAACCCCAGCCCCCAATGCTATAGCCCCACTGTACCCACAAAGCCAAGGAACCCCCGCCCCCAATGCTATAGCCCCACTGTACCCACAAGCCAAGGAACCCCAGCCCCCAATGCTATAGCCCCACTGTAACACAAGACGAGGAACCCCAGCCCCTAATGCTATAGCCCCACTTTACCCACAAGCCAAGGAACCCCAGCCCCCAATGCTATAGCCCCACTGTAACACAAGCCAAGGAACCCCAGCCCCTAATGCTATAGCCCCACTGTACCCACAAGCCAAGGAACCCCAGCCCCTAATGCTATAGCCCCACTGTACCCACAAGCCAAGGAACCCCAGCCCCCAATGCTATAGCCCCACTGTACCCACAAGCCAAGGAACCCCAGCCCCTAATGCTATAGCCCCACTGTACCCACAAGCCAAGGAACCCCAGCCCCTAATGCTATAGCCCCACTGTACCCACAAGCCAAGGAACCCCAGCCCCAAATGCTATAGCCCCACTGTACCCACAAGCCAAGGAACCCCAGCCCCCAATGCTATAGCCCCACTGTACCCACAAGCCAAGGAACCCCAGCCCCCAATGCTATAGCCCCACTGTACCCACAAGCCAAGGAACCCCAGCCCCTAATGCTATAGCCCCACTGTACCCACAAGCCAAGGAACCCCAGCCCCCAATGCTATAGCCCCACTGTACCCACAAGCCAAGGAACCCCAGCCCCCAATGCTATAGCCCCACTGTACCCACAAGCCAAGGAACCCCAGCCCCCAATGCTATAGCCCCCCTGTACCCACAAGCCAAGGAACCCCAGCCCCTAATGCTATAGCCCCACTGTACCCACAAGCCAAGGAACCCCAGCCCCTAATGCTATAGCCCCACTGTACCCACAAGCCAAGGAACCCCAGCCCCTAATGCTATAGCCCCACTGTACCCACAAGCCAAGGAACCCCAGCCCCTAATGCTATAGCCCCACTGTACCCACAAGCCAAGGAACCCCAGCCCCTAATGCTATAGCCCCACTGTACCCACAAGCCAAGGAACCCCAGCCCCTAATGCTATAGCCCCACTGTACCCACAAGCCAAGGAACCCCAGCCCCTAATGCTATAGCCCCACTGTACCCACAAGCCAAGGAACCCCAGCCCCCAATGCTATAGCCCCACTGTACCCACAAGCCAAGGAACCCCCGCCCCCAATGCTATAGCCCCACTGTACCCACAAGCCAAGGAACCCCAGTCCCCAATGCTATAGCCCCACTGTACCCACAAGCCAAGGAACCCCAGCCCCTAATGCTATAGCCCCACTGTACCCACAAGCCAAGGAACCCCAGCCCCTAATGCTATAGCCCCACTGTACCCACAAGCCAAGGAACCCCAGCCCCCAATGCTATAGCCCCACTGTACCCACAAGCCAAGGAACCCCAGCCCCTAATGCTATAGCCCCACTGTACCCACAAGCCAAGGAACCCCAGCCCCTAATGCTATAGCCCCACTGTACCCACAAGCCAAGGAACCCCAGCCCCAAATGCTATAGCCCCACTGTACCCACAAGCCAAGGAACCCCAGCCCCCAATGCTATAGCCCCACTGTACCCACAAGCCAAGGAACCCCAGCCCCCAATGCTATAGCCCCACTGTACCCACAAGCCAAGGAACCCCAGCCCCTAATGCTATAGCCCCACTGTACCCACAAGCCAAGGAACCCCAGCCCCCAATGCTATAGCCCCACTGTACCCACAAGCCAAGGAACCCCAGCCCCCAATGCTATAGCCCCACTGTACCCACAAGCCAAGGAACCCCAGCCCCCAATGCTATAGCCCCCCTGTACCCACAAGCCAAGGAACCCCAGCCCCTAATGCTATAGCCCCACTGTACCCACAAGCCAAGGAACCCCAGCCCCTAATGCTATAGCCCCACTGTACCCACAAGCCAAGGAACCCCAGCCCCTAATGCTATAGCCCCACTGTACCCACAAGCCAAGGAACCCCAGCCCCTAATGCTATAGCCCCACTGTACCCACAAGCCAAGGAACCCCAGCCCCTAATGCTATAGCCCCACTGTACCCACAAGCCAAGGAACCCCAGCCCCTAATGCTATAGCCCCACTGTACCCACAAGCCAAGGAACCCCAGCCCCTAATGCTATAGCCCCACTGTACCCACAAGCCAAGGAACCCCAGCCCCCAATGCTATAGCCCCACTGTACCCACAAGCCAAGGAACCCCCGCCCCCAATGCTATAGCCCCACTGTACCCACAAGCCAAGGAACCCCAGTCCCCAATGCTATAGCCCCACTGTACCCACAAGCCAAGGAACCCCAGCCCCTAATGCTATAGCCCCACTGTACCCACAAGCCAAGGAACCCCAGCCCCTAATGCTATAGCCCCACTGTACCCACAAGCCAAGGAACCCCAGCCCCTAATGCTATAGCCCCACTGTACCCACAAGCCAAGGAACCCCAGCCCCTAATGCTATAGCCCCACTGTACCCACAAGCCAAGGAACCCCAGCCCCTAATGCTATAGCCCCACTGTACCCACAAGCCAAGGAACCCCAGCCCCTAATGCTATAGCCCCACTGTACCCACAAGCCAAGGATCCCCAGCCCCCAATGCTATAGCCCCACTGTACCCACAAGCCAAGGAACCCCAGCCCCCAATGCTATAGCCCCACTGTACCCACAAGCCAAGGAACCCCTGCCCCCAATGCTATAGCCCCACTGTACCCACAAGCCAAGGAACCCCAGCCCCCAATGCTATAGCCCCACTGTACCCACAAGCCAAGGAACCCCAGCCCCCAATGCTATAGCCCCACTGTACCCACAAGCCAAGGAACCCCAGCCCCCAATGCTATAGCCCCACTGTACCCACAAGCCAAGGAACCCCAGCCCCCAATGCTATAGCCCCCCTGTACCCACAAGCCAAGGAACCCCAGCCCCTAATGCTATAGCCCCACTGTACCCACAAGCCAAGGAACCCCAGCCCCTAATGCTATAGCCCCACTGTACCCACAAGCCAAGGAACCCCAGCCCCTAATGCTATAGCCCCACTGTACCCACAAGCCAAGGAACCCCAGCCCCTAATGCTATAGCCCCACTGTACCCACAAGCCAAGGAACCCCAGCCCCTAATGCTATAGCCCCACTGTACCCACAAGCCAAGGAACCCCAGCCCCTAATGCTATAGCCCCACTGTACCCACAAGCCAAGGAACCCCAGCCCCCAATGCTATAGCCCCACTGTACCCACAAGCCAAGGAACCCCCGCCCCCAATGCTATAGCCCCACTGTACCCACAAGCCAAGGAACCCCAGTCCCCAATGCTATAGCCCCACTGTACCCACAAGCCAAGGAACCCCAGCCCCTAATGCTATAGCCCCACTGTACCCACAAGCCAAGGAACCCCAGCCCCTAATGCTATAGCCCCACTGTACCCACAAGCCAAGGAACCCCAGCCCCTAATGCTATAGCCCCACTGTACCCACAAGCCAAGGAACCCCAGCCCCTAATGCTATAGCCCCACTGTACCCACAAGCCAAGGAACCCCAGCCCCTAATGCTATAGCCCCACTGTACCCACAAGCCAAGGAACCCCAGCCCCTAATGCTATAGCCCCACTGTACCCACAAGCCAAGGATCCCCAGCCCCCAATGCTATAGCCCCACTGTACCCACAAGCCAAGGAACCCCAGCCCCCAATGCTATAGCCCCACTGTACCCACAAGCCAAGGAACCCCTGCCCCCAATGCTATAGCCCCACTGTACCCACAAGCCAAGGAACCCCAGCCCCCAATGCTATAGCCCCAGAATCATGGTTGGGGGGGGGGCCAGCAGGGATATGTTGAGCCGGCCAGGAGCTGGTAAAATCCAGGGCTGATTTTTGGCCCCAGTCCGCCACTGCCCTGCAGTGTGAAAACCCAGTAAACTCACCTTTTCTCAGGCCAACGCTGCATGTGCGGCCTCCCAGCGAATCAGCTTCTCCGGCTGCGCATATTAATGTGTGGCCGCACATAGCCGAGAAGGGATGCGAGTGATGGCGCCGCTGGCCACACATGTGCCAAGGACTCGTCAGACAGGTAAGCATATTGGGTAACTCGAGGGGTTTCAGTGGGATGCCTCGGGGAAAGGAAATCAGCCAGCCCTGGAGTCTCATAGACTCCAAGACCAGTTTTTGTCCACTTTAGCAAGCCCCTGACCCAAGCAAGAAGCGGAAGCCGCGAAGCGCAGGTGGTTTGAACTCCTGCAGCCCCTGATCCTCCTCCCCACTGTTATTACTCCATGTGTTGACATGTGACTAATAACATTTCTCTCTGACCTGGCCCTGCACTTTGTATTTGATTCTTTTGTATTCATGCACTTGTCACTTTATGATCTGCCTTTGGCTTGTTTTATCATGCATTTGCTATTTTTTGTTACTGTTTAGTGGACACGTTTCTGATAGATTTTTGATTGATTAGTATTCAGGGTAAACAGCATATTACCGTATATACTCGAGTATAAGCCGAGTTTTTCAGCCCACTTTTTGGGCTGAAAAAAGCCGCCTCGGCTTATACTCGAGTCCAGGGGCGGACTGCCAGGGAAGGCCGCAACCCTGAACCCAACAGATGCTGGAGGGTGAGGGGCAGCCGCTGCGGGTCCCTGCTGTACCCGCTGCTGCCGCCGCCGCCGCTCTCATACACACAAACACGCACACACATTCACACACTGACCGGCACTTCCAGGCTGCTGCGCGCTGGTCGTCAATGGGCGGCGTCCAATTTTTTCATTGGACGCCGGCCATATGGGGCACGCCCACCGACGACCAGCGCGCAACAGCCAGGAAGTGCTGGTGTGTGTATGAGAACGGCGGCTGGCGGCTGCCATGCGGAGCTGAATGGAGGGTGTTGTGTGCCGAGCGACCGGCAGGAGGAGGAGGGGAGGGGGACCCCGCTGCCCCTCTGCAGGGTAACCTCTGCCAAACCCTGTGTGTGTGTGTGTGTGTGTGTGTCTCTTTCTGTGTGTGTGTCTCTCTTTCTGTGTGTGTGTCTCTCTTTCTGTGTGTGTGTCTCTCTTTCTGTGTGTGTGTCTCTCTTTCTGTGTGTGTGTCTCTCTTTCTGTGTGTGTGTCCCTGTGTGTGTCTCTCTTTCTGTGTGTGTGTGTCCCTGTGTGTGTCTCTCTTTCTGTGTGTGTGTCTCTCTTTCTGTGTGTCTCTCTTTCTGTGTGTGTGTCTCTTTCTGTGTGTGTGTCCCTTTCTGTGTGTGTGTCCCTTTCTGTGTGTGTGTCTCTCTCTTTCTGTGTGTGTGTCTCTCTTTCTGTGTGTGTGTCTCTCTTTCTGTGTGTGTGTCTCTTTCTGTGTGTGTGTCTCTCTTTCTGTGTGTGTGTCTCTCTTTCTGTGTGTGTGTCTCTCTTTCTGTGTGTGTGTGTCTCTTTCTGTGTGTGTGTGTCTCTTTCTGTGTGTGTGTGTCTCTTTCTGTGTGTGTGTGTCTCTTTCTGTGTGTGTGTCTCTCTTTCTGTGTGTGTGTTTCTCTTTCTGTGTGTGTGTCTCTCTTTCTGTGTGTGTGTCTCTTTCTGTGTGTGTGTGTCTCTTTCTGTGTGTGTGTCTCTCTTTCTGTGTGTGTGTTTCTCTTTCTGTGTGTGTGTCTCTCTTTCTGTGTGTGTGTCTCTTTCTGTGTGTGTGTGTCTCTTTCTGTGTGTGTGTCTCTCTTTCTGTGTGTGTGTTTCTCTTTCTGTGTGTGTGTCTCTCTTTCTGTGTGTGTGTCTCTTTCTGTGTGTGTGTGTCTCTTTCTGTGTGTGTGTGTGTCCCTTTCTGTGTGTGTGTCTCTCTTTCTGTGTGTGTGTCTCTCTTTCTGTGTGTGTGTTTCTCTTTCTGTGTGTGTGTCTCTCTTTCTGTGTGTGTGTCTCTTTCTGTGTGTGTGTGTCTCTTTCTGTGTGTGTGTGTCCCTTTCTGTGTGTGTGTCTCTCTTTCTGTGTGTGTGTCTCTCTTTCTGTGTGTGTGTGTCTCTTTCTGTGTGTGTGTGTCTCTTTCTGTGTGTGTGTCTCTTTCTGTGTGTGTGTGTCCCTTTCTGTGTGTGTGTGTCTCTTTCTGTGTGTGTGTCTCTTTCTGTGTGTGTGTGTCTCTTTCTGTGTGTGTGTCTCTCTCTTTCTGTGTGTGTGTCTCTCTGTGTGTGTGTCTCTCTTTCTGTGTGTGTGTCCCTTTCTGTGTATTTGTGTGTGTGTGTGTGTCTCTCTTTCTGTGTGTGTGTCTCTCTTTCTGTGTGTGTCTCTCTTTCTGTGTGTTTCTCTTTCTGTGTGTGTGTCTCTCTTTCTGTGTGTGTCTCTTTCTGTGTGTGTGTCTCTCTTTCTGTGTGTGTGTCCCTGTGTGTGTGTCCCTGTGTGTGTGTGTCTCTCTCTTTCTGTGTGTGTGTCTCTCTTTCTGTGTGTGTGTCTCTCTTTCTTTCTTTCGGCCCGGTGAGCAATCTGTATGTACAGGGTGTGGGAAACATATAAGATAGGTTCTTATTCAGGGTGAAGGTCCGGATTAATGTGGGCAATCTGTATGTACAGGGTGTGGGAAACATATAAGATAAGACTCTTATCCAGGGTGAAGGTCTGAATTAATGTGAGCAATCTGTATGTACAGGGTGTGGGAAACATATAAGACTCTTATCCAGGGTGAAGGTCCGGATTAATGTGAGCAATCTGTATGTTCAGGGTGTGGGAAACATAATATAAGATAAACTCTTATTCAGGGTGAAGGTCCGGATTAATGTGAGCAATCTGTATGTTCAGGGTGTGGGAAACATAATATAAGATAGGCTCTTATTCAGGGTGAAGGTCCGGATTAATGTGGGCAATCTGTATGTACAGGGTGTAGGAAACATATAAGATAGACACTTATTCAGTCCGCTTTTAGGTCGGTCCTATAAGTGCACAGAACAATGAAAGTGACAGAAAAACACTAATAAACTTTCAAACTCCTGAAAAGTTCTGTACGGCAGCACCGCGCACACGTGTGACCGGCCTGGATCAGGTCTATGGCCCTCGGCGGGGGGGGGGGCGGGTGAGTGTGTGCGTGGCACTCTGCGGCAGAGGGAGTGATCATAAGGAGTCGCTAAACTTTTTAGGCCACGCCCTCTTCAACTTTTAGAAACTTTTTTCGGCCAGACTGGCCCCGCCCCCTTGCCTCCGGGGCGGCCTGTGATTGGTGCGCTCTCCGTTGGCACTGAGCGCATCGGCCGCATCCTCATTCCCATCCAGCAGCGACTGTAGCGCCGGCCGCTCGCTCACCATGACCAGCGCCCGGCATAGGAATAAAGGCGGCTCACCCGATACTCAGCCCCCGGCCAGCGCCAGCGATGTGCCCAAGAAGAGTCACAAGGGCGGCAAAGCCCCGGCAGCGGCTTCCTCCTGCTCCTCCTCGGGAATGGTGTGCAAGGCTTTCTCTGCTCTCTTCTATGCGCTGCTCATTGCTGCGGCTGCCGGCACCGGCTGGTGTGTGCTGAGCCTGCGGGAGGAGATGGGCCACATCCGGGACAAGCTGCAGCACCTGTCCGAGCAGAAGGGCGAGATCGCACTCACCGTCAATAGTCTGCACCAACAGGTGAGCATCCCATTCATCAGGGCCGGCTCCAGGTTTGTGGGGGCCCTTGGGCAGAAGAGTCTTAAAGTGGACCAACACCCAGGATTTTGACTATCCTGGGTTTTGGTCCACTTCAGAGGGGCACCCCGATTAAGGGTTCCCCGCTGTTTGAAACCCCCCAGAAAGCCCCCAAAACTCACCTCACCACGCTCCCACGTGGCCGCGCTGACCAATCACTGCCGACGGACAAGCGGGTGACAGCGGCGGACAACACAGCGCGTCCGCCGCCGCCTCCCGTGCGCCCCTCTGACAGTGCCTGTGCCGGCCATTCACAAACGGCCGGCATGGGTGCGCGCTCGTCTAGGGGGGCGCGCGGCGCTGGCCGCCGCCGATGAGGTACGTTTTTTGGGGGGGGGTCCCTCACCGTGGGACATCCCGATCTCGGATGTCCCGCGTTGAGGGAGGTGATCGGCCCGGGAATCTTATAGATTCCCGGGCCGGTCACCCCTGGGTGACGGTTCACTTTAAAGTGGACCAACACCCAGGATTTTGACACTGATCGGGGGTGCCCCGCTGTGTGAAACCCCCCAGAAAGCCCCGAAAACTCACCTGACCCCGCTCCCACGTGACCGCTCCTGCGAATCACCGCCGACGGACAAGCGAGGTCCGTCGACGGACAAGCGAGCGCGCCCGTCGCCGCCTCCCGCGCGTCACTCTTACAGGGAGCGCACCCGCGCCTGCCATTCTCAAACGGCCGGTGCGGGTGCGCACCCTGCTAGAGGGACGCGCGGTAGGCGGCGGCGGTACGTGCTGGAACGGGGAGAAGGTAAGGCTTGTGGACTTCCTGGGGGGTTTCACCCCGTAGGACATCCCGATTTCGGATGCCCCGCAGGGAGGGATCTGATCGGCCCGGGAATCTTATAGATTCCCGTGCCGATCTCCCCACCCCCCCCCCGGGTGTTGGTCCACTTTAATTGGCCCCAAAGTAGTGAGTCACATGATGTCACCTTTCATCTTCACTGCCACAAATGGGTCATCTTCTGCTGATCACCCAACAGTCTGTATTACCTTCCCTATAGCCAGGGCCAGATTATGATAGGGGCTCAAGCCCCGGGGTCCTCTACCACTTGCCCTGCAAAGGGGGCCTCCACCAACCTTTGGGTTATACTCTGGTCCAGAAGGCTTTTCAGTCTTTGGTCTGATGAGCTGTGGGGCCAGCAATAAAGCTTTAGTCAGCAGTGGGGGCCCCCCGCACCTGGGCAAGCCTTTTTGCAAACCTAAAGCCAAAGCCACCACAGGGCAGGACGGAGAGTCTAGATCAGCAAAGCCGCCGCCAGCAACGCTACAGTGATGGGTGCAGAGCTGTCACTGCACATAAGCCACCAAGCACAGCCGCTGGCAGCTCAATGCAGGGAACCAGCCGGGCGACTACACTACCCCCCACCCAGAATGGCAAAGCACCCGAGCAGCACGCACCCGCACAAGGGGGGCACAAGGGACTCCATCTCACGTCCCAGTAAGTAGGCGGGTGCCAGACAACCACCAATCATCTTCCAGTCCTTATTGCCTTCCCTATAGCCACCAATCACCCTCCAGTCCTTATTGCCTTCCCTATAGCCACCAATCACCCTCTAGTCCTTATTGCCTTCCCAATAGCCACCAATCATCCTCCAGTCCTTATTGCCTTCCCTATAGCCACCAATCACCCTCTAGTCCTTATTGCCTTCCCTATAGCCACCAATCACCCTCTAGTCCTTATTGCCTTCCCTATAGCCACCAATCACTCTCCAGTCCTTATTGCCTTCCCTATAGCCACCAATCATCTTCCAGTCCTTATTGCCTTCCCTATAGCCACCAATCACCCTCCAGTCCTTATTGCCTTCCCTATAGCCACCAATCATCCTCTAGTCCTTATTGCCTTCCCTATAGCCACCAATCACCCTCTAGTCCTTATTGCCTTCCCTATAGCCACCAATCACTCTCCAGTCCTTATTGCCTTCCCTATAGCCACCAATCATCCTCCAGTCCTTATTGCCTTCCCTATAGCCATCAATCACCCTCTAGTCCTTATTGCCTCACCTATAGCCATCAATCACCCTCTAGTCCTTATTGCCTTCCCTATAGCCACTAACCTTCAGCCCGTACTGCTGCTGTCAGTCATCACTTGGTTCTCACCACCTTCTGCTCTTCCATCAATTGCCCTCCATTCCAGGCCCCCTTCTCCATTGTTGCTGCTCATCCCCAGTCTCTGAGGTCAGCCATGAGCAGGTCTGCACACAACACCCAGCATTCGGTGGTTTGGGTCCACTGTAAAATAATACTATAGCCAAGTGCAAGCCTGAGTGGGCCCCTGAAGATGCCAGGGGCCCTGGCAGTTGCTCAGGTTTGTCCTGTGCTGGCGCCGGCCCTGCCATTCATTGTGATTTTTTGGGGGGCCCTCCTGAGTCATAGTATCTCTTAAAGTGGACCAAAACCCAGGATTTTGACTATCCTGGGTTTTGGTCCTTTTCCCCGGGGGCACCCCCAATCATGGGTTTTGGTCCTTTTCCCCGGGGGCACCCCTAATCATGGGTTTTGGTCCTTTCCCCCGGGGGCACCCCTAATCATGGGTTTTGGCCCTTTTCCCCGGGGGCACCCCCAATCATGGGTTTTGGTCCTTTCACCCTCATCGGGGATGCCTTACTGTGTGAAACCCCCCTGATCGCTAAGCGCAACTCGCCTCTTCCTGGTCCTAAGAGGCATGTGCGGCCACTCGTCCAATCAGCACGCTCGGAACCACTGACGTCATGCCGTCTAAGCCTTCGTCTAAGGCCAGCGCTGACGGCTGCATCCCCGCTTCCCTCTAACAGGGTGCAGGCCCGTGCCGGCCATTCACAAATGTCTAGCGCGGGCATGTGCCCTGCCAGAGGGATAGCGTGAGGCCATGGCGGCCTGGGCGGGGGTTTCACACAGCGGGGCATCCTGATTTTTGATTCCCGGGGGGGAGGGAATCGATCGGCCTGGGTTTTGGTCCACTTTAAAGTGGACCAGAACCCACCTCTGCCCACACACGGATTCGAGGGTTATCCGTTTCCGTCTCCATGCAATGATCGCCGGTGGTCTCACCCAGTGGGGGCGCCCCAAATCAGGATGCCCCGCTGTGTGAAACACAGGCGATCGCCGCATTGAAGTGAACCAAAAGCATCCCTGATTCTCTTTTCCCCCGGGGCATCCAGATTTGGGATGTCCCACTGCGTGAACTCCCCAAACTGAGTCCCCTGTAAAGCTTACCTTTACCTTACCTCGATCCAATGGCGCGAGCTATAGGATTAGCTGGGTGCGCACCCATCAAGCATTTGGGAATGGCTGGGGTGGACTGGCTATAGGGAGACCCGGGACAATGCTCAGTGGGCCGCACTGCTTTGGGGCCACATGTAATCTCTGCCCCCTTAGTCTCCCTCTCACGCCCTGTACCCAGCTCCACTGTACCCACAAGAGAGGGAAACCCAGCCCCTAAGGCAGCAAGGTTCCTTACCTCTTGGTCATGACTGCCTGCACTGTTGCCCCCCTGTATGAAACCCCCCATATCGCCCACACAACTGACCTTCCCACAGCACATGCACGGGCCCTCGTCCAATCGGTGCTTTGTGTTGTGCATACTAATGCATGGCTTAAAGCATTGTTTTGAATTGAGTGCCGGCATAGGGAGCGGCCGCATCCCCGGATTCCCTGCAGCGTACAGCAGGGTCCTGCACCCGGTCTATCAGGTTGGCTGGGCATGACAGTGCGCCTCAGCTGCAGGGATGCGACACAAGACTGCTGAAAAGGTGAGTGATTGCGGGCCTGCATGAGGGGTTCAACAAAGTAGGACTTTCTAAATCGGGATGCCCCAGGGGCACTTGGCCGGTCATAGAATTTTTTAAAATTTAGTGCCAGCCTTGGAGGTGCTAGGTCTGTTTTAAAGTGGACCAAAACCCAGGATTTTGACTATCCTGGCTGAAGCCAACGCATCTCTTCCCGGTTCTACGGCACATGTGCGTCCACTCGTCCAATCAGTGCGCTCTGAACTGCTGGCGTTACGTTGTCTAAGCCTTCGGCTCCGAGCGCGCTGACGACCGCATCCCCCGCTACCCTCTATCATGGGGGCGTGCCCGTGCCAGGCATGCACAAATGCCTGGCTCGAGCATGTGCCCTGCTAGAGGGATCGTGGGGATGCGGCTCGTGCATGCGCCGTTGGACTGGAAAATAAGGTAAGTCTATGGGACGACTTGGGTGCCCCGGGGAGAGGAAATCAATCAGCCCGTGAACTTTATAGGTTCCCAGGGTAATCACTGTGGGTTTTGGTCCACTTTAAAGACTAACTAAATGCCAATGCCCGGATGTTGTTTCGGTTTGGCATGCCCTGCAGTGTGTAACCCTTGTGATCCCCATAGAAAGCTTACCTTTCAGCAGTCCAATGCTTGCGCTCCATTCATACTGTCCTTAGCCGACCTGACGTGTGGTTGGTTAAAAGTTGTGATTGGCGTGTGCCCTGCAGGCCGCTCCACGCTCCCGTTCACGACTGCTCAGAGTGACTACAATTCTTGGCTAGAGGGATAGCAGGGATGCACCCGCGGCCCAGCGGGGGTGTCATGGGATCAATGGCTAAGTAAGTAAAGCGGGTGATCCCGGGGCATATGAAATAAGCTGCCCAGCATCAGACTTGTGGATGGAGGGGCGCAGGATTTTTGCCACACACCCCCCTCTCACCTACAGAACTCATTTGTGTTGGTTTGCTTTAGGATGAAAGAATGACCCCAGCACTGTGTGACCCACGGGTGACCAATGGCAGGTCATGTGACTGAGGAGACACAGGCAGGGCTTAGTGAAGGGTCATTCCAGGTCGACCCTCTGCCAGTGAAATGGGGCTCGCTTGCCGGACGTCTGCTCAGTCAGCCCTGCCCGGAGGAATCCCAATTTTAAATGCCCAGCTGTGTGAACCCCCCCGTTTGCCCCAGAAACTCCCCTTTTCCCAATCCCAGCTCCCATCTATTCAGCTCTATACTAAAACAGGGCTGTATGTCATGTTTTATTTTTTAAACACAGAGTCCAGCATGGGGTGGGCATCCCCGGCCTCCCTGCAGTGTGTGGCGCTCTGACCCCATCCTGATAGGCTGGGCGCGGGTATGTGATGGCTAGGGGGTGAGCGGGCGATGGAGCCGAGTGCACCGCCAGCTGCCTTTGGAACCATTTGCCTGCACAGCAAAAGTAAGTGCGCTGATTGGTTGTACGGGCCACTCAGCCAATCAGTGTGCTCGTTCTCGCCCGAGTCTGAGTTACCTAGGGGCATACACACAGCGGGGCATCCTAATTCGAGATGCCCTCACTGAGGGGAACACCCAAAAAATCAGGTGGTTTGTTCCTCTTTAAAGTGGACCAAAACCCAGGATTTTCACATGGGTTTTGGTCCTTGCCCCCGCTTTGTGAAACCCCCCAGGTCACCGAACAAACTCACCTCTTTCTGGTCCTTTGGGGCATGCGCGGCGGCTCGTTCAATCAGCACTCTCGGATCCTCTCAAGCGCACTGGTGGCCACATCCCTTGCTACCCTCTAATAGGGAGCTTTCCTGTGCCGGCCATTTACAAATGTCTGGTGTGGGCACGCGCCCTGCTAAAGGGATAGCGGAGATGCGGCCGCTGCTTGTGAATGCGCTGTTGGACCGGGAACGAAGGTGAGTTTTCGGGCGACCTGGGTAGTTTCACACAGCGGGGTGACCCAGGGGGAGGGAGTACGCCTGCCCTGGAGTCTTATAGACTTCAGGGTGAGTTTTGGTCCTGTTTAACACTTAAAAGGAGCATAGCAAAGGGGGAGGGAGGGTTACAAACAGCTTGGATTTTGTCTTTAGTGTCCCTGTGCACCCTCCCTAGTACAATGTGTTTAGATCCACTTTAATGACCACCTTTTTATATATGTAAAAAAAAGAAAACTGATTTTGTGCTGCCGGAGCAGCCGCGCTTTGCATATAACCTTCGCGGGTGTATTTTTGGATCCCCGGTACAGGGATGTGTAGGATGTATTTCTGTACATGAAGACGCTGCTCCCGCATGTGTGTGCGCGGCAGCAGTTGTCCGTGTCCGTTACGGGACGATGACGGAAATACTTGGCCACTGGATTCCATTACAATGTCCCTGCACCTGACCTTCTACATGTCCCCAATGCCTTCTGCGGCTTGGCTTTGTGGTCCGGCGTGCAGGGAGGGTTCCTGTGACACAAAGGACAGAGCTGACACCCTGCTGGTCCGACCTGTCATGCAGGAAGTCTGCTGCCGATAATGCCGCGGCTTCCTCAAAGGAAACCCTCCCCAGCCGACCGGTTATGTAAATGGGTTGCAAAAGAGCAATTTGTAAATGGGTGCTGCACCTAGGAAGCCAGGACTTTCATCTACCCGACTTAAAGCGGAACAAAACCCAGAAGGCTGGCCCTGGAATCTAAATAGCCACCCCCCGGGACATCCCGAATTGCGATGCCCTGCTGTGTGAAACCTACCAGGTCGCTAGTATTCACTCGCCTATCCAACCGTGCATGCGCAGGCTCTTGACCAATCAGAGCTGTTTGCTGTGCCTATGTAACTCAGCAACCGGCTCTAATTGTTTTCAATGGAG
The DNA here is from genome assembly GCA_027917425.1 of Gastrophryne carolinensis. Classification (NCBI taxonomy): domain Eukaryota; kingdom Metazoa; phylum Chordata; class Amphibia; order Anura; family Microhylidae; genus Gastrophryne; species Gastrophryne carolinensis. The sequence goes on from CM051238.1 coordinate 17,558,219, forward strand.
ATTCTAGAGTGGACGCATCCCCTGCGACTTTGTGCTGTGCACGCGCTCCCCCCCCCCCCCCCCCAGCCATTCAGATTGGCTGGGACAGGAGCGCATGCACCTCTGGGGATGTGGCCTCTTTTGCTCCCCATTAAGACCTATCAGAGCTCTGATTGGATGAGAGCCCGGGCATGCGCTGATTGTCCGGAATAAGTTGAGTTGAACTGGGCAATCGGGGAAGCCCCCAAGGCACGGAACAAAACCTGAGACCAAAACCCAGGATTTTGACTATCGTGGGTTTTGGTCCCCCGGGCACCCCGATCGGTATGAAACCCCCCAGATCGCCCGAAAAAACTCACCTCTTCCCGGTCCTACGGCACATTCGTGGCCAATCCAATCAGCACGCTCAGGGCCTCTGACGTCATGCCATCTACCTTGTAAAGCGCTACGGAAGTTGATGGCGCTATATAAATAAACAATAATAATAATAATCTAAGACGCGTCTAGTCCAGCAGCTCCGAGCGCACTGGCAGGTGCATCCCCCCGCTTCCCTCTAACAGGGAGTGTGTGGGCCTTTCACAAATGGCTGGCACGGGCAAGCGCCCTGCTAGGGGGATAGCGGCCCGCGCATGTGCCGTTGTAGTGGGAACAAGGGTGAGTGAACGGGGCAACTCGGGGGAGCATCCCGGTTTTGGATGCCCCGGGGGGAAGGAATCGATCGAGCTGGGGTTTGAGCCAATTTAAAGTGGACCAATAGCCCCCAGCGGCCGAGCGCTAGCCTGCACCCAGGGCATCCTTTGCTTGATGTCCCATTGTGTGAAACCCCCCGGGTCGCCAGTAATCTTACCAGATCCCGGCAGCTCCCCCCATGCTGTCTTCACCGGTGGCTGTGCGCACTCTCTGCACCTAGTCATTCAGATAGGCCAGGAGCGCACACTCAACAACTTTGGCATGCAGTTCAAATCATGCATTAGTATGTGCCGAATAAATCGCTGATCAAGCGCCCACACCGTGGGTACGGGAAAAGGTGAGTGAATGTGGGCGATCTGGCTGGTTTCACTTAGGGGAGCACCCCACTTCGGGATGCTCCCGGGGAAAGGACCAGTCACCAGTATAGTCGAAATCCTGGCGATTGGTCTACTTTAAGATCCCTGGTTTCTCCCGTTTTTAAAGCGGGAGAAGGGCTGCAGCTGTGCAGGATCACGCCTGCGTTGGATCACGCCTGTGGTCTGGCAGATATGCGCCCATTTTTATGTTTTATTTGTTCAGCATTGACAGGGACTTCAAAGCAGGTTTAGACTCCACACGGGGACTGTCGGCAAAGCCCAGGAATGCTGTTTCTTTTAGCAGTGACTGTCCTTGTCACATCTCATCTGTTCTTGCACGCTCCGATCCATCACAATGGAGCCAGAGCCGAGGCAAGCATTGAAGCGTCCGCTCATTAGTCCAGCAGCCGAGAGGGGGGCAGAAATGTAGCCTGCGTTCCATCAGAAATTGTGCTTTGGTCCTACACTGTTGGGTGTATGGCACATATCCAAAAAGGCCTTCCTCCATGTTTGGGATGCCCCCACTATGTGAAGCCCCTTAGACACCTTCACAATTGCTTCACGACAAAATTCTGGAGAGAATTAAGCCCACAGTCCACTGAGATCAGCGAGCACTGTCGCATGTATGCACTGCAGCGCAGCTTTTTGGGAGGCGCGTAGTGTTTGACCTGCAAAGCTGCCTATAGGTGTTTAGATACTCTTTGCCTGGTCCCACAAAGCTGCCTATAGGTGTTTAGATACTCTTTGCCTGGTCCCGCAAAGCTGCCTATAGGTGTTTAGATACTCTTAGACTATGGAAAGCGTACACAGCAAAAGAGGAGGATGCTGCGTCATCCTTCCTGTGTCACATTGGAATACAGCGGTTCTAACTGTGGGGCATCCCAAATCAGGTAGCCCCCCTAGGGATCAGGAATATTGAATGCTGATTGCCGTTTTAAGTGGTTTAAGTCACTTACTTACTATTCTTTCCCCCGCTGGTCTTCAACTCTGTTCAGGATATTCTTGCCTCAGAAGCATCACATATTGAGGAGAGGAGGGTTAAAAGTGCAGGGGGGTGGGGTTATAGCAGAGCTGGGGATGTGGGCAATCTGTATGTACAGGGTGGGGGAAACATACAAGATAATGTGGGCAATCTGTATGTATGGGGGGGGGGGGGGGACATAGCCTCTTATTCAGGGTGAAGGTCCGGTTTAAGTATCCAGAAAAGCGCAAAGCGCAATTGGATCTGGACCATGTGACTGCCGGCGGGCAATTGCGGGTTTGGCTTTTGTCGAAAAGTGGGGTTTAGGGGAGTTCATGCACAGGGGAGCTCCAGCAATCTGTATGTTCTCCCGCAACTGTTACTATAGCGCCCCACACCCATTTCAAGGTTCAAAAACACCTTTCAAAATGCTACTAATTGTTTGCCCTCATTTAGTTTGGTCAGTTTTACATGTCCTTTATTTTTCTTTCAGGTGGACATACTTGAAAAAACAGCTGGACGAGTCGAATTCATTTCAAAAGACATCCAGGAGAAGCAACAAAGACATGACCTGTCCATCAAGAACAGCGAGAAGGAACTCGACGTAGTCGGCGTGATCCTCAAGAAACTTCAGAAAGACCTGTCAAATGTCATCCAAGATGTGAAAGATCAAGGAGACCGAGATCTGGTGCTCTTTGACAAAACCATGAGAGAAAAATTTACCGAATTGAATAATTCAATTAACGAGGAGATAGCCGAGCTTTCCGAGGTCCAAAAGTCAAGCCAAGAAGAGATTAACAACGTCAAGTCAACATTAGCTTCCCTTGGAGAAGTCAATTCAGTCACCGAAGAGCTGCAGAAGTTAAAAGAACTCTTTTCTGAGCTGCAAGCCTCTTTCAAATCCAAGGAGGAGACCATTGACTGGCTAATGAACAACGCCATAAATGGCGATGCGGTTACCGCTAACGGAAATGGCATAGCTGAACTGAAGAGTCAACAAGAAAGTTTGAAGAGCGACGTTGAGGCGCACATGGCCGGAATCGTGGCGTTGAAAGAAAAGCTTTTGTCCGATGACGGAGGCAACGTGAAGGCCGAGTTTGACCGGGTTCTCAAAGACTTCGAGCAACTTTCTTCCTCCGTGTCGGAGATCGAAAACAATTACGTCTCGTCAAACAACGACTTGCTTAAGGAAATCGAAACTACCAAAGCCGGTGTCGAACAAAAGCTGACGGCTCTCGAAAGCGCATTCAAAGCTTTGAACAGTGAAAAGTCTTCTCTTGTAGAATCTTTCACGTCTACGTTCGAAGAGTACAGCAGGAGACTAAATAAATTTGAAGAGTCTGTGGCCGGTGTGAAGCACGCTCAAAGCAAAGGAGCTCAGGAGGCCTTATCCAAACAGGTGGAAGAGTTAAGATCCGCCATCGCAGGTCTTCCAAATGCTGCTTCTGATCTTGAGAAATTACAGGTGGAGGTCACTAGCGCTCTCGAAGGTCACCAGCAGCAGATCGAAGACCTCAAGTCTAATTACGATCAGTGGAAGAATAACCTAGCCAACGCAGGCTCTTCCGACCAAGTACTGAATGATGATGTCAAAGCTTCCGTCGCTAAACTGGAATCTGATTTGCTGAGGTTGAGGGAGGCGGTGGACAGTTTAGTAGCCTATTCCGTGAAAATAGAAACCCACGACAAAGATTTGGAATCCGTCAAAGAGTCTATTGAAGACCTCAAAGAAAGTACCGATAAACTGCTAGTCAAAATCGAACACATTCAGGAGAGCGTATAACTCGTTCTGTGAGGAAGGCGAATGTAGGGATTCCCAGGTCTAGCTCTGAACTTTGTTCTCATTAATTAAAGTGTTTTTCAGTATTTTTGTGTTTTTTAATTAAATCGAATTGGGGTTTTTAAATGTTTTTTGTAAACAGAATGTCTGCTGCTCATAAACTACTTTTTGAAAAAAAAAAAAAAAACTATTTGCTGTTCTGTCGGAAGAGTACGGAAGAATCACATGACTCTAAACCTATATATAGTTTAACCTCTATAGCAGCGATACTCAACTGGTGGACCGGGCCCGAATGCGGACCTGAGTGCCGGATTTCTGGACCCCTGCCCTGGAAGCCCTGTACTCGGTTGCTTCTGTGTTGCCATGCTCAGCGCTGCCCCCTTTACTTGATCGACGATGTAGCGCTTAGTGTCCCTGCCAATGCAATATGAGGTACTGCACGGCGGGCATTGCAAGGTACACACAAACTTTGTTTCTCTGTCTCTATGTCCCATCCAATCCTGTCCCGCTGCCTCAGTTCAGTCCCATCTATCCCTGTTCTGCCGTCTTTGCCCCATTCGATCCTGCCTCCTCCCAGCTTTGCCCCATTCGATCCTGCCTCCTCCCAGCTTTGCCCCATTCAATCCTGCCTCCTCCCAGCTTTGCCCCATTCAATCCTGCCTCCTCCCAGCTTTGCCCCATTCGATCCTGCCTCCTCCCGGCTTTGCCCCATTCGATCCTGCCTCCTCCCGGCTTTGCCCCATTCGATCCTGCCTCCTCCCAGCTTTGCCCCATTCGATCCTGCCTCCTCCCAGCTTTGCCCCATTCGATCCTGCCTCCTCCCAGCTTTGCCCCATTCGATCCTGCCTCCTCCCAGCTTTGCCCCATTCGATCCTGCCTCCTCCCAGCTTTGCCCCATTCGATCCTGCCTCCTCCCAGCTTTGCCCCATTCGATCCTGCCTCCTCCCAGCTTTGCCCCATTCGATCCTGCCTCCTCCCAGCTTTGCCCCATTCGATCCTGCCTCCTCCCAGCTTTGCCCCATTCGATCCTGCCTCCTCCCAGCTTTGCCCCATTCGATCCTGCCTCCTCCCAGCTTTGCCCCATTCGATCCTGCCTCCTCCCAGCTTTGCCCCATTCGATCCTGCCTCCTCCCAGCTTTGCCCCATCTCCACCCATCCCTGTCCCCTCAGCTCTGCCTCCTCCATCCCAATCTTTTTTTAGTTTTGCCTGTGGAATATATAGTGCCCCCCCTAGTGCGCTGATTTCTAACTATCCACCCCCCGCCCGGACCTTAACCTTTCACTTGATGTCTGTGTATGGATTTTTACAAGAAGTGGTTGAGTACCCCGGCTCTATAGTTTGCTATATCACAATTACTTTTTATTTAAAGTAGAGCAAAGACCACAACGATTGGCCCAGGACTCTATAAAATTCCCAGGCCGATCGATTCCCTCCCCCCGGGGCATTGGGATGCCACACTGTGTGAAACTCCCCAGGTCGCCCTGTACACTTACCTTCTTTTCCGGTCCAACAGCGCATGTGCGAGCCGCGGCTGCATCCCCGCTATCCCTCTAGCAGGGCGTGTGCCTGCACCAGGCATTTGGGAGTGGCCGGCGCGGGCACGCTTCCTGTTAGAGGGTAGTGGGGGATGCAGCCATCAGCGCGCTTGGAGCTGACCCAAGCACGCAGACTGGACGAGCGGCCGTGCATACGCTGTAGGACCGGGAAGAGGTGAGTCTGTTTCGGCGACCTGCGGCCTTTCACACAGAGGGGCATCCCCCATCAGGGTGCCCCAGTGGGAAAGGACCAAAACACAGGATAGTCAAAATCCTGGGTTTTGGACCACTTTAAAGCGGACTAAAAGTAAAAAGGAAAAAAAAAGAGGACTTGCATTCCGGGCGCAGGTCTGGACTGTCCCTCAGAACTGTTGGCTGTTCTGCGGCTTTTACTATGCCACTTCCGGGTTCGTATAGTGCATCAGAACAGAGCTACGTGAAGCTGCGGATCAGTAGCCAGTCACCAGCCATCAGTCCGCAGCTTTCACTGGTCCCATGCTGCCAAAACTGTCGCTCACCTTGCCGCTCTTGCCGCCGCTCAATGCACTATAGAGGAAAAGCTGGCCCCTCTCTTTGAGCGACTATCCCAAGGCCCGGGAGCATTAAGGGGGGGGGGAGGTACATACATCTGGGTTTAGTAAGATGGGAGCCAGTGGCCTGTAAAGGCGAGTAGGTCATTAATAAGGTTTTTTTTTTGCATTTTAGAAAAAAAAAAATTACTTTCAGACTGCTTTTATACGGACATTCCAGGTAAAATGTTAAAGTGCACCAAAACCCACAGATATCGACCCAGGAATCTATAAGATTCCCAGGCCGATTGATTACCTCCCCCCAAAATCATGGTGCCCCGCTGTATGAACCCCCCCCAGGTTGCCAGTCAACTCGCCTTCTTTCTTGGTCCAACGGCGCATGTGCAGCTGCATCACTGCTATCCCTCTATCAGCGCACGTGCCCGTGCCAGGTATTTGTGCCCGGCCGATGCTGGCACGCTCCCTGTTAGAGGGTAGCGGGGGATGCGGCCACCGACGTGAGCATGCTGATTGGACGAGAGGCTGCGTATGCGCCGTAGGACTGAGGAAGAGTGAGTTCGATCGGGCGACCTGGGGGGTCTCACACAGCGGGGCATCCCCGATTGGGGTGCCCTGGGGCAAGGACCAAAACACAGGATAGTAAAAATCCTATCCTTTGATCCACTTTAAAGCAGACTCATTTCCTACATAATGAGTGTGGGGATGCATTGTGACAGGCTCGTGGGGGGCATCCAGTTTGCTGGAGCCCTCCCCCCAACACGTCTCCTCCCACAGCGCCCACAATTTTTACCTGATCCTCAGCCGAAATGTGGCCCTGCGTTTAGCCGCGGGTGTTCCGGGGGGCCGGACCTGATTGGTGACCGTGAAAGAGAATGCGATCCCGAGCCATGTGACTGCCGAGGTTCAGGTAAGAATTGTGCATGCTGTGACGCTCGATGCCTGGGGGGCTCCAGCAATCTTGATGCTCCCCGCGCTTGTCACAGTGCAGCCCCACACTCATTAGGTAGGAAATGGGTATGGGTCCACTTTAAAGTGGACCAACACCCAGGATTTTCACTATCCTGGGTGTTGGTCCACTTCTGCGGGGCACCCCGATTGGGGCGGGTGCGCGAGAGGCGTCGGCGGCCCGCGCATGCGCAGCTGGAACGGGAGAAGGTAAGGTTTGTGGGCGTCCAGGGGGGTTTCACACAGCGGGGCATCCCGATCTCGGATGTCCCGCGGGGAGGGAGCTGATCGCCCCAGGAATCTTATAGATTCCCGGGCCGATCAGCGGTGGGTGTTGGTCCACTTTAACCTTCTAACAGTCCTATCAAAAATGTTGGGGCCAAGCACAAGGATAAACTTTTTGAGTGTCCCTGGAAACAGAGGGTGTGCACCGAGATTATTCACCAGCAGAGGTCAGTATGGATCACCTGTCTGCCCGGGCAAAACTGACCTGCTTTACTCACTGCCCCAAGCAAAAGTGTTGAGGGGTTAAACCGGACTTTCAGCCTGATTCAATGAAAAGCCCAAACCCTTAATAATAACTATTCCCAGCATCTAAAATTAATATATTTTAAGGTTTTAATCACCTATTATTCTTTCCCCCACCGGGCTGCAACTCTGTTCAGGATACTGGCGCTGCCATCTTGACTCAGAAGCATCACATACTGAGGAGATGAGAGCGGGATAAAGTGCAGGGGGCGGGGTTATAGCTGTGCTTTGCACAGACAGAGCAGAGCTGGGGCCAGGGAAAGGGCAGCAATCCCAGAATGCAGAGCTGCGCAGTCAGAAAACGCTTCCTGTCTGCAGGCTGCCTGATGCTCCATGAGCCGCCATCTTGGATGTTTAAAGGCTCATAACATGCAGTAGATGCAGGTGGGATGATTTTTAATGTGAGCAATCTGTATGTACAGGGTGTGGGAAACATATAAGATAGGCTCTTATTCATGGTGAAGGTCCGGATTAATGTGGACAATCTGTATTTACAGGGGGGAAACATATAAGATAGGCTCTTATTCAGGGTGAAGGTCCGGATTAATGTGAGCAATCTGTATGTACAGGGTGTGGGAAACATATAAGATAGGCTCTTATTCAGGGCGAAGGTCCGGATTAATGTGAGCAATCTGTATGTACAGGGTGTGGGAAACATATAAGATAGGCTCTTATTCAGGGCGAAGGTCCGGATTAATGTGAGCAATCTGTATGTACAGGGTGTGGGAAACATATAAGATAGGCTCTTATTCAGGGTGAAGGTCAGGATTAATGTGAGCAATCTGTATGTACAGGGTGTGGGAAACATAAGATAGGCTCTTATTCAGGGTGAAGGTCCGGATTAATGTGAGCAATCTGTATGTACAGGGTGAGGGAAACATATAAGATAGGCTCTTATTCAGGGTGAAGGTCAGGATTAATGTGAGCAATCTGTATGTACAGGGTGTGGGAAACATAAGATAGGCTCTTATTCAGGGTGAAGGTCCGGATTAATGTGAGCAATCTGTATGTACAGGGTGTGGGAAACATAAGATAGGCTCTTATTCAGGGTGAAGGTCCGGATTAATGTGAGCAATCTGTATGTACAGGGTGTGGGAAACATAAGATAGGCTCTTATTCAGGGTGAAGGTCCGGATTAATGTGAGCAATCTGTATGTACAGGGTGTGGGAAACATAAGATAGACTCTTATTCAGGGTGAAGGTCCGCTTTAAAGGCAAAGTCAACTTGAGATTAGGGTTGCCAGAGGGGTTCGAGGCCCCTGCTTACTTTCTCCCGGTATGCCACAGCAAATGCTCCCCCAGCCCCGGTATTTTCAGGTCTTCTGAGCTCTGGATGTCAGGAGGAGCTAGACAAAGCTTAGCTGAGGTGCACATATAGTGGTCCCTCACTCTGGCCTTGTACCCGGCACATACCCGCCTACAGGCTAAAATGCAGAAGTGCAGACCCTGGCTTTAGATATGGCACTGCGGGTGTGTGATGGCCATCATGGGAATGGATGAAATCTATAAGATTCCCGGCCTTTTGATTCAACCTTTAAAGTGGATCAAAACCCACATTTTTAAAGTGGACCAACACCCAGGATTTTGACTATCCTGGGTTTTGGTCCACTTCGGCGGGTACCCCGATCGTGTGAAACCCCCCCCCCAGGAACCCCGAAAAACTCACCTCTCCTCGCTCCCACGTGACCGCCGCTGCCAATCCCTGCCGACGGACAAGAGAGCGCGCCCGCTGCCGCCTCCCGCGCGTCACTCTTACATTCACAAACGGCCGGCGCGGGTGCGCGTCCTGCTAGAGGGACGCGCAGGAGGCGGCGGCGGGCGCCGCTGGATCGAGGATAAGGTAGGGATTTCGGGGATCTGGGGGGGTTTCACACAGCGGGTCGGGGTGCCCCGCAGTCAGAAGTCTTATAGATTCTTATACATTCCCGGGCCGATCTTGGGAGGGTGTTGGTCCACTTTAACTAGCATCCCCAGAATTGCTCCCCCCATGAAGAGCACCTTTAGCCAATTTTTACTACTCCAGCTTCCCTCTAATCCCAGATATTGGCGCCTGTTTTAGCTGTAAAGCTCCGCCTCCTCCATTCATTGTCACTGTTGTGTGTGGCTATGACTGATCACCTGACATATTACAGAGAGGGACAGCAAAAAAGTGTTCCAGGATGATTTGAAAAGCAAAAATATACATTTCTAGCTCTACACCTTAGGATGGAGCATTGGCAGGGGTTTTGGCCAAATGTATATCACAAGTTCAGGGGGTTTTGGTCCGCTTTAAATAAAACCGAATAATTTGATGGTTTTACTGGCTCTTCAAGTGGACCAAAACACTCGGAGATCATCCTAGAAATCTATAAGATTCCATCCCCCGGGGCATCCAGATTTGAATGGGGAGCCCAGGATATTCACTCCACACAGGTCATGCTATATTTTAAAATGTTACATTAAATGTTATGTTTTATCACACTTGGTGAGCTGGACCTGCAGCACAATAAATCCAGATTTGGGATTCCCTGCTGTGTGAAACCCCCCAAACTCACCGATCCAACAGCACATTTGCAAGCAGCAGCCGCATCCCCAACTTAAGCAGGGCGCTTGCCCACACCAGATATTTGCGAATGACCGGCGCGGGCACGCGTCCTGTTAGAGGGAAGCTAGGGATGCCAGTGCGCTCAGATTCACTCGCCCTAGATGAGCTATTAGATGAAGGAGCAGATCCGCGTGTGCTGATTGGACGAGAGGCTGCGTCTGCACCTTAGGACTGGGAAGAGGTGAGTTCGTTCGGGTGACATCTAACACTTTAGTGACATTGTCAAAGAAATCAATAAGATTGGTCACATGATCGGCCCTCAGTAAAGCCGTGCTGTTTTGGGTCCGATAGGTCATTAATTTTTAGATGGGAAATTATCTGTTTTTTTTAACAGCGTTCCCATTAATTTGACCACTATAGATGTTACACTAACTGGCCTGTAATTACTGGCTTCTTCTCTCCTCCCCTTCTTATGGATTGGTACGACATTGGCCATTCTCCAATCATCTGGAACCTCACCAGTTGAAAGGGAATGGTTAAGTAAATCAGTCAGAGGGGCTGCAATCACAAGCCTAAGTTCCCTTAGAACTGTGGGGTGGATTCCATCTGGACCCATCACCTTACTTACCTTTAGATGTACCAGCTCGGATAGGACATCAGCCTCCAGAAACTCCGGAGCTGTGCCCTCCCAGCGGGATGCTGTGCTATGGCCATACCCGCTATGGGTCCCAGCGGGATGCTGTGCTATGGCCATACCCGCTATGTGTCCCAGCTGGATGCTGTGCTATGGCCATACCCGCTATGTGTCCCAGCTGGATGCTGTGCTATGTACATACCCGCTATGTGTCCCAGCTGGATGCTGTGCTATGGCCATACCCGCTATGGGTCCCAGCGGGATGCTGTGCTATGGCCATACCCGCTATGTGTCCCAGCTGGATGCTGTGCTATGGCCATACCCGCTATGTGTCCCAGCTGGATGCTGTGCTATGTACATACCCGCTATGTGTCCCAGCTGGATGCTGTGCTATGGCCATGCCTGCTATGGGTCCCAGCTGGATGCTGTGCTATGGCCATGCCCGCTATGGGTCCCAGCTGGATGCTGTGCTATGGCCATACCCGCTATGTGTCCCAGCTGGATGCTGTGCTATGGCCATGCCTGCTATGGGTCCCAGCTGGATGCTGTGCTATGGCCATGCCCGCTATGGGTCCCAGCTGGATGCTGTGCTATGGCCATGCCCGCTATGGGTCCCAGCTGGATGCTGTGCTATGGCCATACCCGCTATGGGTCCCAGCTGGATGCTGTGCTATGGCCATACCTGCTATGGGTCCCAGCTGGATGCTGTGCTATGGCCATACCCGCTATGGGTCCCAGCGGGATGCTGTGCTATGGCCATACCCGCTATGTGTCCCAGCTGGATGCTGTGCTATGGCCATACCCGCTATGTGTCCCAGCTGGATGCTGTGCTATGTACATACCCGCTATGTGTCCCAGCTGGATGCTGTGCTATGGCCATACCCGCTATGTGTCCCAGCTGGATGCTGTGCTATGGCCATGCCTGCTATGGGTCCCAGCTGGATGCTGTGCTATGGCCATGCCCGCTATGGGTCCCAGCTGGATGCTGTGCTATGGCCATGCCCGCTATGGGTCCCAGCTGGATGCTGTGCTATGGCCATACCCGCTATGGGTCCCAGCTGGATGCTGTGCTATGGCCATACCTGCTATGGGTCCCAGCTGGATGCTGTGCTATGGCCATACCCGCTATGTGTCCCAGCTGGATGCTGTGCTATGTACATACCCGCTATGTGTCCCAGCTGGATGCTGTGCTATGGCCATACCCGCTATGTGTCCCAGCTGGATGCTGTGCTATTGCCATACCCGCTATGGGTCCCAGCTGGATGCTGTGCTATGGCCATACCCGCTATGTGTCCCAGCTGGATGCTGTGCTATGGCCATACCCGCTATGTGTCCCAGCTGGATGCTGTGCTATGGCCATACCCGCTATGGGTCCCAGCTGGATGCTGTGCTATGGCCATACCCGCTATGGGTCCCAGCGGGATGCTGTGCTATGGCCATACCCGCTATGTGTCCCAGCGGGATGCTGTGCTATGGCCATACCCGCTATGTGTCCCAGCGGGATGCTGTGCTATGGCCATACCCGCTATGTGTCCCAGCTGGATGCTGTGCTAAGGCCATACCCGCTATGGGTCCCTGCTGGATGCTGTGCTATGGCCATACCCGCTATGGGTCCCAGCTGGATGCTGTGCTATGGCCATACCCGCTATGTGTCCCAGCTGGATGCTGTGCTAAGGCCATACCCGCTATGGGTCCCTGCTGGATGCTGTGCTATGGCCATACTCGCTATGGATCCCAGCTGGATGCTGTGCTATGGCCATACCCGCTATGGGTCCCAGCAGGATGCTGTGCTATGGCCATGCCTGCTATGGGTCCCAGCTGGATGCTGTGCTATGGCCATACCCGCTATGTGTCCCAGCTGGATGCTGTGCTATGGCCATACCCGCTATGTGTCCCAGCTGGATGCTGTGCTATGTACATACCCGCTATGTGTCCCAGCTGGATGCTGTGCTATGGCCATACCCGCTATGTGTCCCAGCTGGATGCTGTGCTATGGCCATACCCGCTATGTGTCCCAGCTGGATGCTGTGCTATGGCCATGCCTGCTATGGGTCCCAGCTGGATGCTGTGCTATGGCCATGCCCGCTATGGGTCCCAGCTGGATGCTGTGCTATGGCCATGCCCGCTATGGGTCCCAGCTGGATGCTGTGCTATGGCCATACCCGCTATGGGTCCCAGCTGGATGCTGTGCTATGGCCATACCTGCTATGGGTCCCAGCTGGATGCTGTGCTATGGCCATACCCGCTATGTGTCCCAGCTGGATGCTGTGCTATGTACATACCCGCTATGTGTCCCAGCTGGATGCTGTGCTATGGCCATACCCGCTATGTGTCCCAGCTGGATGCTGTGCTATTGCCATACCCGCTATGGGTCCCAGCTGGATGCTGTGCTATGGCCATACCCGCTATGTGTCCCAGCTGGATGCTGTGCTATGGCCATACCCGCTATGTGTCCCAGCTGGATGCTGTGCTATGGCCATACCCGCTATGGGTCCCAGCTGGATGCTGTGCTATGGCCATACCCGCTATGGGTCCCAGCGGGATGCTGTGCTATGGCCATACCCGCTATGTGTCCCAGCGGGATGCTGTGCTATGGCCATACCCGCTATGTGTCCCAGCGGGATGCTGTGCTATGGCCATACCCGCTATGTGTCCCAGCTGGATGCTGTGCTAAGGCCATACCCGCTATGGGTCCCAGCTGGATGCTGTGCTATGGCCATACCCGCTATGTGTCCCAGCTGGATGCTGTGCTAAGGCCATACCCGCTATGGGTCCCTGCTGGATGCTGTGCTATGGCCATACCCGCTATGGGTCCCAGCTGGATGCTGTGCTATGGCCATACCCGCTATGTGTCCCAGCTGGATGCTGTGCTAAGGCCATACCCGCTATGGGTCCCTGCTGGATGCTGTGCTATGGCCATACCCGCTATGGGTCCCAGCTGGATGTTGTGCTATGACCATACCCGCTATGTGTCCCAGCTGGATGCTGTGCTATGACCATACCCGCTATGGGTCCCAGCGGGATGCTGTGCTATGGCCATACCCGCTATGTGTCCCAGCGGGATGCTGTGCTATGGCCATACCCGCTATGGGTCCCAGCGGGATGCTGTGCTATGGCCATACCCGCTATGTGTCCCAGCGGGATGCTGTGCTATGGCCATACCCGCTATGTGTCCCAGCTGGATGCTGTGCTATGGCCATACCCGCTATGTGTCCCAGCTGGATGCTGTGCTATGGCCATACCCGCTATGTGTCCCAGCTGGATGCTGTGCTATGGCCATACCCGCTATGTGTCCCAGCGGGATGCTGTGCTATGGCCATACCCGCTATGGGTCCCAGCTGGATGCTGTGCTATGGCCATACCCGCTATGTGTCCCAGCGGGATGCTGTGCTATGGCCATACCCGCTATGGGTCCCAGCTGGATGTTGTGCTATGACCATGCCTGCTACTATCTGAAAATACTGAACAAAAGTAGCTATTCAGATGGTCAGCCACAGCCTTATCTCCGTCAATATAATTATTTATAAGGATATTGGATGTTCTTTAACAGCAGATTGCAATGTGTGTGGGTAGCACAACACTACATTTACAGCCAGAATGGAAGGTGATCGGACATGTAAAGTTTAATAACGATCGCACCCACTTACCTTACCATCAAACTGGAAGCTAGGCAACATTACATTGTAAAATACAATGCCCCGCCTCTAAACTGATTGTAAGGTAAGTGGGCACGATCCTCATTAAATCAGGATTTTGAGTATCCTGGGTTTTGGTCCTTGCCCCCGGGTCACCCCGATTGGGGATGCTCCACTGTGTGGGTCGCCTGAAGAAATTCACCTCTTCCCGGTTCTACGACGCATGCACAGTTGCTCATCCAATCATCGCGCTCGGATCTGCTCGAGCCCCTTTATCCGGGAGCGCGTCTAATACGACTGGATCCGAGCGCGCTGGTGGCTGCATCCCCTGCTACCCTCAAACAGGGAGCGTACCCGTGCTGCCCATTCACAAATGCCTGGCGCGGGCACCTGCCCTACTAAAGGGATAGCAGGGATGCGGCGGCTGCTAGCGAATGCGCCATTGGGCCTAGAAAGAAGAGTTTCCAGGCAACCTGGGGTCCATTGAGGTGCCCTGGGGGGAGCGAGTATGGCTGCCCTGGAGTCTCTAAGACTGCAGTGTGGGTTTTGGTCCTCTTTAAAGATCTTACAGACTGTCCGTGCAATGTCATATGCTCCTACATACATCGCAGCCACAGCTCTGTATCACCTTCTCTCTGTAACAGCCGAGTTCCCCCTCTGGTGGGAGGAGTAACAATTTCTGTTACATTGCATCAGTTTGTTTACACCATGACTTTGTTACAGAAGCCAGAAGTAAACATAAATTGATACATGAGGAACACTTAAAGTGGACCAACACCCAGGGGTGATCGGCCCGGAAATCTATAAGATTCCCAGGCCGATCACCTCCCTCCCCGCGGGACATCCGAGATCGGGATGTCCCGCGGGGTGAAACCCCCCAGAAACCCCAAAAAGATCTTACCTGATCCGCCGCCGCTTCCGCCGCCACCGCCTCCCGCGCGCCCCTCCAGACGTGCGCGCGCCTGCGCCGGCCCTCTGTGAATGGCCGGCGGGAGTGACGTGCGGGAGGCGGCGGCGGAAGCGGCTTGGACGTTCCTGTCCCCCGCCTGGACGTTGGCGGGGATTGGCTGCGGCGTTCACGTGGGAGAGGTGAGTTTTTGGGGGTTTCTGGGGGGTTTCACACAGCGGGGCACCCACCAATCGGGGTGCCCCGCCGAAGTGGACCAAAACCCAGGATAGTCAAAATCCTGGGTGTTGGTCCACTTTAAAGCAGTCCTTCCCTCTGAATAAGAGTCTATCTTATATGTTCCGCCCGATTGCCCACATTAATCCGGACCTTCACCCTGAATAAGAGCCTATCTTATATGTTTCCCACACCCTGTACATACAGATTGCCCACATTAATCCGGACCCTCACCCTGAATAAGAGCCTAATCCGGACCTTCACCCTGAATAAGAGCCTATCTTATATGTTTCCCACACCCTGTGCATACAGATTGCTCACATTAGAAATCATCCTACCTGCATCTACTGCATGATATGAGCCTTTAAACTTCCAAGATGGTGGCTCATGGAACATCAGGCAGCCTGCAAACAGGAAGTATCTTCTGACTGTGCTGCTCTGCATTCTGGGATTGCTGACCTTTACCTGACCCCAGTTCTGCTCTGTCTGAGCAAAGCACAGCTATAACCCGCCCCCCTGTACTTTATACCACTCTCCTCTCCTCAGTAAGTATGATCTGCAACCTGCCCACCTCACATCTTGTAGCCTCGTCTCAGCCAACCTCACCTCTACCAACCTCACCTGTGCCAACCTCTACCCACCTTTGCTCACCTCACCTTTTCCTGCTTCTCCCCTGCTCACTTCTTCCCCACCTCACCCCTGCCCACATCTGTATATACATATATAAAGAATATACAAGGCTTTAAAGAGGAACTTCGTCTAAAAGACTCCAGGGCCGTCTGAGTTCCACTCCTTGGGGCAGCCCGAATCGGGGTACCCCGCTGTATGAACACCCCCCTATCGCCATGTTTCACTGACCTTCTATGCACTCCAGCCACATCCCTGCTCATCCCTAGTCGTGCGCTCCTGGCCTTTCTGAACGGGCGACGTGGGCACACCATGGCTGCTAGGTGAGCGGGGGATGCTGCTGACGGCACCGCTTGGCTGCTTAGCTGCCTGTGGCGTGGAAGGGAGCTGAGTGACAGCGAGTGCGGCTCAGCCAATCAGCGCACACACTCTAGTCTGAGTCTGCGCCATGGGAGCGGAAGCAAGGTGATTGTATGGGGCAACCTGGGGCAGGGCCGGCGCCAGCACAGGGCAAACCTGGGCAGCTGCCAGGGCCCCTGGCATCTTCAGGGGACCACTCAGGCTCACACTTGTCCATAGTATTATTTAAGGGTTGTAGGGTGCTTGGTGGCAATAGAGAATGTAACAAGGACTAGAGGGTGATTAGTGGCTATAGGGAAGGCAACAAAGACTAGAGCAGGGGTACTCAAATGGCGGACCGCGGTCCGAATCCGGACCGCAGACGCCATTTGTCCGGACTGCTGCCCAGGACTGGTGTAGTGTCCCGGCTGCTGCTGGCTCCACGGTGGAGCAGTGTGCCCGGGTAATTTGCTGTGCGGCAGCATCAGAAGTTCCGGCCAGCAGAGGTGCATTGTGGAGGCAGAGGGAGGCCCAATCACGGCTGGGCCAATGATGGAGGAGTGGGCGGGGCATAATTACGCTGTGGCCGGGCAGCGGGCTTTTGCTGAAGATAGGATGGCTCATGGCTGGAAAGGAAGGAGGACAATAAGGTAAAGGCTCCCGCTGCCCGCAGCGCTGTCACTAGCCCGGCGGGACTTTTATTTATTCATGTCAGGCTGTCCGGGAGCTGATTGACCTCTGCCTCCCCCCTCCCCTGACTGTCAGTTCCACATTACTGCACAGGGGAGGGGGCTTGCAGAGTGAGGCTGTTCTCGCGTCCCCCCTCCTCCCCCGCGCTGCGATCATCAGTGTAATGGACTGGCAGGACACAACAATAAAGGAGAGAAAAGGCAAGTGATGAATTAGCTGTGGCCAGTCTGCCTCATTCACTTCTATGCTGTGTTATCTTTCCATTCTCTGTCTTTTTCTCCCTCTCTAACTTCTTTATCACTGTCCTTTTTCTTTTTCCCTTACATCCCCATCTCTATCTCTCTCTTTCTCCCTGCTTTCCTTTTTTTGTCCTCTCTTGCTGCTTTTATTTGTCCATTCCTTCCTTCTTTTTCTCTTCCTCTATCTTTCTCCCTCCGCACCTTTCTCACTGTGTTCTCTTTCTTTTTTTCTCCCTTCTTCCCTGTCTCTCTCTTTCTCTCTCTCCACCACGCTTTATTCTACCTCTTTCTCAACTTTCATTCTCTCTTTATCTTTTGTGCTATTTCCTTCATCCTTTCCCTCACTCCTTCCTTTCACCCTTCCCTCTCTCCCCTCCTTCCTGCATTTCCTCTCTCTTTTTTCTTCCCCCACTCCTCCCTCCCCCCTCTCGTTTCCTTACCTTTTCTTTCCTCATTACATTCTTCCCTTTCCACCTCACTCTTTCTTTCTTTCTCCCTCACTCCCATACTGCCTTCTTCCTTCCTTTTGTTCTTTCACTCCCCTTCCTCTTTCTTATTCCCTGTTCTGGCTCTTCTCTCTCTCCCTTTCTTCAGTTCTCACTTCCTTGCCTTCCCTCCCTGTTTCTTTTCTTACTCCATTCCTCCTCCCCCTGGCCCGGGGTGAGGAGGCCATTACCCGGGACCAGTTCATCGAGCTGCTGGAGAACCGGGCCAGTGGCCGAGAAAGTGCAAGGAGGTGAGAATCCTGTCCCCCATTTACTTCCGGCTTCTGTCATTTACTTCCTGCTTCTTGTAGAGTGCAAGCTCTTCAGCTAACAGCTGACCTTCATCCCACGGCAGACCCTGGTAAGTGGACCTCCACTGAAAGTAGTTGAGTACCCCTGGACTAGAGGGTGATTGGTGGCTATAGGGAAGGCAATAAGGACTGGAGGGAGATTGGTGGCTATAGGGAAGGCAATAAGGACTGGAGGGTGATTGGTGGCTATAGGAAAGGCAATAAGAACTGGAGGATGATTGGTGGCTATAGGGAAGGCAATAAGGACTGGAGGCTGATTGGTGGCTATAGGAAAGGCAATAAGGACTGGAGGCTGATTGGTGGCTATAGGGAAGGCAATAAGGACTGGAGGATGATTGGTGGCTATAGGGAAGGCAATAAGGACTGGAGGGCGATTGGTGGCTATAGGGAAGGCAATAAGGACTGGAGGGTGATTGGTGGCTATAGGGAAGGCAATAAGGACTGGAGGCTGATTGGTGGCTATAGGGAAGGCAATAAGGACTGGAGGCTGATTGGTGGCTATAGGGAAGGCAATAAGGACTGGAGGATGATTGGTGGCTATAGGGAAGGCAATAAGGACTAGAGGCTGATTGGTGGCTATAGGGAAGGCAATAAGGACTGGAGGATGATTGGTGGCTATAGGGAAGGCAATAAGGACTGGAGGGTGATTGGTGGCTATAGGGAAGGCAATAAGGACTAGAGGCTGATTGGTGGCTATAGGGAAGGCAATAAGGACTGGAGGGCGATTGGTGGCTTTAGGCAAGACAATAAGGATTGGAGGGCAATAAGGACTGGAGGGTGATTGGTGGCTTTAGGCAAGACAATAAGGATTGGAGGACAATAAGGACTGGAGGATGATTGGTGGCTATAGGGAAGGCAATAAGGACTGGAGGGTGATTGGTGGCTATAGGGAAGGCAATAAGGACTGGAGGGTGATTGGTGGCTATAGGGAAGGCAATAAGGACTGGAGGCTGATTGGTGGCTATAGGGAAGGCAATAAGGACTGGAGGCTGATTGGTGGCTATAGGGAAGGCAATAAGGACTGGAGGATGATTGGTGGCTATAGGGAAGGCAATAAGGACTAGAGGCTGATTGGTGGCTATAGGGAAGGCAATAAGGACTGGAGGATGATTGGTGGCTATAGGGAAGGCAATAAGGACTGGAGGGTGATTGGTGGCTATAGGGAAGGCAATAAGGACTAGAGGCTGATTGGTGGCTATAGGGAAGGCAATAAGGACTGGAGGGCGATTGGTGGCTTTAGGCAAGACAATAAGGATTGGAGGGCAATAAGGACTGGAGGGTGATTGGTGGCTTTAGGCAAGACAATAAGGATTGGAGGACAATAAGGACTGGAGGATGATTGGTGGCTATAGGGAAGGCAATAAGGACTGGAGGGTGATTGGTGACTATAGGGAAGGCAATAAGGACTGAAGAGTGATTGGTCCTTATTGCCTTCCCTATAGCCACCAATTATCCTCTAGTTCTTGTCTCATTCTCTACTGCCACCAACCACCCTTCAGTCCTTACTGCTTGCTTCGCTGCCACTAAAGACTCCATCATTGCTGTCAGTTGCTGTCACCTTCTCCATTGTTGCTGATCATCCCCTGTTGCTGAGTCCAGCCATGAGCAGGTCTGCACACAGAACCCGGCATTTGGTGGTTTGGGTCCACTGTAAAATAATACCATGGACAAGTGTGGGTCTGAGTGGGCCCCTGAAGATGCCAGGGGCCCTGGCAATTGCCCAGGTTTGCCCTGTGCTGGCGCCGGCCCTGGTCCCAGTCACATACACCAGTAGAGGACATTAATATTGTGCTCATGGTGCTGAGGCAGAAATTAAATTCATTCACCCAGGTCAATAACAATGAAAAAGACCAAAACTAAATTTAATTAGCTCTAAAAAAACATTTGGCAAGACAGACAATAGTGAACAGCTTGGGGCTCATCACCTAAACGTTGCTTATTTTATCTTCCAGAGATACAATTTCTGACTTGATGACAGTTAAATTATACATTTTGTCGCTTAGCGCGTTGATATCTCTCTCGCGGTTCAACAGATCAGCCGCCAGGCGGCCAATACGTAGCGAGAGATCGCTCAAAAGGTCCTCTAAACGGACAAAGTCCTTCTTCAGGGTCAACACTTTGGGCTTTAACTCATTGGCAAAGTTTACAGCTTGCAGGATTTTCATGCGGTCGCTCTCCAGGCCGGAGAGTTTCTCCGAATTGGCGGTAAAGTTCCCCCGTAGCTCTACCAGTCTTAATTTGAGGAGGTCTATCCTGTCGGAGTTGGTGGAGACCCTGCTCTTCAGTGATCCGATTTGGTCCACGCTACGGGCCAAAGCGTCTCCGATGCTCTGCGCCGTGTCCTTCTGAACTTTCTCCAACTTTTTCTCCAAATTGTTGACCGAGTCCGTCAACAATGCGAGGTCGTCCTCCATGCCCGATACCCTTCTGATGTCCGTCTTCACAGCGGTGATCTTACCGAGAACGTCTTTGGCAATGGTGGCCGTGTTCTGATCTATCTGAGAAACGGTTTGCTCAAGGGTGGTTAGGTTGGCCTCCAGCTGCCCCCTTTTTCCAGACATGTGGGACGTCCATCGTTCCATATTGGCTAAATCGTTCTGGAGCTGCGCCAGCACCTGGTGGATCTGAAGGTCCTTCAGCTCTGCTGCTGCTCTTGTGGTTTCTTCTAACTATAGGAACAAAACAAAGATCACATATTAGATATGTAGACTTAAAAATACCTGTGAGAGTAAAGCGATTCAGCAGGCAGCTAAAAAAAAATAAATGGTCCAGCTATCAATAACTCACCTCATTATGGCACTGTTGGCACGCCGCATCCCACACCACCCAGCGCATAACCCAGGATTTTGACTTTCCCCCGTGGCACCCCGCTGTATGAAACCCTGCAAGTCGCCCAATCTCACTCTTTCCTGTTCCTACAGTGCATGTGCAGCCCTCTCATCCAATCAGCATGCTCGGATCTGCCCCTGCCCCTCTGTCTAACAGCCTGTCTAAGGGGAGCAGATCTGAGCGTGACGGCGGCCACATCCCCGCTAACCCCAATTCACAAGTGCCTGGTGCGGGCACAGGCAAGGGATAGCCGCTGCTTGCATCATTGGACCGAGAAAAAAGGTGAGTTTCCGGGCAACCTGGGGGGTTTCTCACAGCATCCAGAATCGGGATGCCCTGGGGGGGAATCCAGCTGCCCTGTAATCTTATAGATTTCAGGGTCGTTGGGGTGTGGGTTTTGGTCCTCTTTAATGGTGGGTTAGGGTTGCGACTTGCCATCAATCACATAGCGCTGCCCTGCACTTTCCATTAATTGCAACAGAGATAGTGGGCCGGGGCCTGATACGTCCCCTCCATTGTAGTGAATGGTGGAGGCATGTCTATGCCCCTGTGACTGATGGTGGGGGGTGTGGTCTGTCAGAAGGGCTGGTGAAAAGAGATTGAAGCCTGAACAGAGCGGGATGCTGCGGCAGGGGCTTGGTGCCAGCGATCAGGTGAGCTACTGATTTCTAGACTGGCACCGAATCAGTGGTGCCGAACAACGGGCGAGTACACTCTGACTTCAGACT
This sequence comes from Gastrophryne carolinensis, assembly GCA_027917425.1. Classification (NCBI taxonomy): domain Eukaryota; kingdom Metazoa; phylum Chordata; class Amphibia; order Anura; family Microhylidae; genus Gastrophryne; species Gastrophryne carolinensis. The sequence goes on from CM051238.1 coordinate 17,579,688, forward strand.
TTAAAATGGACCAAAACCCAGATTTGTAACTACCCTGGGTTCGTTTCTTGCCCCCAGGGCACCTTTATTGGGGATGCCCCACTGTGTGAAACCCCGCAGGTCACCCGATCGCACTCACGATTCCCTGGTCCTATGGCTCATGCGCAGCCCTCTCGTCCAATCAGCATGCTTGGATCCGCTCCCGCCTCTTGGTCCAATAGCTCGTCTAAGGTGAGTGGATCTGAGAGTGCTGGCAGCCGCATTCCCTGCGTCCCTCTAACAGGGAGTGTGCCCGAGCCGGCCATTCACAAATGCCTAGCACGGGCACACACCCTGTTAAAGGGATAGTGGGGATCCTTGGGAAAGAAGGTGCGTTTTCTGGCGACCTGGGGGTTGCCCCAGGGGGAGGGAATCTGTTGGCCCTGGAATCTTATAGATTTCAGGGCCATTGGGGGTGTGGGTTTTGGTCCTCTTTAATGGTGGGTCAGGGTTGCGACTCTCCAACAATCACATAGCACTGCCCTGCACTCTTCATTAATTGCAATAGAGGTAGTGGGGCGAGGCCTGATACGTCCCCTCCATTGTAGTAAATGGTGGGGGTGTGGTCTGTAGGAAGGGCTGGTAAATAGAGTTTGAGGCCCAAACAGCGCGGGATGCTGTGGCAGGGGCTCAGTGCCTGCAATTAAGTGAGTTACCGATTGCTGGATTGGAACTGAATCGGTGGTGCAGGACAAAAGGCGAGTACCGTTAGAGATCATTTCTGGTCCTCTGGAGCATTCATTTCTGACCTTCCCGGATTTTTTTTTTACCTGACTTTAAAGTGGACCAAAAAAACAATCCTGGGTTTTGGTCCTTGCCCCAAGGGCACTCTGATCGGGGGATGCCCCGCAGTGTGAAACCCCCCAGGTCGCCCAATCTGACTCACCCTTCCCCGATCATATGGCGCATGCGCAGCCTCTCATCCAGTCGGATCTGCTCCAACCCCTTTGTTTAAGAGCACGTCTAAGGGAGCACAGTGCCGAGTGCCCTGATGGCTGCATCCCCCGCCACACACTAACAGGGAGCGTGCCCGCGCCGGCCATTCACAAATGCCAGGCACGGCGTGCACCCTGCTAAAGGGATTGCAGGGATGCGACCGCTGCTCGCGCATGCGCCGTTGGACTGGGAAAGAAGGTGAGTTTCTGGGCGACCTGGCAGGTTTCACACAGCGAAGCATCCTGATTCTGGATGCCCCGGGGAGGGGGCATGGGTTTTGGTCCACTTTAATTAAGTTACATTTCTGGAGCGTTAATTGCTGGACTGGCACCCATCAGTGCAGGAAAAAAGACGAGACGACGGTGTTTTTTTAGCTGCCCACTAATTGACCTTAACCATTATACACACAGCATGTGTTCCCACCAACCATTGTTCCTGATCTATCTACTGCTTTCTTGGCGGCTAATATCATACCTCCCAAGTGTCCCTGATTTGGAATGACTGTCCCTCTTTTGAGTCCATGTCCCCCCTGTCCCTCGTTGTTCTCATGTGTCCCTCCTTGAGGTGTAACATGCAGATCTGCAGCAATAAATGATTAATTTGCCTATTTAAAGTGTTTATATTGTGGTACTGTTATAACCTATATCTCCTATAATCCCTCAATGAGGGGGCGAGGCTTCACCATCCCATAAAGAGGAGGCGTGGCTTCATTTACTTATTGTCTCTCTTTGGAGTCCATGTACACTGTCCCTCATAGTTCTCATTTGTCCCTCTTTGAGGTGTAACATGCAGATCTGCAGCAATAAATGATTCATTTGCCTATTTAAAGTGTTTGTATTGTTGTACCAGTTACACCCTATCTCCTATCCATCCCTCAATGAGGGGGGCGTGGCTTAATTTAACAACTGTCCCTCTTTCTCACCCTGAAAAGTTGGGAGGTATGCAATACAGTGACTAATAAATTGCTTCTCAGCACCTACTCCCTTCTTATCAGATACATAAATATTCAAAAACAAGGCCGTAATCCAGCCACCCGAATATCATACATAATAATAATAAATGTCCACATAATCCTCGTCACATGCAACTACCAAAACTCTGACAAACAATAACCCTAAAGCCAAATAGATGATATGACTAAATATATAAAAACAACCATTGAGTGGAAACCACAAAAAGCCTGGTGTGGTGGCAAAGGATCATAGACACAGGCCGGATTATGAGGGACACGCACCCCAGGGCATCCACCACTTGCCCTCTACCTCAGGGACTCCACCACTTGCCCTGCAAAGGGGGCCTCCACCGACCTTTGGGTTATGGTCTGGTCCAGGAGGCTTTTCAGTGTTTGGTCTGACGGGCCGCGGGGCCGGCAACAAAGCTATCAGTGGCAGTGCCCCCCCCCCCCCCCCCCCGCGCCTGGGCAAGCCTTTTTTGTTTTTGCAAACCCACAGCCAAAGCCACCACAGGGCAGGATGGAGAGTCTAGAGCAGCAAAGCCGCCGCCAGCAACGCTACAGTGATGGGTGCAGAGTTGTCACTGCACATAAGCCACCAAGCACAGCCGCTGGCAGCTCAATGCAGGGAACCAGCCGGGCGACTACACTACCCCCCACCCAGAATGGCAAAGCAGGAGTTCCCGAGCAGCACGCACCCGCACAAGGGGGGCACAAGGGACTCCATCTGATGTTCCAGTAAGTAGGCGGGTGCCAGGCAACCACCAATCAGTTACTTGGCTGAACTATGATTCTATACTGTATCTGGGGCCTCCACCAGATTTTGTGCCCAGGGGCCTCCACCACACTTAATCCAATCAAAAACTATTTGAGGGCATATACAATTGTTGTACCTTTTTTGTGCCCGCTGGACGAAGAGAAAAATATCTCAGAGATGAATGAATTTCTGTAAAAGTCCATTTGGGTGGAATTTCCTCAAGAGATTCAGGTTTGTCTGAATCAAATGTTACTGAATCGCTCATAAAAATAGAAGCAGCTGCTATTTCCCGCAGGAGCGGACAGCCGGAACGTCGGATGTGCGATGGGGAAGCTCTCAGAGATGCAAGTGTTAGGAGCCACAGCACTCAACCCTGTTAGCTTGGAGCCAAGCCTAAAATCTGTCTCTAAATCTGGTGAGGGCTCGGTCACACACATCTACAGAAGTAGCTGAAGCTGCACCACCAAGCGCCAAGGTGCCTCCGTGAGGTGCAGTCCTAACTCTAATCTCTGAGAGCCCCATTTGGGACATACAATGCAAGAGATAAATTGGGAGCAGGCTTACCTGAGGTTGCCCTATTACCTCAAGTGCAGCCCATGGGGTGGAAGGGTTGAAGACCCCGCAGTACAGCCTAGACCCCCACACCCCATGTGCTTGCACAAATTCAGAAGAAACAAAGGAGGGGTGGCAGCCATTCAGACCATTTTATAATGGTGGGAGATGGGGGGGGGGGGGGATCAGGGAGAGTGGTCCTGCTCCCCATCGCGGCTGAATAATGGTGCATCTGGTGACCAGCGCTCTCCCCGCTTCTCTGGCCGGGAACAGGCACCTATGGATGGCGCCAGTGGATGCAGCAGACAGTGGGACAGCTCCCAATCTCCAGCTAGGCACCCTGCACTGGGGCTTTTTATAGGGCGAGGAGAGAGCTGCCGGGAAATCCCTTTACTCCCCCATCACAGTCACATCAAAGGATCTTAAAAAAAGCCTGTCCCTGCATCTTGGAGCAAGAAGGCAGGAGCCCAGTGCAGGGCAGAGGATCTATGTCCTTTGCCTGCTCCATTCACTGCAATGGAGGGAGTGTGTCAGGCCCTAGGATGGATCAGGTGAGTTTCCAATGCCTGTAAAATAACTAACTTATTGTTCATGGGAGCAGCAATTATGGAATTACTGCATATTGCTGCACCATTGTCTTCTATTGAGATGTATGATGAGACAAAGCTCTACCCCTCCCTTCTCCACTCACTAGAAGACAATGGTGCAGCATTATGAAGTAATTCCATCATGGCTGCTCCCATGAACAATAAGAGTTAGTTAGGCTGGATTGGCCCTTTAAAATGTTAACAGGGGTCTCTCCCTAAAGTGGCTTGTCCCCTCTGTTACGGTACTTCCAAAGCTTACCTGCCCGACTACAGCTTTCAATTCCAGCCTTGTGCCAATGTGGGCCACTAGCCTGAAACACGTGTCCACAGAGAAGAAGTGATGAGTGTTATACTATTTGAACTTCAAGCATTGCATGCCCTGGACAGCTCTTTGTGGCACTTAAAGTGGATCAAAAGCATTTGTTCACCGGCCCTGTAATCTAAAAGGCTCCAGGGCCGGGCCATTGCCAAACCACCAGCATCGCCTTTGGTACTCTGGCAGGGAGCTGGTTTTGATCCGCTTTAAGATATATAGGCGAAAGATGATTTGCATGATTTTGACTATCCTGGGTTTTGGTCCACTTCCCTGGAAAACCCCGGTCAGGGGTGCCCAGCTATGTGAAACCCCCAGATCGCTGGCTATAAATCACTTCCCCCCACTTCTATGGCGCATGCACGGCCGCTCGTCCAATCAACGTGCTCGGAGTCGCTGAGGTATGCGCCTCAAAGCGACGTCTTACCTCAGCGGCTCTGAACACACAGGCGGCCGCATCTCGCGTTTCCCTCTAACAGGGAGTGCGCCGACGCCGGCCATTCATGAATGGCCGGCATGGTCATGCGCTCTGCTAGAGAGAAGCGCGAGATGTGGCCGCAGCCCGTGCATGTGCCGTAGGACCTGGATTCAGGTAAGTGCAGTGGGCGTCCTAGGGAGTTTCACACAGCGGGGCATCCCGATTTTGGATCGGCCCGGGAATCTTATAGATTCCCGGGCCGAACCCCCTGGGTGTTGGTCCACTTTAAAGGGGTTGTCCAGGCTAAAAAATAAAAGAGGCTATACTCACCTTATGCCTCCCGCAGCACTATTGTGTGAGTCCAGGGTGCCTGTGCAGCTCCTCCGTCCACTGGCAGCAATAAGGGGCCTTTATGGAAAATGAATAATGTTAAAATATTGTGTAATGTTTTAATGTATTTCTGTATGTATAATCAGTTGCATTTGACCAGCCATACATAGGTCAGGTCATTCAGGCAGGCCAATGTCCCTCACAGGCCCAGAGGCTTGTCAGCCCACATTCCTTTCCCACCCGAATAAAAACAGGTTTTTATCAACAGATGGTATTCCACCCAAAACCATGACCAAACAACCAGTCCCAAGTTCAATAAATTCCTAAAACCAAAACCATAAATAGCAAAACCAGTTTCAGGGTCTGGGGAAAAGCCCAAGGTTTCTTGCAAAGTGGGTTTCCACAAGTTTCAGGCTAGCAAAACTGGGTGGGCAAGTCTGGACATCAAAGTAAGATTGAGGTATAACTGACAGAGAGAGGGCCATAGGAGGCAGGAGGCCTTAGGAAGGAGGGCCAGAGACAGAGGAAAACGGCCCTAGGAGAAAGAAGGCTCCCAGCTTGAAAGGCTGCTTGTGGGTTGTATATGCCAGTCATATAACTCTGAATCATAGCGTGTTGTAAGATTTGATTGCATCTTGTGTTATTTTACCAACAATATATTTCTACCATTTGTCTCAATGTCCTTCAATTTAACGGATGTCTAAAGATCCTACAGTCTTTTGCGTCTATCCACTGCATTACCATTGGCCAGTTATTAATAATATTTATATATTTGTTTGCCAATTTTAGTCGAACCGTGCAGGATATATATATTATTATTATTATTTTAGTTATTAAATTATTTACTTATATCTGGCTTAGCCAGGCGGAAATCATTATTGTATTAAACCGGACCTTCACCATGATTTAATGAAAAGTCCAAGCCCTTAAAAAACTATTCCCCAGCATCTAAAATTAATATATTTTAAGTTTTTAGTCACTTACTCATTATTCTTTTCCACACCGGGCTGCAACTCTGTTCAGCAGTCTAGGATATGGGCGCCGCCATCTTTACTCAGAAGCATCACACATACTGAGGAGAGGAGAGTGGGATAAAGTACAGGGGGTGGGTTATATCTGTGCTTTGCACAGACAGAGCAGAGCTGGGGTCAGGGAAAGGACAGCAATGTCAGCATGCAGAGCGACACAGCAGAAGACACTTCCTGTTTGCAGGCTGCCTGAAGCCCCATGAGCCGCCATCTTGGATGTTTAAAGGCTCATAACATGCAGTAGATGCAGGTAGGATGATTTTTAATGTGGGCAATCTGTATGTACAGGGGGGGAAACATATAAGATAGGCTCTTATTCAGGGTGAAGGACCGCTTTAATTATTGATATTTCTTTTGATGATTTTTATAATAATAATTGTTTGCATATCCGGCCATATTGGTTCCAGGAGATATTGGTTATGATTTTTTTAGTAGATTAAATTGTTTACATATTTTGGACGAGCCATTGAGGAGTATAATTGTTTACAGAATTTGGGAGCCAGGCAGGGAGATATTGATTATGATTTTTTTTTAAGACTAGGGTGGCCCCCTGGAGTCCTTGTTCCCGGCCCTAAACTCCTACGCATTGCTGTTATCCAAGTAGGGAAGTTAGGGAGGCGTAAAGCCAGCCATGATGGACGCTGCTGCACTGGAGCATGGAATCATTGCTTTTCTGGCTGTGGTAAGTAAGAATATGGTTGTGCTGCAAGGAGGAGCTGCAGGGGACAGGATAAAAAACAACAGAAAAATAAACCTGCTCATACAGCAGTTTGCAGAGCTCACCACACCCGGGCTCCAGGTCTAGCTCAGTATTTACACTCCACCATCATTAAATAAGAGATATTTGCTTTACTTCACAGCTTAATATAATAATCCATCTTCCTGAGTATTCACATGCTGGTAGGTGTGTAAACTGGCCCTAAAAGAGGAAACCCCCACATCCTCCTGGGTGATCAAATCCCAAAAGTCCTTTAATAGTAGTTTTATTAGGTCGGCTAGTGGTATTCCCATGACTAGGAGCACTTCTTTTATCTGTTGCTTTGGTAGGCTGGCCAGGTCAAGAGCATTCCAGACCAGCCCTCTGTGGACATAAGGTCAAGAGCACTCCAGGCAAATACCTGTGGACATAAGGTCAACAGCACTCCAGGCAAATCCCTGTGGATATAAGGTCAAGAGCACTCCAGACCAACTACCTGTGGACATAAGGTCAAGAGCACTCCAGACCAACACCTGTAGACATAAGGTCAAGAGCACTCCAAACCAACCCCTATGGATATAAGGTCAAGAGCACTCCAAACCAACCCCTATGGATATAAGGTCAGGAGAACTCCAGGCCAATCCCTCTGCACATAATGTCAAGAGCACTCCAGACCAAACCCTGTGGACATACGGTCAAGAGCATTCCAGAACAAACCCTGTGGACATAAGATCAAAAGCAGTCTAGAACAAACCCTGTGGACATAAGGTCAAGATCACTCCAGACGAACCCCTTGTGGACAAAGGGTCAGTAGCACTTCAGACCAACCACCTGTGGACATAAGGTCAAGATCACTTCAGACCAATCCCTGTGGACATAAGGTCAAGATCACTTCAGACCAACCACCTGTGGACAAAAGGTCAAGAGCATTCCAGACCAACCACCTGTGGACATAAGGTCAAGATCACTTCAGACCAACCACCTGTGGACAAAAGGTCAAGAGCATTCCAGACCAACCACCTGTGGACATAAGGTCAAGATCACTTCAGACCAACCACCTGTGGACAAAAGGTCAAGAGCATTCCAGACCAACCACCTGTGGACATAAGGTCAAGAGCACTCCAGACCAATCCCTGTGGATATTAGGTCAAGAGCACTCCAGACCAATTCCATTGGATATAAGGTCAAGAGCACTCCAGACCAATCCCTGTGGATATTAGCTCAAGAGCACTCCAGACCAATCCCTCTGGACATAAGGTCAAGAGCACTCCAGACCAACCCGTATGGATATAAGGTCAAGAGAACTCCAGACCAACCCCCTGTGGACATGTCCTCAGCAGAGGTTTGTTCTTAGTCTGGGACAGCGTGCCTTACCCGATTCCCAGATCCCCCTGCCCGAGGGCCAAAGGTGCATCCCTCCCCCACCATCAGACCAAGTGAAACCAGCACACCTTCTCCACTCACTTTAAAGGAGGGGGTGTGCCAGGTCTTGTAAATTACTATTTTTTAGCCTGGACAATAACAATAACATTAATACTGGAAGATCACCGTCAAGGTAAGCATAGAAGGTGAACTAGGGGATTTACACAGCAGAGGCACCCCGACTGGGATGCTCCTCTGTGTGAAAACCCCACGAACTCCCCGAAACTCACCCTCTCCGCGTTTGTGCGTTCCGGCCGCGTAGGTAGCCGAGTGACAGTGAGCAGCCGAGTCTGCGCCGTGGGAGAGGAAGGAAGGTGAGTGAAACGGGGCGACCTGGGGAGGTACACAGTGGGACATCCCAATTCGGGATTCCCCCGCAGAGAGGAACAACACACAGAAAAGTGAAATTCATTTGTGTTGTTCCTCTTTAGGTTGTCTCACTCTGAGGCCCACAAAAATGGTCTGTGAGCAATGCTAAGCATCAGATCCTTTCCACCAGTAATAGATTTATTTATAATCATTTATTCTGCATGAACAATGTGTCAGTTCTGTACAGGATGTGCTTGTCTCACTGTCGGAACTGTTTGTCTCACTGCGTGGATGGGTTAAATGCGGAGGAAAAATTCCTGTGTGCGCACAAGCATACAATGGCCATACATGTCCAAAAATAAAAAAAATTAAAATAAAACCTGGCAATATGTTTTGTGATGAGCCACAGGGAGAGGGGCCTGCAAACATGGGAGGAATATACAAACATACAGCAGTTTCTCATCCAATGGCAATAGAAAGGGTAAATCATTCAAAAACAAAGGAGGTTACAAAAACAGCGCAATGTAAATTATACTGTACATACACAGAAATGTATAGGCAGATATTAAACTTGCCTATGCCTTACAACTTTCCAAAGTGGAAAAGAGAGACAATTGTTAAATTAAGCCACACCCCCTCATTAAGGGATAGATAGGAGATAACAGTTACAACAATAGAAACACTATGAATAGGTGAATGAATAATTTATTGATGCTGATTTGCATGTTAAACCTCAAAGGCCATTTGGTGCAGCTGGGCCAGGTTGTCCTATCCAGAGGGATGACTGGGCTAAAGACCCCAAAGCCTATAGAAAGAGACTAATCCCACTGGATGCCCCAACACTTCCATACTACTCTCTGCTGCTATACTCCTTGGTTGCTGGGGCCATGTTCTCTTGGATATACTACTGCTGCATGTACTTAAAGATCTTCATTAAACCATCAAAACTCAGAACTGTTTCTCTTTGTGTTTCCTTACCTGACAATTCCAGGAAAACCTTAATCTGTAAGTAAAGCCTCAGTTTTACCATTATTCTGAGTGTGAGGAACCCAGTCCATGAACCTGGTTCCTCTTACCCAGATGACTAAAGGGCTACATTTGGCATGGCCAACGTGGGGCCCGGAGCGTTAATAGAAGTCTAAAGACCTCGTTGTTAATGTGAAGTGTCTACAGCAAATCTTGTGGGGTATTCTCATCAATTGTTGAGCTTGGAATGTGTGAACGATTGCAAACGCCCCTAAAGATTTTGTATTGCTTCTGTTATCAATTGTGTAGCGATGTTGGAAAATTTCCTGTCTATTAATATGCAGCATTGCTGTAAAATCGCTGTTTATGTGAAAGGGGTTAGGAAGGGCCTAAAGCATTACCCAGTTTTTCTTCAACTGCTAACTCCAGGAACTGTAACTGTAAGGAAAGCTTCAGATTCACCCATTCTCATTTTTTTTGAAAACGGGCATGTATCCAGTTAGTCTAAGCTGGGGGACTGCAGGACTACACAGTGGACCTACGTTCGACCCAGAAAATCGGTATTTGGTGGTACTTGAGACCATTTAAAAATGAGAAGTGGTCCGAGGCTAACACTACCCTATTGGCTCCTTCTTCCCTTCAACTCTTCTCTCCTCTGCCAACCTTTCCTTCTCTCCCTGATGCCTTTTCATGCACTCCCTCTTTTCCTGCTGCGGGGAAAACTACAGGGCTACACAGTCGACCTACATTCGGCACAGAAAATAGGTATTTGGTGGTACTTGAGATCATTTAAAAATGAGAAGTGGTCCGAGGCTAACACTACCCTAAAGGCTACTTCTTCCCTTCAACTCTTCTCTCCTCTACCAACCTTTCCATCTTCCACTGATACCTTTTAATGCACTCCCTCTTTTCCTGCTTGCAGATATCTATCTCAGTTGCTTGCTGAGGCTCAGGAGGTCCTCCTCCCTCTGGGGCCCCCCAGGCAATCCCCAATTACTAGGGATAGACAATTGTGCCAATTGTGGAAGGAGAAATGGCTCACCTCCAGGATAAGCCTCCAGGAGAAACATGGAAAGATAAAGAGATAAGCAGCAATATGGGAATGTGATATAGGATGGGTAATGTTATCTGTTCCAGAGAGTTGTATTTGCAACATGTTTGCCTTTTAAGCTTTTGATCCCTATTCCTTTTATCATCGCCGTGATCGTAATGTATGCATTTCATGGGACGCACTCTAACATGTCCACATGGAATTGTTAAATGAATATGAGCCATTGTAACATGACCGATTGTCTGTACTCTATTTCCTTTCTTCTATATACCTAATAAAAATCATTATGGACAAAAAAAAAAAAAAATAAAAATAAGAAGTGGTTGGCAAACCTTGCTTTAGCCTATTATACGCAAAAAAAAATGTCATACTAAAAGATTTTAGAAAGCACGCTCCTAGAGAGGAGCTTCAGTCACTTGGTTCTTTCTCCGACACGGATTCCTCCTTAGCCGAAGACAAAGTGTGTGTTTTATCCTTCAAAACAGAGATCTCATTTTGCATTTTCAGTAGACTGTTGTCTAACTGCATCCCCTCAAAAGCATGCTGGATCTGCAGAGTCTCCGAGATGACCTTCAACAAATTGTCTTCTGCGTTGAACACCTGCACGGTCAGCTCATTCACCCTCTTGTCAAGGTCCAGCATCTCCTTGGAGACCTTTAGGAGAGCGACGACAGCACTGTCGATAACCGGCACGTTGTTGAGGCACTCTGACAGTTTTTGTTCGAACTGGGCCATGTCGTTGCGGACTTGTTGGTTCACGTTGGCCAAATCATCCTGCTGCTCCTGAAGATCCTTAACGGCCTTTTCATCATAGTCCAGAACCTTGGAGATGCCTAGTACTTCGTCATCCTCTTGCTTTTTCACCATTCTGAAGTTCCTCGGAGTACTGTCTTCGAATTCTTTAAGTTTTTCCGACAGACTTTTCAGGCTTTGGTCGGCTGAGTTAATTTTGGATGTCATCTGCTGGTGGAAGGCCTTGGCCTCGGATTTCATCGAGCTGGTTTCAAGGTTCAGTTCATCCAAGCTTTTCTTCCATGTGTCGGTGACGTTTTGGAACCTCAGGTTGATGCTCTGCATTGTTTTAGAAAGTGCCTGCTCATTGGTTTGAATGTGGTTTATGTCAGAATGAAGGCTAGATACTTGTTGCTGTAAGTGGTTTATTAGGGAGGAGGACGTTGTGGCTTCTGCCAAGATGTCATCAGTGGACACGAGCTGCAAGACAATGCTCATGTGCTTAGTTGAACACAAATGACTGGTGAAAAATAAGTCAAAAACTCACACTGGCAATACACATGGCAAATTCGTGGTGCAATCACTGGGCAAGCTTAAACCGGACCAACACCCTTACGAGAAAGAGCGCTCATATGTATCCCTCCCCAGGGCAAATCGAATTGCTGCACATACAAATTAAACCGGACCTTCACCCTGAATAACAGCCTATCTTGTATGTTTCTGCCACCCTGTACATACAGATTTCCCACATTAAAAATCATCCTTTAGGCACCCAAGATGGCGGCCCATGGAGTCTCAGGCTGTCTGCAGACAGAAAGTGTCTTCTGACTATGCCACTCTGCATCCTGGGATTGCTGTCCTTTTCCTGACCCCAGCTCTGCTCCTCCTGAGCAAAGCACAGCTATAACCCCACCCCCTGCACTTTTCCCACTCTCCAATCCTTAGTGTGTGTGATGCTTCTGAGGCAAGATGGTGGCTCCCATATCCTAGCCAAAGGGAGGAAAGAATAAAAAGTAAGCAACTAAAAACTTAAAATATATTAATTTTAGACACTGGGAACCAGGTTTTTAAGGGTTTGGGCTTTTCATTAAATGATGCTGAAGGTCCAGTTTAATTTACCTTTTTGTAACTCCTGCTGTGGTCAATTATACAAACAAATTGGCATCCCATGGATCCAAGCAGCAGCACGGCTGGGATGCTGGGAAAGGAAGCTCCAACATGTCCGTTACCAGAAAAAAAACGGTGAGGCGGTGTTTCAGATTTAAGTGGATGCAGTAGCAAATGTAAGTGCTGACAATGATTCAGTATAATGCATGCGGTTGGGCAAGGAAGTTTTGGGGAGTTTTTTTATTCAACGGTGCAAGGCTGTTGGTCAGGTTTAAAGTTCCTGTCTGGGCAGGAAAAAAAGAAAGGGCACTTACCTGCCAGCCTGGAGACCTTCATTCCTGTGAGCTGCAGTCCTCTGATTTCAACGCTGTTTGGCTCTGATACCATCAGTGGGCTTCTCTTACAAACTCCCTGCTGCCGGTCACATTGATTGGCGGAAGGGGGTGCATCACGTGATCACTCGCAGCATTCCTCTCTGAGTTGCATTTAGCGCAGGGTGCTTAGAATCGAGAGAGAAGCGCACTGTAGACACCAGAGCCGCACTGAAAATGGAGAGCGGCAGCCAATAGGACTCAAGTTCTCAGGAACGAGCCTGCATACTGGGAGGTAAGTGCGCTGTGTTTTAACAGCCTGCACTGTACCTTTAACAAAAATCATAAATATCATCAGGGAATGCAGGTCACGTAATCCAATCGAGCATCTACGATCACGCAGCCCACTTTCCCAAAGCATCGTCCATTCGCCCGCCTAGCCAGACTACCAGGCCCAGCAATGCCCCGGACACCCAGATTCTTGGCTAAGGCAAAAAGGTCGCTCAAGATAAATCAAGGTTTTAATACAAGAAGCACGCTAGGCAGTGATTACAAACATTTGATTAAGGTGGAATAAATACAAATGTCCTTCTGAGAAGTGGGTTACAGGTTACAGCGAGTTACACACAGAGATACAACAGTCAGAGTAGCGATCATGGGCTCCCACAAGGAGGTATGTGAGGAGCTTATAGATGGTTCGGGCACCTTCCAGCATGCATGCAATGTGACCTCTGCCCTTCTGTGGGGCAGAATGTTCCCTCCCCCCGTTGTGGAACCTGCTTTAGACCCTAAAACCCTTTAGGGGTTATAACTTTGTGCAGGGAGGTCATATGGCACCAAACGATCTGATGAGCCCAAAGATGGAGTCCCTAGATGGGTCAGAACTCTAGATCTCCATTTCTCTAGGTTCCCCTGGTTGCATGGCCCTGAGAATCGTATGTCTACATGCGGTTTTGTGGGCCCATTCTGGTTCTGTATCTGGCTTGGTGCTGGGACACACAGTGGCCCAGCTACAATCCAATTTGTGTTGGTGCCGGATGTCTGAGGCACTGGTATTTAATGCGAGGGAGCTCTTTCCAGAGGTCACCTCTGCTTCAGACTCAGTGGGGCCTTTCCAGACCAGAGGTGTGAGAGAATCAGCAGGGCGTCTGATCTGAGCTTGGCTCAACTCATAGATGCTAATTTGCCTTCCTGGAGTGATTAGGTCCTGTGCGTGTTTATGGCTATAACGCCTTAATGCTACAGGGGAAATAAAGGGTGACATTTGCTAAGAACAGAGAATCTTAAAGGGGGAAGCCGGGCATCAGCAATAAAATGACATTTAATACTTGCCCTCTTCCCCACACATTTCCATTCCTCTTCTCAGAGTTATCAGAGTCAGGATAAGTGGAGGTCCCCGTCCCAAGCCGTGCTGTTTGTGGCACTTAGCCTGTGTGCATCTTACTTGCCTTTGTCCATCACATTGCTGGCGAGTTGCTGGGAGGCTGGCGGTGGGTGTGTTATAGATTATGACTTTTTGGGCTAGTGTCTGTTTACTGCAGGCACCTGTCAGACCGGGGTGTCCTGGGCCAGCCAGTCCAACTGACTCTTGGGGCCCACCCTATGGGTTGGGATCACCGACTGCACAATTCCTGTCCAGGAAGTCTGAGACCAGGCAATGGCTTTCGCATACTCTTACCGGTTCGCTGCACCATCTGACCATTGGCATCTTATCGGCTTTGCCTGAGGGAATCACACAAGTGGTGGAGGCACTGGGGCAAATAAGCCTCTCATGAACTTAATCTGTACAGTCTGGAGGAAAGAAGCGAGACAGAGGACATGATGGAGACCTTTATATATGTGATAGGAAGGAATAAGGTTCAGGAGGGAAGTGTTTTTAAGAAGAAACCTAATGATAGAACAAGGGGCCTAACCTGAAGCTGGTCGGGGGGAAGGTCAGGAGCAATGTTAGAAAATATTACAGTTACAGAAAGAGTAGTAGATGCTTGGAACAAACTTCCAGCAGAGGTGGTTAAAATTTGACAGTCAATGCATTTAAACATGCCTGGGAGAACATACAGTATATACATAAGGGCAGACTAGATGGACCGTATGGTCTCCTTCTGCCGTCACCCTATGTTTCTATGTTTCATGCCCGTGGCTTAATCTGTCCTTGAGGGTTACTGTTAGCTGATAAAGCCTATATCCACATTAAAGGGAAAGTCCACTTTGTACCTTGTTGGGTCTGGTTGGGGGCACTCGTGGCCTAGAGTTAAGGAAGCAGCCTTGTGGTTGAGCAAGGCACCCAGCCCCCCAACTTCTCCTCGGGGGCTGTAATAAGGGCAGCCCACCTGTTCCAGGCATATGTATACTCACTGCACGGATGGGATAAATGTGGAGGAAAATATCTTATGTGTGTGCGAGCATACAATGGCCGCCAACGCCCCTAAAAACACTGTCCCAAATGTCATTACTGATGCACATACAGCACTAGCATCTCTCTGCACATGCATTTTGCCTCCCTCAGGAAAAACCCCCAACACTCAGACAATGATCCATTGAAGTCATTGATATCCAACAGACGGAGGATCTTGCATGTTCTTAAATGCTTCTGAGGGTCCAGTTTCTCCATTATCTGCAGACTGGGTGTCATTGATCCAACCTCAAGGTGAGTGTGTGTATAGAGAAAGAAACAAAGGAGGGGTGGCAGCCGCTCAGACCATTTTATAACTAACCTGGGAGGTGCACGTTAGCAGGGCAATTAGGATACAAAAGTCTTAAAGGAGCCACAGCACTCAACCCTGTTAGCTTGCAGACCAACCTAAAATCTGTCTCTAAACTTGGTTAAAAACAGAGGCTCGGTCACACACATCTGCAGAAGTCTGCTTAAGCTGCACCACCAAGCGCCAAGGTGCCTCTGTGAGATGCAGTCCAAACTCTAATCTCTAAGAGCCCCATTTGGGACATACAATGCAATAGATAAATTGGGAGCAGGCTTACCTGCGGTTGCCCTAAAACCTCAAGTGCAGCCACTGTATAGAGAAAGAGCACAGAACGAGGTGCCCAATATTCTGTTTGGGCACCTCGAGCTGGTCCTGTACTCAGCACCTGAGAAAGTGACGCGGTGACGTCACGAAACGCGTTGGTGGTGAGGAGCGTGGGTAGTGTGGGGGGGGCCTGTTCATGTGAGTCTGCTCCGGCTATGTGAGTGTTTTTTTCACTTTGCCTTATCATCGATGGTCTGCCCTTTTTCACCTGGTGGGTCCTCACTATATTTGTAGGTAGGATTATACTTTTGATAGTTGTCTTTATTATTCATATTGTAAAAGAATGTTTTTGGGCTTTGTGGGTACACTGTATGATTTCATTCAATTGTAAATAGTAAATAGCACGATTAGTACTGCATTCACATTATATAGTACACCTGTACAGTGATAGTTTCTCATTACTCTTGATTAATAGGATTTATGGTATTGTTTTGGGCAGGTCCTGTATTCATCCTGTGTTATTTTACCAACAATGGCCTCGATTCAATAAGAGTTGATTCTCACGGTAGTAAAAAATTCTATTCATGAGAAAAAAGCCGGAGAATGTAACTGTCACTGAATCACTAGATAAAAATACAATGAAAGTCAATGGCAACTTTTACTACAGCGTAGAAAGGAGGAAGCAGTTCTCTACTTTACTTAGGAGTAAAAAAGTGCCATTGACTTTCATTGTTTTCTTAGCTGTTGATTCAGTAACAGTGACATTCTCAGGCTTTTTTCTCATGAATTGAATTTTTTACTACCATGAGAATTTTTTTCATCTCTTATTGAATCGCGGCCAATATATCTCTTTATTTACCATTTGTCTCAATGGCCTTCATTTAACAGATGTCTAAATATCCTACAGTCTTTTGCATGTATCCTCTGTGTTACCATTTGGCAGTTATTAATAATATTTATATATTTGTTTTCCTATTTTAGGCGAACCGTGCAGGATATATATATTATTATTTTAGTTATTAAACTGTTTACTCATATCTGGCTTGGCCAGGCGGAAATCATTATTGTATTAATCATTGATATTTCTTTTGATGATTTTTATAATAATTGTTTGCATATCAGGCCATATTGGCCTGATTTATGTGTTGTTTCCCCCCTCTTCCCCCTCCTCGGCGTTAGTATTGTCATTATATGTTTTTTAAAATGATTTTAGATTTGCCCTGTAGTGTTGTTTATGTATACATTTAGATTTATGCTTGAATAAACTTTATGACTTTTTATATAGCTGATTATTGGTTAGTGGTGCTTCGGTTTTTGTAGGGTCTAGGGGGGTAACGTGGGATCCCCCGTCCTTGATGTTTTCAACAGACCTTTCTGTTTTAACCCTGTACTCAGCTGTACACATTCGGGGAAACCAAAGCTGGAAGCGCACAACGCAATGTGCAGATCACAAAGACGCCGGACCCTCTGGAGAATGATAGACACCGTAGAAGTGACTGCAGGTAGGCAGCGGGACTTTTAGTGGACTTCTTTTAAACAGATAGCAACTATCATATTGATAGCTGGGTGGTGCCCCTGCTGCACTACATGAGCATGTAACAAAGAAGTAATAAAGCCAAAGGAGGCACCACTCGGCTATCAATGTGAGCTACATCAATTACACACCTATGACACACCTGGGCCGCAGGTACTAATACTCACAGTTCTGGGAATCATTGGGCAGAATGAGTTACATTGGCTGCCCTGCTAATCTGAGGCAGTCACTTTACAGGTAGATAGTCCCTAGTTATAGCTTTCACTTCTTCAGAACTCTGGGCTGGTTCCCAGCTGTAGGGACCATAGTCAGGAATCCTTCCCCAAGAGACACACACCTCGGTTATTTCGAAAAGCATGCATGAGTAAGGGGCTGTGGGGATCACGAAATGCGCTGCAAGCGGATTCTGTGCCTGTGGCTTTGGGATGTCCATTGCTGGATTTTGATCTGTAGCGATAACCCTTATCGCCGGAGGGCTTCACCGCCCGAGACGTCCTTTTCCCAATCGTAAGAGGTGCTGCTGGAATTCCAGAGTCGTCCGTGAGGAAACAGGAACAGCCCTTACAAGGGCTAGTGAATTGTAATATAGCGTTTCCCCCAATAAGAGACAGAACTCAGTATTGAGGGTGAAGGTGAAGTGTTTTTATTAGTGCCACTCTAGGCCTTATATACACAAGTCTCCATGCAATGACAACCACACTGACCAATAGCAGCAGGGCACACAATCCCTCAACTCTGCCGGTGACGCAATCAGTAGAACAATAGCAGGCTGTAATACCATCAATCAGGACAATGCCATTGACTGTGACGTAATCAACAATACACAATGGCAGTCAAAATACAATGACATTGCCTGTAACAGTATCAAAATACAATGACCTAATTAAGAAAAGGCCAGTGAATGACCCGGTGGGCAATCGAATAGTGATGACATCCAAAAGACAGAGCCTCTGTCACATGATCATTTTAAAGATTTGAAATACCGTAAATGAAAGATTTATTACATGGATGCTGACATCTATCAGTTTCTTCAAAGTATTCAAGGACGGCGTGAGAGACGCCAGACGCGGTGCACAGTGGTCAGTAGAGCAGGTATGTAACCGGAGCTGTACCGCACCTTAGCTATTGGCAAAGTTCACAGCTACTCCAGGAAGTTGCTGATTCCAAAGCACCGCTCCCAAACTCCGCTGTATACATTCTGTGACACTAACGCAGTACAGCGTTAAAAATCAAGTCACTCCTATTGGGTCTATGTCAAGGGTCCCCAACCTGTTTGTCATCAAGTACCACTTTCCATTTTCCAATTATCTCGCGTACCACCTGGGTGGAATTTGAGGGACGTTGGTCAGAATGTCCCTCTTTGGAGTCCCCCTATCCCTCATTTGTCCCTCTTTGACGTGTAACATGCAGATCTGCATCAACGAATGATTAATTTGCCTATTTGAAGTGTGTATATTGTTTTAACTGTTATAACCATCTGGGATGCTCGGAAAGGGAGTCTCCAGGGTGCTGTATGACGGCCGTGACCAGGAAAAAAAAACTTGCGTTTTTTTAGTTTTAAGTGGATTCAGGAGCAAAGTGCTGACAATGATTCAGTAACATGCATGCAGATGGGGCAAGGGTATTCTGGGTAGGTTTTTTTTTTCAACAGTTTTGGTCCGGTTTAAATAAGAAATAAATATAGTAAGGGACAGGCCAATCAACACTTGTTACATTTGACATCTTGTTTACCATGTGCTGTTTCTGTCACTGTGGCTGATGTTGCTAAATAAATTAATGAAATAACCCTAAGTCCCAAGATCTACTGAAATAACACATACTGCAACAGGCCAAAACCTGACACAAAAAGCAGCGTACATGTATAATATGTAAAACTGTGGTTTGACAATTCACTACTGCCCCCTAATGGTCACATACAAGCAGCAAAAATACAACAGAAAAATATCTAAAAGCCTGTATAAAAAATGGAAAGTGAAAAAGGTCAACATCTCAGTTAGTGTGTGTGTTACTGTGTGTGTGTGTGTGTGTGTGTGTGTGTGTGTGTGTGTTACTGTGTGTGTGTTACTGTGTGTGTGTGTGTGTGTGTGTGTGTGTGTGTGTGTGTTAGTGTGTGTGTGTGTGTGTTACTGTGTGTGTGTGTGTGTGTGTTACTGTGTGTGTGTGTGTGTGTGTGTGTGTTAGTGTGTGTGTGTGTGTGTGTGTGTTACTGTGTGTGTGTGTGTGTGTGTGTTACTGTGTGTGTGTGTGTGTGTGTGTGTGTGTGTGTGTGTGTGTGTTAGTGTGTGTGTGTGTGTGTTACTGTGTGTGTGTGTGTGTGTGTTACTGTGTGTGTGTGTGTGTGTGTGTGTGTTAGTGTGTGTGTGTGTGTGTGTGTGTTACTGTGTGTGTGTGTGTGTGTGTGTGTTACTGTGTGTGTGTGTGTGTGTGTGTGTGTGTCTGTGTGTGTTACTGTGTGTGTGTGTTACTGTGTGTGTGTGTGTGTGTGTGTGTGTGTGTGTGTGTGTTAGTGTGTGTGTGTGTGTGTGTGTGTGTGTTACTGTGTGTGTGTGTGTGTGTGTTACTGTGTGTGTTACTGTGTGTGTGTGTTAGTGTGTGTGTGTGTGTGTGTGTGTGTGTTACTGTGTGTGTGTGTGTGTGTGTGTGTTACTGTGTGTGTGTTACTGTGTGTGTGTGTGTGTGTGTGTGTTACTGTGTGTGTGTGTGTTACTGTGTGTGTGTGTTACTGTGTGTGTGTGTGTGTTACTGTGTGTGTGTGTTACTGTGTGTGTGTTACTGTGTGTGTGTGTGTGTGTGTTACTGTGTGTGTGTTACTGTGTGTGTGTGTGTGTGTGTGTGTGTTACTGTGTGTGTGTGTGTGTGTGTGTGTGTGTTAGTGTGTGTGTGTGTGTGTTACTGTGTGTGTGTGTGTGTGTGTGTTACTGTGTGTGTGTGTGTGTGTGTGTGTGTTAGTGTGTGTGTGTGTGTGTGTGTGTTACTGTGTGTGTGTGTGTGTGTGTGTGTTACTGTGTGTGTGTGTGTGTGTGTGTGTGTGTCTGTGTGTGTTACTGTGTGTGTGTGTTACTGTGTGTGTGTGTGTGTGTGTGTGTGTGTGTGTTAGTGTGTGTGTGTGTGTGTGTGTGTGTTACTGTGTGTGTGTGTGTGTGTGTTACTGTGTGTGTTACTGTGTGTGTGTGTTAGTGTGTGTGTGTGTGTGTGTGTGTGTGTTACTGTGTGTGTGTGTGTGTGTGTGTGTTACTGTGTGTGTGTTACTGTGTGTGTGTGTGTGTGTGTGTGTTACTGTGTGTGTGTGTGTTACTGTGTGTGTGTGTTACTGTGTGTGTGTGTGTGTTACTGTGTGTGTGTGTGTGTGTTACTGTGTGTGTTACTGTGTGTGTGTGTGTTACTGTGTGTGTGTGTGTTACTGTGTGTGTGTGTGTGTGTGTTACTGTGTGTGTGTGTGTGTTACTGTGTGTGTGTGTTACTGTGTGTGTGTTACTGTGTGTGTGTGTGTGTGTTACTGTGTGTGTGTTACTGTGTGTGTGTGTTACTGTGTGTGTGTGTTACTGTGTGTGTGTGTTACTGTGTGTGTGTGTTACTGTGTGTGTGTGTGTGTGTTACTGTGTGTGTGTGTGTGTGTGTGTGTGTGTTACTGTGTGTGTGTGTGTTACTGTGTGTGTGTGTGTGTGTGTGTGTGTGTGTGTTACTGTGTGTGTGTGTGTGTTACTGTGTGTGTGTGTGTGTTACTGTGTGTGTGTGTGTGTGTGTGTGTGTTACTGTTTGTGTGTGTGTCTGTGTGTGTGTGTGTTACTGTGTGTGTTACTGTGTGTGTGTGTGTGTGTGTGTGTTACTGTTTGTGTGTGTGTCTGTGTGTGTGTGTGTTACTGTGTGTGTTACTGTGTGTGTTTGTGTTAGTGTGTGTGTGTGTTACTGTGTGTGTTACTGTGTGTGTGTGTGTGTGTGTGTGTGTGTGTGTGTTAGTGTGTGTGTGTTAGTGTGTGTGTCAGGATTGCTGGAAAAATCCCCTTCCATTCTTAAGCGGGGCCATTTAGAAATGCCTTGAGCGGGTCCACACCTAGAATAAATGTAAAGCGGAGTACAGCGAGGGATGCATGGAAAAGTGAGAAGCTACGTCACTAAAGAGGAACAAAACCCGCTGAGTTTTGTGGGTCACAGTGAGATTTGGGATGCCCCAGGTGGAAGGCCAGCGGCCAGCCCTGGAATATCTTTTAGATTTCAGGGTTGGCCAAGCTAGGTTTTGTTCCACATTAAATAATAGGATCCTGGGCAGGCAAAAGGCATGGACAACAAGGGTACAAGGGTGTTTTAAGCATACCAAGAGTAAAAAATGTCACTTCCCCTGGGGCATCCCAGTTTGGGATGCTTTCAGAGCTAAAGGTCCTTAGGATACCAAAACTGGACATTAAAGTGGACCAAAAGCCAGGATTTTGACTATCCTGGGTTTTGGTCCACTCCCCCGGGGCACCCCGATCAGGGGTGCCGGAGGGCGGCAGTCTTGCAGTGCGCTCTCTGCCTGCTGCGGGCACCAACCGTGCTCCGCAGCAGGGGTGGGGGCCATGCGATGACGCGATCCGCGTCATTGCAGCGCGGACCGCCCCTCGAGGTGCTGCATGCTCCGGAGCCCGGCGCCACTTTATCCTCTCGGCGTGGGGGCTCTTTTTGGCTGTAGGCCGCATCCTGCTCCCCTCTGTGTCCGGGACTGCTGCTGGGGCTGCACAGACGGCGGTCGCGGGTCCTTCTCTTGCTGGCCTGTCTTCGGTTCGTGAGTCTGGTCTAATTATTTTTTGTCTGGGGATGCAGTTGGTGGGCCTCATGGTGTCTTGCTTCGACGCTGTACCCTTCGCCCAGTTCCACATGAGACCTCTTCAGTTGAATCTCTTGACCGTTTGGCATCGGACACAGGAGTCCCTGGAGCAGGAGTTCGCTCTGTCCCCTCTGGCCAGACGGTCCCTGTCGTGGTGGTTGGACTCGAGAAATCTTCTAGTGGGCAGGTCCTTTCTGCCTCCGTGCTGGGAGATTGTCACCACGGACGCCAGTTGGACCGGTTGGGGAGGGTTTTGGCAATCGCTGAAGTTCCAGGGCCAGTGGGGCCCTCAGGAGGCTCACGTGCCTATCAATCTCCTGGAGCTGAGAGCGATCCGGTTGGTCCTTTTTCAGTTGACTCCCCACCTACGGGGTGCGGTCCAGGTCCACTCAGACGGCGGTCGCCTACATCAATCATCAGGGCGGGACTCGGAGCAAGCGAGCCCTCAAGGAGGTGTCCCTGATTCTGTCTTGAGCGGAGGAGAATGTTCCCTGCATCTCGGCGGTTTACATCCCAGGGGTGGAGAACCAGGAGGCGGACTCCCTGAGCAGAGGGACGTCTCGTCTGGGGGAGTGGTCTTTCAGCAACAAGATCTTTCATGCCTTGTGTCGCCGCTGGGGTCAACCGGACGTGGACCTGTTTGCGTCCCGTCACAATCACAAGCTTCCAAGGTTTGTCTCTCTATCAAGAGATGCTCTGGCCTTCGCCACAGACGCACTAGCAATTCCTTGGACGGAGTTTCAACTCCTCTACGCCTTTCCTCCCTTTCCTCTCCTGGGTCACGTGCTGCGCAAGATAGCTCAGGAAGGGGTATTGGCCATCCTGGTGGCCCCCTGCTGGCCAAGAAGGTGTTGGTTCGCGGACATAGTCCAGATGTCAGTGGATCATTACGTCATGCCCAACGATCCAGGGCTTCTCACTCAGGGACTGTTACGCCACCCCAATTTACAAATGCTGGCTTTGACGGCTTGGCTGCTGAAACCGCCATCTTGACGGAGAAAGGGCTGTCTGCCTCGGTTGTGAGTACCACGATTAAGGCTCGGGAGAAATCCTCTTCCATGATTTATTATAGGGTCTGGCATGCTTACATTGCCTGGTGTGAGTCTAAGAATTTCCCTTGTCGTTCTTTTCTTTTTCCAGGATTTTGGAGTTCCTACAACATGGCTTGGATTCTGGTCTACAATTGAGTACCCTCAAGGGGCAGGTTTCGGCCTTGGCAATTTTCTCCCAAAGATCTTTCGCCAATCATATACTTATCAAGACTTTTTTCCAAAGGAGTCACTCATGTACGTCCACCTTGTAAGCCTTTGCTACCGGTGTGGGATTTGAATTTGGTGCTTTCTGCTCTCCAGGGTCCTCCTTTTGAGCCCTTGTGTGATGCTGCCTTATCCATTTTGACTCTGAAGGTGGTCTTTTTGGTAGCTATCACTTCGGTGCGTCGCGTCTCGGAGCTGGCGGCGCTTTGTATGAAGCCTCCTTACTTTAAGCGGCATCAGGATAAGGTGGTTTTTCGTCTTAAGCCAGACTGCCCAAGGTTGTTTCTGCCTTTCAACTCAATGAGGACATTGTTTTGCCTTCCTTGTGTCCTGCGCCTTCTAATTCTAAGGAGCGGACCCTCCATTCCTTGGATGTGGTCAGGGCACTTAAGTACTACCTGGTTGCTACGGAATCCTTTAGGAAGTCGGATTCTCTGTTTGTCCTTCCTGATGGGCCTAGGAAGGGCCTGCCTCCAGCCAAATCCACTATTAGCAAGTGGATAAGGCAGGCGGTGGTGCAGGCTTATTCTGCCAAGGGGAAGGAGCCCCCTTTTCGTGTTACTGCTCACTCCACTAGAGCTATTGGTGCCTCTTGGGCTTTTCAGCACCAGGCTTCGGTTGAACAGGTTTGTAAGGCCGCTACTTCTTCAGGTCTTCAGTTCATACTTTTTCTAAGTTTTACAAGGTTGATGTTAGGGCCTCAGCTGACACTGTTTTTGGCCGCAAGGTGCTTCAGGCGGTAGTGTCATGAACTACGTGCTGTTGCTCACTGGGGATCCCACCCTTTCTTGGACACTGCTTTTGGATGTCCTAATTGTCAAGAATGAAGCGACCCGAGCAGGACACCAAGAAAAATAAAATTCTGTAATTACTCACCTGTAGAATTGTTTTTATTGGTATCCTGCTCGGGTCGCTTCATCCCACCCTCGTTTTGTTATCCTCTTTTGCCTTGTTATGGTGATTACCGTTGAGAGAGTTTATAGTGGGGCTGTGTGAATTAACATGGTCTCTGGCCTCCCGGCTTGTTTTTTGTATTTACTGCTTTTCAACACTGGAGGATTATGGGGAAATAGCTGCCTTTATATGGGCCGGGAGGAGCCACAAGTTTCGTCTTGCAGTCAGCTGCGCCACCTTGTGGCGGAATAACCCAATTGTCAAGAATCAAGAATGAAGCTACCCGAGCAGGATACCAATAAAAACAATTCTACAGGTGAGTAATAACAGAATTGTATTTTTAACATCTAAGCATAAGACCAGAAAGCGTGTGGGGACTGAGAGACAATGTATTTGATCGAACCGCAGCCCAGACACCTAAGTATTTTGCAATGTTTTTTATATCTCTTGCTATTTATCTTATTTACTGTGTTTTATAGTTCATTCTGTTTTATCACCTTGCATTGTTTTTCTTGTTGTTTTTGTGTTTTCAGTTTGTTTAAATAAATTCTAAAAATACAGCAGAGGGTCACCGATGCTCTGAATTAAGGATCTAAAAAGCTCACGCTAGTTCTGAAGAGCCTGGCTACCTTACTTGCCTAGAACGCTTGATCGCCCCCTGCCTGGAAGTGGTTGTGGGTCGATCGATCCGTTTGATCTGATTGTGTTGTATGTGGCTTATATAGAGGTTAACACTGATTGTGCTCTGGTGGCAGCAGTTTATAGCCACGCGTGTTGCCAATCGAATTGTGGTGACACACGTGGAGTATGTTTGGCCAGTTTGGTTGGATGAACGATCAAGAGGTCTGATCAACCCGCTCAATCGCCACACCCCCATTGGTTGTTTTACTACCTATAATACAGCCCTAGAGTATGCCTAAAAGAATATTGAGGGGGGTTTAGTGGCCTCTGGAAAAACATAGACAGTCAGTACTGAATGACATCCATCGGGCAGATGGCTTTAGCGTTACCAGCAGATAATCTAATGAGCGTCAGCAAAGCTCCTTATAGAGGCCGGACTTTTTTTTCTTTTCGATGTCAAATGAGGCAAATCCAGAGACAACAACCGAACAAAGCGGACCAACATCCAAAACGAAACCTACATGTCCTCCCTGGATTTAGTTCTGCTTTAAAGGTTAACAGTGTAACAAAAGCAATCCTTACCTTTCCAGAAATGTCTCTGACTTTGGCCTCAAGCTTCTCCAGTGAGGATGGCTGGGATTGCAGGGACTGGTACTTCTGTTCCAGGAGGGTGAAGTTGTGCGACTGCTGGAGAACTATCCTGAAACACAATAAATACATATTCAAATTAGTACCAGCTGTATGGCCGTGGCCGCTAACATGGCTAATAGTAACATATCAGTGAAATACAAAGGCAGTGTATTACCCCATATTGGGCAATACACTGCCTTTGTATTTTGCTGATATGTTATTGCTGTTATTTGTACTCATAGGGCTTTGAGTGCACACTGTACAAACGCACTATGTACAAAACACTGGGCTGCAACTCTGTTCAGGACTCTAGGATATGGGCGCCGCCATCTTGTCTCAGAAGCATCACATACTGAGGAAAGGAGAGCGGTATAAAGTGCAAGGGGCGGGATTATAGCTGTGCTTTGCTCAGACAGAGCAGAGCTGGGGTCATGAAAAGGACAGCAATCCCAGAATGCAGAGCGACACAGTCAGAAGACACTTCCTGTTTGCAGGCTGCCTGATGCTCCATGAGCCACCATCTTGGATGTTTAAAGGCTCATAACGTGCAGTAGATGCAGGTAGGATGAGTTTTAATGTGAGCAATCTGTATGTACAGGGTGTGGGAAACATATAAGATAGACTCTTATTCAGGGTGAAGGTCCGGATTAATGTGGGCAATCTGTATGTACAGGGTGTGGGAAACATATAAGATATTCTCTTATTCAGGGTGAAGGTCTGGATTAATGTGGGAAATCTGTATGTACAGAGTGTGGGAAACATATAAGATAGACTATTATTCAGGGTGAAGGTCCGGATTAATGTGGACAATCTGTAGGGTGTGGGAAACATATAAGATAGGCTCTTATTGAGGGTGAAGGTCCGGATTAATGTGGGCAATCTGTATGTACAGGGTGTGGGAAACATATAATATAGACTCTTATTCAGGGTGTGGGTCCGGATTAATGTGGGCAATCTGTATGTACAGGGTGGGGGAAACATATAAGATAGGCTCTTACTCAGGGTGAAGGTCCGGATTAATGTGGGCAATCTGTATGTACAGGGTGTGGGAAACATATAAGATAGGCTCTTATTCAGGGTGAAGGTCTGGATTAATGTGAGCAATCTGTATGTACAGGGTGTGGGAAACATATAAGATAGACTATTATTCAGGGTGAAGGTCCGGATTAATGTGGGCAATCTGTATGTACAGGGTGTGGGAAACATATAAGATAGGCTCTTATTGAGGGTGAAGGTCCGGATTAATGTGGGCAATCTGTATGTACAGGGTGTGGGAAACATATAAGATAGACTCTTATTCAGGGTGAAGGTCCGGATTAATGTGGGCAATCTGTATGTACAGGGTGGGAAACATATAAGATAGACTCTTATTCAGAGTGAAGGTTCGCTTTAAATAAGAGCTGGCCCTAGAGCCTACAAGACTCCAGGGCTGGTGGCTCGCCTACCCTCCAGGGCATCCCAAATCAGGAAGCGCCTCTGTGTGACCCCCCCGCCCCTCTGGGTTGGCGAGAAAACTCGCTTTTACTGGCAGCCTCCATGACACGTCTTCGCCGGGAGCCACATCCCCAGCTTCCAAGTAGCTGTGGCCTGGTCCCGTGCCCAGCCATTCAGCTAGACTGGGGATGGGAGCGCTCCCACCATTCTCGAGATCAGCCAATCGCAAAAATGCCGCGTAGGCGTGGCCTTAGCAGTGGAAAAAAATATTCTTTTCTTAAACTGGGCCACCGCTGAACCAGCAGCATCTACAGAGACACCCAGGAGGGGGATAGGCAGGGCTGTATCTACCATTAGCAACCCTAGGCCTGTGCCACTTGCAGGGGTGGGGGTGCTATGGAGTGTGTGGTTACTGCTATAGAAAAAAAAAACCTATGCTGGCACCCTCAAGTGGACCAAAACCCAGGATTTTGACTATCCTGGGTTTTGGTCCCTTCCCCAGGATCGGGGATGCCCCGCTGTGTGAAACCCCCCAGATCGTCAAAACCAAATCACCTCTTCCCGGTCCTACGGTGCATGCACGACCGCTCGTCCAATCAGCGCGCTCGGAGCCCCCGACATCATGTTGTCTAAGCCTTCGCCTAGGGCTAGCATCTTCGAGTGCGCTGAAGGCCGCATCCCCCGCCACTCTCATTTTATAGATTCCCGGGCCAATCACTGTGGGTTTTGGTCCACTTTAATGCCCCCTCATTCACAGTATATATATATATATATATATATACTCCCAGCTGTTAACAGGACCTGATTTCCCTGCCTCCAAGCTGTGGTCATGTGACTTCTGTGTGCCAGGAGCCTGGGAAGCCAGTAAAATAGGGCTCTGCATTTAACCCCCTGTGCTCTCTCCTCCTCCTCCTCACACACTGTCTGCGTGTAACCCCTTGCACCCCCCCCCCCCTGCAAGTGGGGTGTAAGCAAAAAAAAAAAAAAAAAAAGTGCCTAGGGCCTAGACACCAAATACAGCCTTAGGGGTGAAAAGGGTTTTGTGCCGCTTTAAAGTGGACCAACACCCGATGCTGATCGGGCCTGCGGGGCACCCCGATCGGGGGTGCCCCGCTGTGTGAAACCCCCCAGAAAGCCCCGAAATCCCTACCTGCTCCTCGATCCAGCGGCGCATGTGCGAGCCGCCGCTCGCGCATCCCTCTAGCAGGGCGCGCACCCGCGCCGGCCGTTTGTGAATGGCTGGCGCGGGCGCGCTCCCTGTAAGAGTGACGCGCGGGAGGCGCCGGGCGCGCTCGCTTGTCCGTCGACGGACCTCGCTTGTCCGTCGGCAGGGATTGGCTGCAGCGGTCATGTGGGAGCGGGGACAGGTGAGTTTTTGGGGCTTTCTGGGGGGTTTCACACAGCGGGGCTGGGGATCGGGGTGCCCCACCGAAGTGGACCAAAACCCACTATAGTCAAAATCCTGGGTGTTGGTCCACTTTAAAGAGGACCAACCACCCATAGTGCTGTTCAATTCAGATTCAGGCTGGAGGAGGGAGCGCGCCACAGACTGCAGGGAAACCAGGGATAGGCCCGTTTCCGGCTTCTCTGCGCTGGACTCTCGCTTATGGCGTGGATTAATATGCGCGCCATACATCGCTGATTGGATGAGAGTGTGCACATGTGCCATGGCAACGGTGGAAAGGTTAGTTTTAACGGCGATCTGGGGAATTCACACCGGACCTTCTCTAAATAGGGTGCCCAGGAAAAGTGGACCAAAACCTTGTTAATATTTTAAGTTTGGGTCCACTCAAAGCAAGCAACCCCCTGCTTGAGTGTATAAGACTCCAGGGGCAGTGGTCTCCCTCTTTATGGGCATGAGATGCCCCGCTGTCTGAAACCCCCCTGGATCGGCTAATTTACCTACCCCCTTCTTGGAGTCCTCGCTGCCGCCACACGCCGGACATACCTCTAGTGCGCCCACGTCAGGCGCGGGCAGCTAAAGGCAGGGGCGGGGATTCCTCTGTCAGCGCTTGCCTCTCATTGCGGCAAAGTAAAGCTCAACGGAATGCGCTCCACTGATTGGCTCATGTGAGAACCAGGAAGAGGCGAGTCTTCCTGCGATTCATGCACATTGGGACGACCCGCCAGAGAGGGACAAAACCCAATAAAAGGGACATTTTGGGGTTTGTGGAACAAAACCTGTGATTTTGACTATCCTGGGTTTTGCTCTGTGCCCCGGGGGCATCCCAAATTGGGATCCCTGCTGTGTGAAACCCCCCCCAGAAAACTCACATCTTTCTAGTCCAAGGGCGCATGCCCATCCAATCAGAGACATTTGACGTGACTTGTCATTTGGAAAACATCCCTGATAGACTTTAATGGGGAGCAAGAGCGGACACATCCCCAGTGGTGCAGCCTATTTGAATGGCTGGGGCGGAAGCGTGCAGCCAGCCCGATGATGCAGGGGATGCGGCCCCTCTCGCTCCCCTTAGTAAACAATCAGAGCTGTTTGCCAAATGACAAATTCATGGCAAACAGGTTTGATTGGACGAGAGCCTGTGCTTTTGGACAGTGGAAATGTTAGCGTTTACTGGAAATCTGGGGATTTTTTACACAGCAGGAAATTCCAATTCGGGATACCCCGGGGGAAAGCCAGCGGTCGGCCCTGGAATTTTTTTTTTCCTGGCTCCCATGGTGCTTCCATACTGCCCTGAGGAAGAGACTCAGCGTCTCGGAACGCGTGGGCTCTGTGTGCGGGGGGGGGGGCCTGTGTGATACTGACATCCAGCAATAGATAAGTAGTTTTATGTTTTTTTCGGTATGATTTATGTCTCCTGGGTTTGTGGTCTACACGCTAGGATCTGAGTAATTGTTTTTATGAGATTGATGCACTTTTTTGCACTCAGCACTTTATGTAAATAGCACCCTATATGAATTTTTATTGGAAGAAGAGATGTTAATTGTTTACATTTTTGCACATATGGATATGTAACTGGATGTATTACAGCTTGGTATACCAGTGCCCCCCGGTGGCAGATATAACTTGTCTTATGTGTTTTTTAAAATGTACATGTCTTTTTTGTAATGTAATTTTGACCAATTAATTAAAACATTATTACTTTTATACATTGGGTGTGTGCAGCAGTAAAATCTTTGGTTACTTTCCTATTAGGGAGTTTGGGGCTCTCCCTCCTTTTTCTTAGTTGATGTTTGTGGAATACCAAAGTAGTGCACCACAGGAACGATATTAGTGGGTGCCACCTCATTTCACCCCTTTGGGGTCTTTTGGTCGTGATACAAACAATGCCGGTCTGCATCTCTGGGCTGAGGCACAAGCCATTCAAATAGCGTTCCACCTTCTAAAGGGAAGCTGGGGATGCGGCCGCACCCTATTGCTACGCTCTGTGTCTAAACAGTCGCATGCCAGGCAACAATAAGCACAATATACAGCGCTGTTTGGACACAAGCCCGCACATGCACCGTGTGACCGGGTAAAAGTAAAAGTAAAATTATATGGCCATTTCAACATAGCAGGACATTCAGAATGGGGAGGCCTCCGGGGCAAGAAACAAAACCCGGGATAATGTAAATCCCCAGTTTGTTAAAGTTTTAAAGTGGACCAACACCCACGGGTGATCGGCCCGGGAATCTATAAGACTCCCGGGCCGATCACCTCCCTCCCCGCGGGATATCCGAGATTGGGATGTCCCGCGGGGTGAAACCCCCCCAAACACCCCAAACTCCTTACCTTAGCCTCCCTCGCGCCCCTCTAGACGTGCGCACGCCCGCGCCGGCCATTCACAGACGACGAATGGCCGGCGCGGGCACGCGCGCGTCATGAGTGACGCGCGGGAGGCGGCGGTGGAGGAGTCGCTTGTCCGCGGCTTGTCCGTCGGCGCTGGGAGCGGGGAGAGGTGAGTTGTTCGGGGGGTTCGGGGGGGTTTCACACAGCGGGGCACCCCGATCGGGGGTGCCCCACCGAAGTGGACCAAGACCCAGGATAGTCAAAAAATCCTGGGTGTTGGTCCACTTTAAGATTCCCGGGCCAATCAGCTCCCTGCCTGCGGGGCACCCCGATCGCTGTGTGAAACCCCCCAGGACGCCCGCAAATCCTACCTGATCCTTGTTCCAACGGCGCATGTGCGGGCCGCCGCCGCCGCCTCTCGCGCATCCCTCTAGCAGGGCGCGCACCCGTGCCAGCCGTTTGTGAATGGCCGGAGCGGGCGCGCTCCCTGTAAGAGGGCCGCACGGGAGGCGGTCGCTCTAACTTTGTCCGTCGACGGACTTCGCTTGTCCGTCGGCGGTGATTGGTGGAGTGAGTCACGTGGGAGCGGGGTCAGGTGAGTTTTTTGGGCTTTCTGGGGGGTTTCACACAGCGATCGGGGTGCTCCGCGGAAGTGGGCCAACACCCAGGATAGTGAAAATCCTGGGTGTTGGTCCACTTTAAAAAGGACCAAAAGCCACCCTGGAGTCTATGAGACATACTTGCTCCCCCCGGGACGCCCCGCTGTGTGAAACCCCCCAGGTCACCTGAAAACTCACTTTGTTTCCCGGTCCAACGGCGCATGTGCGAGCAGCAGCTGCATCACTGCTATCCCTTTAGCAGGGCGCGTGCCCGCTCCAGGTATTTGTGAATGGCCGGGCGCGGACATGCTCCCTGTTAGAGGGAAGCGCGCTCTGATCCACTTGTATTAGACAAGCTCCTCGACAAAGGGACTCAAGCGGATCCAAGACAAGGCGTCAAAGGACCAGGAAGAAGTGAGTTTGGCGACCTGGGGGGGGGATTTCACAGAGCGGGACAGGCCCAAACAGGGGGCAAGGAACGATACCCAGGTTAGTCAAAATCCTGGGTTTTGGTCCGCTTTAAAGAGGACCAAAACCCAGGATATTTACTCTCCAATTTAGGATGCCCCAGGGTGCGAAAACCCCCCGTTCACCGACCTCCATCCAGTGATCCTAATATTGTAATGGTGAATCCAGCAGTTCACCCAGAATAGCTCCAAACCACCGCACCCCCTCCACGCTAATCAATACATCAACTAAATATATATCATGAATTCATAGATTATTTATTGACAAATACCCATAAGAATCACATAACAAACAGTTAAAAAACATATAAGACTAGACCGCACATTCCCAGGGGCATCCCAGTTTTACCCATAATCCCAACCCTATAAACATCATATTTCAATAAAGTGCCAATATTACAACCAATCCATAAAGTGCATTAGTGCTAAATCTGTGCAAATACAATATTATTAATATAAAAATGTGGCAAGAGAAAAATAGACTCAAGTATCGGAATACAACAACCAATATAAGTCATAAACATACACATCACCTGAATGTATAGCTCTGAGTGTCCCCCAGGAATGCCAAGGTCGAGTGACGATCCCCCCAACGCGTTTCGTGGCCCCCTGCTCACAGGCCACTTTATCAAGGAACTCCATCCAGTGATCCCACGGCACATGCGTGCCTCTCTAATCGGGATTCATTCCCGTACATAGCAATCCGTGGCAAAAAAATCATTAATGAATGTATTGCCAGGTGCCTCCAGCCACACGCTATACAGATATGCCTGGCACGCAGGGGATAGAGGGGCGCTGGGCATCAGGCATGCGCTGTGGAAGTGAGGCTTGAGGTAAGTTTACACAGGCCAACCGTGGCCAGTGCACACAGCAGGGCATCCCAAATCTATTTGCCCAAGGGGCACGGATTCTAATTGTATTTAGATTAATTAAAGCAGACCAAAACCCTATTCGCCTTGCCATGAAGTCTAAAAGACTCCAGGGCGCGGGGGGGGGGACGGGGGCACTTGGTATTGGTCCACTTTAACTAAACTGACAACAATTAAAGTGGACCAACACTCAGGATTTTGACTATCCTGAGTTTTGGTCCACTTCGGTGGGGCACCCCGATCGGGGGTGCCCCGCTGTGTGAAACCCCCCAGAAAGCCCCGAAAACTCATCTCTCCCCGCTCCCACGTGACCGCTCCAGCGAATCAACGCCGACAGACAAGCGAGGTCCGTCGGCAGACAAGCGAGCGCGCCCGCCGCCTACTGCGCGTCATTCTTACAGGGTGCGCGCCCTGCTAGAGGGACGCGCGGGAAGCGGTGGCGGCGGCCCGCGCTGGAACGGACAGAAGGTAAGGCTTGTGGGCTTCCTGGGGCGGTTTCCCGATTTCGGATGCCCCGCGGGGAGGGATCTGATCGGCCCAGTTATCTTAGAGATTCCCGGGCCCATCCCCCCTGGGTGTTGGTCCACTTTAAAGAGTGGAACAGCAGAAACAAATGAACACATTGAGCAGAGCTGGATTGTAATGTTTTAAGTGGAACAAAACCCACCCAGTAATCTATGAGACTCCAGGGCAGGCTTACTCCTTCCCCCGGGGGCATCCTGAACTGGTATGCCCCGCTGTGTGAACCCCCCCCCCCCGAGCCCAGGGCGCATGGGCGACTGGCATCACTTGCTTCCCTCCTTGGCTGTGCACGTACCCGCCTGCCGCAACGCACAGCTGAAGGGAGATGAGTGATGCTGGTGCCGCTCGCAAGTGCAGCTACGATTTAAGCCAGCTTCTCTAGCCGCAGCGTGGGCCCGAGGAGAGGTAAGTGGACTCGGCGACCTGGGGGGGGGGTATCACACACGGACACGCTCCCTGTTAGACGGAAGCGGGGGATGCGGCCGCCAGCGCGCTCGTAGCCGCTGGCCTTATACATAGGCTTAGACGACGCAACGTCAGTGGCGATCTGGGCGGTTTCACACAGCGGGGCGTCCCTGATCAGGGTCCCCCGGGGAAATGTGTTTTGCTCCACTTTAAGTGCAACAGTCAAAGCTAATTAGTAGCGTTCTGCGCAGCGACTGTTAGCACCAATGTAGCGCACAGATAATACAAATCCTACAAGAGAACCCGCACAGCTGACAATACTCAGGGTGCTGGCTAGGTGAGAAGGGGCCCGGAGCACCACAATTACACTATCTATGGTTGCAATCTACCAGTATGGATCGCTATATTCTCACCATATAAATCAGCCGCACACACTATCAAAGCTAATAACTACATTTTATTGCAATATTAAAATGGACACATAACATATAATGGCAACATGACACATAATTTAAAAGGTTTACAAAAACCAATGACCCCAGCATCTTACTGGGGCTTTGCTTATTCACTTAATAATTTTTGTACCTTTATCTTGAATCACTATTTCTGTATACATATGCCTTATAGGCAGATGTTCACTTGTATTACTGGGAGGCCGATTTATTAATAGCGCCAGGTAGCGACAGATGAGTGACAGTAGCGTGATTTTCACAGCGCACGCTAGTATTCGCTGTGCTTGGCCGTTGTTCGGCTGTTGACAGCGACTCAGTCGGTGTGCCGTAATGTTGAATTTTGGGTGAGGAGTCGCTGTTTGACAGGTTCCGCGCTGTATGGGAGCGCATGACAGCGAATGGCCATAGCGAACGGCTCCCAGCATAGTCATTAACAAATCACGCTCAAAAAATTCTCGCGCTGTGAAATGCATGTTTAAACCCCAGAGCGCTGGCGGCGATGGGTTAAAAGTAGTTTTTTAACCCCCAAACAACCATACCCCCAATAAACATGTTTTTATAAACATTTTGTAATATGAATACATTAATATCAGACCTGTAATATCAATTCTGCACAAATTTTTATTTTTTATTTTTATTACCTTAAAAAAATATCTAACATTGCAGAAGTGATCACAGAATTTTTTACATTTAAAACAAAAAAACAAAAAACATTAATATCAATTAATTTTGAATATTTAAAGATTGCTCCATTGAAATGCATTGGAGAGCGCCAGGGAGCGACAGGTCATACCTGGCGCAGTGATGGGATTAGCAGCGGCGCTGTTCGCTGAAGTCTGCAACATGATGAATCCCGCGCTAGCTGACGCTCTCGCCGGCGCTAGCCTCATTTAGCGTGATAAATGCGTGATTGTGTTCGCAGCCTGGCGTTCTGGAGTCGGTAGCCGCCGATAGCTGGCGCTACCTGGCGCTAGTGAGACACTACCTGGCGCTATCCCTTGATAAATAAGGCCCTTATTTTCATGCAGTTGATTCCTGTATACCTTATACCTTATATTCTTCAATACTAAATTTATGGACAGTTTTTAATAGTCCTTTATGGTTCACTTATAACGCCCGGTCATTGGTTTTTGTAAACCTTTTAAATTATGTGTCATGTTGCCATTATATGTTATGTGTCCATTTTAATATTGCAATAAAATTTAGTTATTAGCGTAGATAGTGTGTGCGGCTGATTTATATGGTGAGAATATAGCGATCCATACTGGTAGATCGCAACCATAGGTAGCACACAGATAAGACGGGAACGCCGGCGCACCGAAGCTGCCGCTATAACTGCAAAAATGATGCTAAAAGGCGCACATCATAAATATGGGGCATTATTCATCAAGCCATAGCGCCAGGTAACGACTGGCAGCGACAGGTAGCGACCAGTGACCGCTGTATGCAATACCACATTTAACAAAGCGAATGTGGTGAGCGACTCTAACAGCGCCATGTAGGGTAGGATTCATCACAGACGGCTCGACGTATAGCGCAGGCGCTCTAGCTTCCAGATTCTAGAGTCACAATTCTGTATATGGGGTTTAAAAAATGGGCACTCTCACTACATATATGAAGGAGTAAATATATAACGTAAGTTTATTAAGAAGTGCTATATACAAAATTTAAAAACACACATGACAAGGGAAAACAAGACAACCTAAAACCAGAATATTAATGGGTTCCCGGTATTAGCTTAATAATATTTGGGATATATACGAAGGAATTTATATAAATACTAATATTAGAAATAAATTATATTGGTACAAATAATATACACAGATATATATAGTGCCCCCTAATGCTGAATTGATAGTACTACAGGGGGCCAATAAAATATATGAAGAAAAGTTTTTTTTAAAAATAAATAAACATATATATTAACTTACAGTGTCAATATAATAAAGTGTCTGGTGCAAGAGAGTTATCTGAAAAAATTTTTGTATGACAAAAAACAATGTAAAAGTGCAACCTATAATAAAGAATATGGGAATATAAGAAATATATATAATATGCAAAAAGTATCAATAATCTGGCTTCCAGAGCCTGGTATTACCTGTCGCTCACCCATACGTTTCAATGGACGTTCCTTTTATTCTCTTTAAACAGGGTTTTATTTTATTATTATTATTTTTTAATTATCAAATATTTGTGTCACCTCTCCTGGACTATTTAAAGTCATTTTTGGATTTATAATATTTTTATGCAGAATTGTCCTTACATGTCTGGTATTAAAGTGTTAATGTCACAATGTAATAACAAATAACAATGTAATAACAATGTAATTGTAATTTGTAAATGTAATTGCAATGTAAAACTGTTTTCGCTTTGTTACTGGTGGATATGTGATCAAAAACAGACTTTAATCACACAACGTCTGGCGCTCTGGGTTACAACGACATAATTTTGAGCGCTGTCGCTGTGTAAGGCTATTTTTCGATGAATATGGTGTGAGTCAGTCGCACTGAGCTGCCGCTACTGTTCGCTCCCATATAGTGCTGTACTGGTGTTAGAGCGACTCACACAATATATTCATCAATGCCGGCCAGCGACTGAGGCGCTCTGAAATAGTGAACCATGGCCGAGCACAGACAGAGGGGTGCTGGGGATGCTGCAGGAGGCCCACGCATGCGCTGTGGAAGTGGGGTTTGAGGTGGGTTTCCAGGCCAACTCTGCCAGGTCACACAGCAGGGCATCCCAAATCTAGTTGTATTCAGTTTAGTTAAAGCGGACCAAAACCCTGTTCACCTGGCTATAAAGTCTAAAAGCCTCCAGGGCGGGGGTGGGCAGCAGAGACAAATGGTGCTTCCTTCTTCCTTTTCTGCCGTTTTTTGGCCTTTTTTTGGGGGGTTTAGGGAACGAAGGTGTGTTTCTGGGCGACCTGGGGAGTTTCACCGAGCTGCCGCTACCGTTCGCTCCCATATAGCGCTGTACTGGTGTTAGAGCGACTCACACAATATATTCATCAATGCTGGCCAGCGACTGAGGCGCTCTGAAATAGCGAACCATGGCCGGTATTAAATTAAAGTAGTATATAAAGTATTAATGTCACCATATAGCGCTGTACCGGTGTTAGAGCGACTCACACAATATATTCATCAATGCCGGCCAGCGACTGAGGCGCTCTGAAATAGCGAACCATGGCCGGTATTAAATTAAAGTAGTATATAAAGTATTAATGTCACCATATAGTGCTGTACCGGTGTTAGAGCAACTCACACAATATATTCATCAATGCCGGCCAGCGACTGAGGCGCTCTGAAATAGCGAACCATGGCCGGAATTAAATTAAAGTAGTATATAAAGTATTAATGTCACCATATAGTGCTGTACTGGTGTTAGAGCGACTCACACAATATATTCATCAATGCCGGCCAGCGACTGAGGCGCTCTGAAATAGCGAACCATGGCTGAGCACAGCGACTTCTACCGGTCGCTCTCAATGCCTCGCTACAGACGCTCATCTGTCGCTACCTGGCGCTAGTAATGGATCAGCCTGAAGGTGCATAGTCTTGTACTTACCATGTCAGCGCGGCGCACACAGCCAGGCACAGGCAGCACAGCAGCGTCCGGAGATCTGGGAACAGGGAGTCGCTCGCGGTCGTCTTCTTAGGACTGTCATGTTGCGCCCGCTGTCCCGGGGCCGCGTCGCCCCGTTGGGCTTCCTTGGAGCCGGGCGAGCCGCCTTTCTTCCTCTGCTTCACGTCAGATGACATAGTGACCGAGGCTCCCGATCGGCGGATCGCTATCTGCTCATAGAAATCGATTGAAACGAAAGATCTATATAAAGCCGGGCTCCCTACCGCGCCCCCTCCATAGCGCCCAGAGGATCAGCTCTGGGAAAGTATCCAAAACTTAGCGCAAGAGATACAAGTGACAGCGCAGCACAGCGACAACACGTCAAGCTGGAGGCGCAGGACATGCGTGATTAACCCCTTCCAGGCTCCCAGCAACAGCCACAGGAGCCCCCTCCCTGTCTATGTGGCAGCCGGGCTCATCCAACCCCCCTCTGCTGTAATCTGAGCATGAGCAGCCTGCTACGGGGGCTGGGAGGGGACAAGCTTCCTGCTGTGCTCCTACAGGGATCCTTGTGTGCCCTCATTTCCAAACCAGACCAACTTTCTAAGACAGAAAAGCGAACGCCTCGGCCTCTTTCCATCATAAGAGATTCATGGGAAATAATCGCTGTTACATGTCAGTATAATAAACAAAAATAAGTTAACAGTTAAAGTGGACCAACACCCAGGGGGGATCAGCACGGGAATCTATAAGATCAGATCCCTCCCCACGGGGCATCCGAAATCGGGATGTCCCGCGGGGTGAAACCCCCCAGGACGCCCAGAAACCTTACCTTACCCCCGTTCCAACGGCGCTTGCGCAGGCCGCGTCTCGCGCTTCCCTCTAGCAGGGCGGCCGTTTGTGAATGGCCGGCGCGGGCGCGCTCCCTGTTAGAGGGAAGCGCGAGACGCGGCCTCCAGCGCTTCTTAGTATCTGATCTCAAGCAGCTGCTGACGGAACACTGACAGACCTTGGGCGAGGGAAGCCAGACAACCCTTAGAAACCCCAACATACAGGGTGTGGGAAACATATAAGATAGCCTCTTATTCAGGGTAAAGGTCTGGATTAATGTGAGCAATCTGTATGTACAGGGTGTGGGAAACATATAAGATAGGCTCTTATTCAGAGTGAAGGTCCGCTTTAAAGTGGACCAAAACTCAGGATTTTGGCTTTCCTGGGTTTTGGTGCTGTGTGACACCCCCCAGATCTCTGATGCCATCTCACCTCTTCCTGGCTGTACGGCGCATGCGCGGCCGCTCGTCCAATCAGCGCACTGGCGGCCACATCCCCCACCTCCCTCTATCAGGGAGCGTGCCCGCGCCGGCCACTCACAAATACCTGGTGTGGGCACGCGCCCTGCTAGAGGGAAGCGGGGGATGTGGCTGCCAGTGCACTGATGGGGCGAGCGGCCGCGCACGCGGTGCACATTCCCTCCTTTGTTTTCTCTGTTGCACATTTCCTCAGTCTCGCTCTTTTTTTCTGTAGCATTCTCTATTATTTCCATAAATGTCCCTCTTTCCTGCCTATACTTTCTATCAGTTTCACACACTTTCTCTATTATTTCCATAAATGTCCCTCTTTCCCGCCTATACTTTCTATCATTTCACACACTTTATTATTTCCATAAATGTCCCTCTTTCCTGCCTATACTTTCTATCAGTTTCACACACTTTCTCTATTATTTCCATAAATGTCCCTCTTTCCCGCCTATACTTTCTATCATTTCACACACTTTATTATTTCCATAAATGTCCCTCTTTCCCGCCTATACTTTCTATCAGTTTCACACACTTTCTCTATTATTTCCATAAATGTCCCTCTTTCCCGCCTATACTTTCTATCATTTCACACACTTTATTATTTCCATAAATGTCCCTCTTTCCCGCCTATACTTTCTATCATTTCACACACTTTATTATTTCCATAAATGTCCCTCTTTCCTGCCTATACTTTCTATCAGTTTCACACACTTTCTCTATTATTTCCATAAATGTCCCTCTTTCCCGCCTATACTTTCTATCATTTCACACACTTTATTATTTCCATAAATGTCCCTCTTTCCCGCCTATACTTTCTATCATTTCACACACTTTATTATTTCCATAAATGTCCCTCTTTCCTGCCTATACTTTCTATCAGTTTCACACACTTTCTCTATTATTTCCATAAATGTCCCTCTTTCCCGCCTATACTTTCAGTTTCTCTCACGTGTCAGAGGCGATAGATGTGTGATTGTGTTAGTTTGAGGGCACTAGAATTCTCGCACAAGTCGGCCATGTTTGATGAGGGCGAGTTGCTAGGAGACCGCCCTTACAGGCCTTCAGAGCGCACTGTAGAGAGGCGGAACGTTTAGAGCGCGGGTGGCCGGAGCCGGTAGGAAGGTATTAGGTGTTGCACCGCTGAGTTTTCTTTCCCATGTGTTGGAGCAGCGGTTAGACATGGAGGTGCTGGCGGAGGAATTGGGGGCGGCCAGTCAGGAGCAGCTCATAGCGCCTGTGGACACGGTGCAGGTGAGGCCACCACCAGCCCCTGTTACACGTCGTGACGTCACGTGTGTGATGTAATATGTCAGCGCCTGTCATGCTGGCCCCAAACTCCAACCACTGTATATATAATTACTATAAGGAATATATCCTTACTAGGTACATAAGTTTAAAACACACCTCCAGACTCCCATTTGTCTCAAGCTTCTGGTGTACTTTAATGAGGAGCAAAAAGACTTGCAGGCTGATTCATTACTAACGCCAGGTAGCGACAGATGAGCGTCTGTAGCGAGGATTTCAGAGCGAACGCTAGTAGTCGCTGTGCTCGGCCATGGATCTTTGTTTTAGAGCGCCTCAGTCGCTGGCCGGCATTGTTGAATCCGAATCGCAGTACTACGCTGTATGTGAGCGAACGGTAGCGCCAGCTCAGTGCGACTGACTCACACCATATTCATCAAAAAAACAGCCTCAAACAGCGCCAGCGCTCAAAATCGGGTGGTTGTAGCCCAGAGCACCAGAGGCTGTGTGATTAAAGTCTGATTTTTGTATCCACTAGTAACAAAGCGAAAACATATGGAATTACATTATTACATTTTTAACTTGAATTCCAGACATGTAAGGACAATTCTGCATAAAAATATTATTAATCAAAAAAGTTTTCAAAAATGTCATTTTCTAGCCCCGGATATATGTCGGAAAGATTTGAGTTTTTTTAATAAAATAAAAAAAAAATATGGGATCAGGAAAGGGATTTAAGGATCGTCCATAGAAATGTATGGGAGACGCCAGGTAGCGACAGGTAAGACGTGGCGCTCTGCAAGGATGAACGCCGGCGCTGAGCCTGGGATAATGATGAATCGGATGCCACATGGCGTTGTTCCAGTCGCTCATCAGATTCAGTTTCACAAATGTATTGCGTGCTATGTCCGGCGTTCACCTGCCGCTTACAAGGCACTACCTGGCGCTATCCCTTCATGAATAAGCCACTATGTGTCTCCTAATGCATAGGGGTATCCCAAATTGGCATGCACCACTAATACCCTTACCGGTCTTCTGCTCCCTCGTAATGCACGCCCCTGTCCCCCTGGCCCTAGAGAGTAAAAGCCCCCGAAAGGGGAGAATCCCGATATGGTAAGTCAAAGCACCCGCTGCCGACTCCTCTGCTAAATGGCAGTTTGTTTTATGGCTGCGCAGCAGTGCTGGATTTAAAGTGGACCAACACCCAGGATTTTGACTATCCTGGGTTTTGGTCCACTTCGGCGGGGCACCCCGATTGGGGGTGCCCCGCTGTGTGAAACCCCCCAGAAACCCCGAAAAACTCACCTCTCCTCGCTCCCACGTGACCGCCGCTGCCAATCGCCGCCGACGGACAAGCGGGAGGGAGCGACGGACAAGAGAGCGCGCCCGCCGCCGCCTCCCGCGCGTCACTCTCACAGGGCGCGCGCCCGCGCCGGCCATTCACAAACGGCCGGCGCGGGTGCGCATCCTGCTAGAGGGACGTGCGGGAGGCGGCGGCGGGCGCCGCTGGATCAAGGATAAGGTAGGGATTTCGGGGATCTGGGGGGGTTTTACACAGCGGGGCACCCCCGATCGGGGTGCCCCGCAGTCAGGGGTCTGATCGGTCCGGGAATCTTATAGATTCCCGGCCGATCTTGGAACAAAAACTTTGATTATTCTAGATTTTGGTCCCGATTCGGGATGCCCTGCTGTGTAGAACCCCCCAATCTGCCCAGTAAAACTCACCTTTCCCTGGTCCTGCAGCACATGCGGGTTCTTGTCAAGTTAAAGTGGACCAACACCCTGAAGGATCAGCCCGGGAATGTATAAGATTCCCGGGCCGATCCAATCTCTCCCCTCGGGGCATCCAACACCGCTGTGTGAAACCCCCCAGGACGCCCCATTCACCTTACCTGCATCCCAATCCAACGGTTCATGCACGGGCCGCGGCCGCATCTCGCGCTTCTCTCTAGCAGGGCGCGCATCCTGTTAGGGGTAAGCACAAGATGCGTCCGCCAGCGTGCTCGGATTCGCTGTGGTTGTATGTCGTTTAGACGTGCATACCACAGCGGCTCCGAGCGTGCTGATTGGATGAGTGGCCACGCATGCGCCGTAGGAGTGAGGTGAGGTGAGTTTTATTAGGAGATCTGGGGGGTTTCACGCAGCGGGGCACCCCCGATCGGGGAAGTGGACCAATACCCAGGATAGTCAAAATCCTGGGTGTTGGTCCACTTTAAAGTTTGTTTAAAGTTTGTTACCCTCCCCAGGGGCATCCAAAATCAGGATGCCTCGCTGTGTGAGACCCCCCCAGGTCGCCCCATACACTTACCTTTTTTCCAGGTCCAACGGCCCATGCGCAAGCCGTGGCTGCATCCCCCGCTATCCCTCTAGCAGGGTGTGTGCCCTCGCCAGGCATTTGTGAATGGCCGGTGCTGGCACGCTCCCTGTTAGAGGGAAGCGGGGGATGCGGCCGTCAGCGCACTCTGAGACACTCGCCTTAGACAAATCCTTAGACGTCATGACGTCGGCGGCTCCGGGCACGCTGATTGGATGAGCAACCGCGCATGTGCTGTAGGATCGGGAAGAGGTGAGTTGGCTTCGACGACCTGGGGGGTTCACACAGCGGGGCATCCCCAATTGGGGGTAAAGGACCAAAACCCAGGATAGTCCAAATCCTGGGTTATGGTCCACTTTAACGCTCGTCAATATCGGCTAAAGGCCAGGTTTAGCCAAAAGAGGGCGAGTGCTGGCGGCCGAATCCCCGCTACCCTCTAAGAGTGGGTGCCCGCGGCGGCCATTCACAAATGCCTGGCTCGGTTGCGCACCCTGCTAAAGGTATAGCTGACGATGGCCGCAACCCGTTGGATCTGGTAGAAGGTAGGTTTTAAAGGGACTCTGGGTGTTGTGCTCCCATTCAGGTAGGCTAGGAGCGGGAGCGTGTCCCAGTCTAAAGGGAAACTGGGGATGCAGCAGCTCTCACCCACCATTGCCGACTCAGGTCTAAACTGAGCCGCATTGCCAATAATTAATATGCACTGCATACGGCATGAGAGCCTGCACATGCTCTGTATGACTGGGGGAAGGTAAGTCAGGGCAACTGGACTTGCTGTTTTACTTTCTTGACAAATGTTTCGTTAGTTATCCAGCTAGCCTTTTTTTTTTTTTTTTTTTTTTTTTTTTTAAAGTGGACCAAAACCCAGGATTTTGACTATCCTGGGTTTTGGTCTTTTCCCCGGGGGCACCCCAATCAGTGAAACCCCCCCAGATCGCCTTAGCCAACTCACCTCTTCCCGGTCCTACAGTGCATGTGCGGCCGCTCGTCCAATCAGCGCGCTTGGAGCCGCTGACATCATATCGACTAAGGCTGGGGGCTGCATCCCCTGCTTCCCTCTAACAGGGAGCATGCCCACGCCGGCCATTCACAATAGCCTGACGCGGACATGCGCCCTGCTAGAGGGACAGCGGGGATGCGGCTCGCACATGCGCCGTTGGACCAGGAAACAAGGTAAGTGTATGGGGCGACCTGGGGGGTTTCACACAGCGGGACATCCCGATTTTGGATGCCCCGGGGGGAGGGAATCGATCAGCCTGGGAATCTTACAGATTCCCGTGCCGATCGCCGTGGGTTTTGGTCCACTTTAAATTCAGAGTGACTTGTACAGGAATCCTACAGCAAGACAGGTGATGCGAATTGGGGCTGTCATTCATTGCTGTCTGATTCCTGTACAGAGAAAGCCAGTCACACGACTAGTGAAAATAAAAGGGCAAGTCCAGTTGCCTCGGTTTATTCCTACAGATATAATAAATAGCTTTTAACCCTTCACCACTTGATGACTAATTGATGACAAGAGGGAAAGATGTGTGGAGCTGGGTTGTAAATATTTAAAGCGGAACAAAACCCAAGCAGCCTGACCCTGGAGTCTTAAAAGATTCCAAGGCCGGCCTTCCCTTTGGGGCATCTCGAATCGGGATGCCCTGCTGTGTGAATCCACTCTGGGTCCCAGC
Source organism: Gastrophryne carolinensis (assembly GCA_027917425.1). Classification (NCBI taxonomy): domain Eukaryota; kingdom Metazoa; phylum Chordata; class Amphibia; order Anura; family Microhylidae; genus Gastrophryne; species Gastrophryne carolinensis. Next base: position 17,623,436 of record CM051238.1, read on the forward strand.
AAAATGGCAGCGCCCTTGGTACAGTAACCAATGAGGAGCATTTAGAAAGACTGGGGGTACCCGGGGATGCGCCCGCTTACGCTCTTGATTGCCGAGCATTAGTATACAAAGCAAACTGCTTTGATTGGACGAGAGTCTGTGCATGCACTGTAGGACTGGGGAAAGGTGAGTTTTTACTGGGTGATCCGGTGGGGGGGTCACACAGCAGGGCATCCTCGGGGGGGGCATCAGAATCCTGTGTTTTTGTAACCCCCGGCCATCTATTCTCACCTGATCACCCAAAACCTCCCCTGAAGCTGGCGGCGGATGGGGCTCCTCATGGTGACAGACCAGGACAGTCACACGGCTGCATGCGATTGGATGGCTGACCTGTCACTCAAGGTCCCAGCTTCAGCTTTCGTGTAGACTGCCCGCCTCCCCCAGTGAGTCTTTTGTTAGTGCCCAAATTGGGCTTATCACAGAGGAAGGGAGGGAGGGAGGGGAGGGCTGGAGTGTTACAAAATGTTTGGGCCTTCTCTATAATCAGGGTGGATTTGATTTAAATCTAACTGATTTAAATCACGATTTTAAATCACTAGTCAGTAAGGCTTGATTTAAATCATTGATTTAAATCAAAGTTTCTACCTAAACTAGTTCTTGCTATTTTAACATGCAAGTAGATGAAGATTTTTAGAATCACTTTTTATATTACTTTTTTCTCCCCAGTTTAATGGGTTAATCATTCATATTTGGACACCACTGTTCTGTTGTACTTAGGAAGGAGAAAAATAATCCTGACCTTAATAACAATTTAAATAGATTTATTCAACTGAAACAATAACAACATTACAGCATAAGTTATTTGCTTAAACAAACATCCATGTTTTATTTAACTAATTTGGCTAAACAAAATATATATATATTCTAAGTATGTCACACACCCCACTTCAGACTTAATAATTACACTAGGGTTAACGCACCTCTAGGTGGCAGCATTGCAGAGGACTTCTCCAAAAAACTTCAACAGGCCCCTCCCGGTCTATACATACCTGGTACCTCCCAAGAACCTCCCAGTGTTGTTCTCTGCAAGGTGGCGACAAGACAGAAGAAAGAAGTCTCCTGCTTGCAGGTAGCCGGGGTATCCCCCCGCCCCCCCCCCCCCCCCCCCGTGGTTTATTTCTGCTCGGCTCTTGTTTGAGAGTATACTATTTAATGGCAGCCTCCCAGCTTCGGCTGTAGGCCGGGCAATATAGGTAGCCGGCACCATTGGTGCCTAGGAGATTAGCTCCTCCGCTCGACCCTTCATTGCGGGGCATAGCGGGATTCCCGGAGTGGTGATCCGGATGTGGGATTCCCCCTTTTTATTATAGGAGTTAGTGGTCAGGTTGCCCTTGCCCTGGGGTGTTGTGCCTCTTCCGGGGTGTGGGACGCGCTGGGGACAGTGTCATGCTTTACTATGCACATGTTGTGTGAGTGTGCTGCTGCGCTTTTCCATTTGTGATTTTACTTTGTGTTTTTTACTTGTGATTTTACTTGTGCCTCCACTGTCTGTCTCTCGGCTGTGTGTGTGTGTGTCTCCCCTCAGGAGCCGGGGGGGGCGAGGCCTAGCGGCGTGCTGCGCCGTGGTCCCGCGGGTGGCTGGGCGCCGTATTCGGCGCCTGCAGCTTGCCTGCCCGGCTGCTCAGGGGAGACATTCATCAGTGTGCGGGTCTGTGTCTCCGTTGCTGTTCTCCGGGAGCCGGCGGCTGGCGCCACCGGCCCCGTGCTCGAGGTCTGATGGCGTTCCCCGCAGGCAGACGCTGACGCTGCCTGGGGGCGGGGTCGCGCGCGGGCCGCGCACGGATTGGACGGCCTGAGGGGCGGGGCCTTCTCGGCTCCCGCGCTACCGGAGCGTCTCTCTCTCTCTCTCTTCCTCCGTCCTCGGTGTGCTGGCCGCCATCTTCTGCTGGATGCGCGGTTCCTCTTCTCTCCAGGTAGGCGGTTCTGGGGCCATGTCCTTCCTTCTCCCTTGCCTCTCTCCTCGCTCCGGCGCAGCTTGATGGTGCTGGCTGGCATTAACCATTTCCGTTGCTCTGGTTAATGAGGGGGGGGGTGATAAAGGGGGGTTTTTGTACATTATGAGGTGTTTTTTGGCATGGTGCTGATTGACGCCTGTCTCTCTCTCCTTTTGTGTTTTTCAGATCCTGGGATCCCGTCTGGCAGGGCTCTCCCGATCATATATACCTGGCTCGTGGGGGGGTGTTTGTGGTCCTTGCAACATATATATATATATATACTTTTTTGTGATTTTATTAGGGCCTTTTGCTAATTCCCCTGGGTCAGGATTTTGTCTGTCCTTAGACTAGTGTTAGGTTATTTTGGGGCATCCCGGGTCGCGTACCGCATAAATCCCTGGGTTCTGCTAATACCATAATTTCACCACATGGAGGTTGCCACAGATACCGGGAATGGTTCTTCGGGACAATCCAAGGTGTGCGGGGGTTGTGGGGCTCCGCTCCAGGGAGATGATGTCATTTTGTGTATCCCTTGTGCACAGCAGAACATTGCACGGCAGTCCAGTACTCCGGTACTTAGCACTTCGTCAGCCGCGCCATCTCCCTCTCCCCCTCGCTTATTCCGGACCCCGTGTGACGTTGTCCTGGGCGGGGATTCGCAGTCTGAGGTATGTGCCCGCTTGACCAGCCTTGAGAAGCGGTTTTCTGCTATAGCCGCTCAGAAGGTTTCAGCTAAGCGGAAGCATCTGTCTCTGCCTCCGCCGGATTCAGATGAGGAAGTTGTGGGAGATCTGGATTGGTCGGATCGTCCCCATGAAGAAGGTGAGCTCATTGAGGATGAAGATTCTGATGTTCAGCAGTTGTTGGGTTCTGAGGGAGATCCGGATGATGGCCTCCCTCTCGATTCCTCTACCATTTTGAGCCAGATGTTTGAGGTGTTGGATTTGGAGCCACCGGTGGTTGCTCCCAGGCCCAAGGGTCAGCTTTTTGGGGTTTCCAAGCAGCGTCTGGAATTTCCCAGCCAACAGCACTTTGAAGAAATTGTCTTCAAGCAATGGGAGCAACCTACACGTCTTGTTGGTGTGCCGTCTAGCTGGGATAGGAAGTATCCCTTTCCGGCGGAATTGTTGAAGCGTTGGTCTGTTCCCCCTGAGGTAGATACTCCGGTCTTGGGACTGTCCAACACGGCGGTCGTGCATTCCCCTGACACTACTTCGCTCAGGGACGGTGAGGATCGCCGGGTTGATCAGCTTGCCCGTCATGGTTTTGTATGTGCGGGTTCGGTGTTAAGGCCTGTCTGTGCTTCGGCTCTTTTGACTTTTGCTGTCAGGTCTATTGTCAGGGACTTGGGGGTGGATCTCGAGCCCACCAGTGATGAGTCCCTTGGGCTTAAGCGTTGTGATGCTTTTTTGTCCTTCATCCTGGCCGCTCAGGAGGATGCCATGCTGATGTGTGGCAGGGCTTCTGCCTTGCTGGTGGCTATCCGGCGCTGTGTGTGGTTGAGACAGTGGACGGCTGATTTTAATTCTAAAAGATCGCTCACGGCTCTGCCCTTTATGGGTTTGAGGCTTTTCGGTGAGAGGCTGGACTCTGTTGCCAAGGGAGGTAAGTTACCTCAGCGCAAGAAATTTCGTTGTTCCTTTCGGGGGATGGTCTCGTTCAATCCGTCCTTTCGGGGAGTTGGCGCCGGTAGAGGTGCGGGCTCCCCGGCCCCCAGGGGCGGCAGTTGGAATAGGGGCAGAGGCCGTGGCCGTCCCACCCGCGTCTGGGGTGCCAAGCCCAAGCCGGCTGCCAAGCCCATCCAGCAATGAGGGGGCGCCCTCACCCGTTCGGGTGGGGGGACGGTTGCAACTTTTCTCCCGGGTATGGGACCAGGAGGTCCCGGACAGGTGGATCCGGGAGGTGGTTTCGGCCGGTTACAAGTTGGAGTTCGAGTCCCTTCCTCCTCCAAGGTTCTTCAGGTCTCGGGTGTCTTTGGATCCTTTGGCCGCGCAGGGGCTCCTGGCGGCAGTAAGGAATCTTCTGGATTTGGCCGTCATTTGCCCGGTTCCTCCGTCGGAGGTGGGACGCGGGTTTTATTCCAATCTCTTCACGGTCCCCAAAAAGGACGGGTCCTTCCGTCCTATTCTGGATTTGAAGTTTCTCAACAGGTTTATCCGTCCTTGGAAGTTTCGCATGGAGACCCTGCGGTCGGCGATCGGTTCGCTTCGGCAGGGGGACTTTATGACGTCCATAGACATCAAGGATGCGTACCTGCACGTGCCGATTTTTCCTGCTCATCAGCGGTTCCTCCGTTTCGTGGTGGGGGATCGGCATTTTCAGTTTGTGGCTCTTCCATTCGGGCTCACCTCTGCTCCGAGAGTGTTCACCAAGGTGTTGGCGGGGGTGATGGCCCTGCTCAGAGCTCAGGGGATTCGCATTGTGCCTTACCTGGACGATCTTCTCATCATGGCTCCTTCCTTCAGTCAAGCAGAAGGGGACACCAGCACGGTGGTGTCCATGCTGGAGAGGTTCGGCTGGGTGATCAATTACCCCAAGTCCTCGCTGGTTCCGGCCAGGGTGGTGACCTTTCTGGGGATGTTGCTGGACTCCTGCCAGCACAGAGTGTTTATTCCTCAGGCCAAGGTTCTGATGATTCAGGAATTGGCCCGGCTGCTTCTCTCCCATCCTCATCCGTCCATTCGTCTGGGGATGAGACTGGTGGGGTTGATGGTGGCCTCGTTCGAGGCAGTTCCCTTTGCTCAGTTTCATACAAGGACTCTTCAACTTCATCTTTTGGCGTCTTGGAACCGGTGCCCGGGGTCGTTGGATCGGTCCTTTCGGTTGTCTCCTCGGGTTCGGCAGTCCCTTCTGTGGTGGTTGGTCTCGGACAACCTTCTGAAGGGCAGGTCGTTTCTGACTCCGCTTTGGGAAACTGTCACTACGGATGCCAGTCTGTCGGGCTGGGGAGGTTATTGGAAGGATCTTCGATTTCAGGGGCAGTGGGACCCTCAGGAGGCTCACTTGCCCATCAATGTTCTGGAATTGCGGGCCATCAGGTTGGTTCTGTCTCACTTGACGCATCATTTACAAGGTTTGCCGGTTCAGGTTCGCTCGGACAATCAGGCGGCGGTTGCTTACATCAATCACCAAGGGGGACTCGCAGTCTGGGTGCCCACAGGGAAGTGTCTCTGATTTTGGTCTGGGCGGAGACTCATGTCCCTTGCATCTCGGCGGTTTACATTCCGGGTGTGGAAAACACGGAGGCGGATTTTCTGAGCCGGTGTGCGTCCCGTCGGGGGGAGTGGTCTCTCCATCCCCAGGTGTTTCGGTCGCTTTGTCTCCGGTGGGGGACGCCGGAGGTGGATCTGTTTGCCTCTCGTCACAATCACAAGCTTCCGTCCTTTGTGTCCCTGTCCCGGGACCCTCTGGCTCTGGCGGTGGATGCCATGTCCCTGAGCTGGAGGGACCTGGGGTTTCTGTATCTGTTTCCTCCGATTCCCATGCTAGGCAGGGTGCTGCGAAAGTTGGTTCTGGAGGGAGTTCCCGCCATTCTCGTGGCTCCAAGGTGGCCAAGGCGGGTGTGGTTCGCGGACATCGTCCGTCTGGCCGTGGATCGGTTCGATCTGCCTCTTTGGCCAGATCTTCTCACTCAGGGTCATCTCTGTTACCCCAGTTTACAAACGCTGGCTTTGACGGCTTGGCTGCTGAAATCTCCATCTTAAAGGAGGAGGGTCTTTCGGATGCGGTCATTCAGACTCTCATTAGTGCTAGGAAGAGATCTTCTTCTTCCATATATTACAGATATTGGAGAGCTTATATTGATTGGTGTGAGGCTAGGTCTTTGCCCTTTGCTAGGTCTTTGCTATTAACAACTCAGTACAGTCCCTTAAAACTCAACTAGAAACGAAATTATCTCTAGATTCCTTTAAAACCTTTTTAGAAACCTGTAACACTAGCCTTGAACAATATAGGCAAGACACGATTCAGTTTAAATTGGGAAAGTATAGACGCGACGCTCTAGATTACCAGGAGGGTCGCGTCTACACTTGGCGGGAACACCGTAGACAACGCACATTTAACAGCAACCCACGTTTGGCCACTGATCCTGGAGCAAGTAGTTCCTCCTCCACATCCAGCAGCGATTTTTTAGAGCAAGGCCAACAGGACCCGCCCCCAAACAGAAGAAAGCAACAAAGACAAGGAGGGGCAGAAGGAGGCCCAAGGGGCAATCGCCGACCCCCCCACCATCCCGAACCAAGTACAACACCCGGAGCAGGACTGCTCCACAGTGATCAACATTTCTGAATACGAGTTAACGGACATGGAAATTAAGGTACTGTCCAAGGGTCTCACTTTTGCACCCACTAATAAAGGGAATCATTTTGACATCCAGATTGGGCTACAACAATTTTTTAGGACACTACGCATTAAGTCCTTCTTTGTTTATCATCCCACACCTGATGCCCGTGCCACTGGCCAACCCCAAGGCATTGATCTTAGTACATGTAAACCTAAAAGCACTTGGCTTCCTCCACCCACATCTCATGCAGTTGAGACCTTTATTAACTTGGTCCAAAATGACGTGAATAGCTTGAGGACCCCTAAGACAGTTAGACGACAGAATTTCTCCTTTAAAGAGAGACAAGCCCTTAAGGCCCTCTGTGAAAATCCCCTCGTCACCATTAAACCTGCGGACAAGGGTGGGGCCATAGTTGTGATGAACTCCACAGACTATAAAGAGGAAATTCTAAGTCAATTGAATGACGCCTCTGTATATAGACGCACCACTAAGGATCCAACACAGGACATTAAAAACATGATAGACTTATTAATTGACAAGGCCCTTGATGACTCTGTTATTGATGACAAATTAGCTAGATTTCTGAAGACAGACCACCCTTTGATTCCGTTGTTTTACTGTCCACCAAAAATACACAAAAAACTTCATAAACCACCTGGCCGCCCCATTGTGGCAGGCACAAACTCTGTCTTCCAGAACCCGGCTATATTTTTAGATCGTCTTCTGCAACCACTTGTATTGGCCACCCCATCCTTTTTACAAGATACTACAGATTTTCTAAATAAATTGAATGCCTTTGGTACCCTGACTCCGAATTGCATACTTGTAACCATGGATGTGACGAGCCTTTATACCTCCATCCCCCATGTAGATGGCATTAACATCATCAAGAAGGCCCTAGCCGGTACCTCCATTTCATCAGGCTTGCAAACCTTGGCCAGTGATTTACTCACTATTATTCTTACTAAGAACTATTTTGTTTTTGATGACCAGTTTTATTTCCAGGCTCAGGGAACAGCAATGGGCTCAAACATGGCACCCAGTTATGCAAACCTCTACATGGCCAACTTTGAGGATGAATTCATCTACCCCACAGGGGCCTTTGCATGCAATATACTCACTTGGCAGCGTTACATCGATGATGTATTTATGATCTGGCATGGTCCGCTCGATGAACTGCTGTCATTTCATGCCCACATAACCAATGTACCCCGACCATTTCCTTCTCCATCGACTATAGCAATACTGAGATTCATTTTCTTGATGTACACATTAAATTGACAGATGGTTGTCTTACCACGGATGTCTATAAAAAGCCCACTGACCGTAACACACTACTTCATGCCTCTAGCTTCCATCCACCATCACTGTTAAAGGGCCTACCTTATGGTCAGTTTGTTCGGATCAGACGCATAACCTCCTCAGATGACTTATACGATCTTCGGTCTAACGAACTTATACACAATCTTTTACAACGTGGGTATGAACTTGACAGTTTACAGACTGCACAGGCTAGGGCTAGGGGCCTTAACCACACTACCCTCCGTACCTTTCGCCCAAAACATAACACCACACGAGTACCATGTATCCTTAATTTTTCTCAACTTTCCACTCAGGCGCAGAGGATTGTCCGCAAACATTGGCCCATCCTACAATCTGATGAGAAGGTGTCAGAAACCTTCAAGGACCCTCCACTAACAGTCTATAGGAAAGCTAGGAATCTGAGGTCATCATTGGTCAGAGCGGAATTTCATTCACCTAAGCCGACCATGACATCCAACTGGCTTTCGGATATAGAGAAACCCAAAGGTATGTACCCATGTGGGCATTGTGCCCAGTGTGGTTACACCTCTAAGGCAATTAGTTTTACCCATCCCAATTCTGGAAAAAGGTACTCTATACAGGATTTCATTAATTGCTCATCTAAAAATGTTATCTACCTTATTAAATGCCCGTGTGGCAAAGGGTATGTGGGCAAAACAAAACGTGAGCTACGACAGAGAATCTGCGAGCATAGGTCTGATATTCGCAATGGCCGGACAGAATCCTCTGTCGCTAGACATTTTATGGAATTGGGGCATAACATTAGCCAGCTTAGGTTTGTGGGTATTGAATTAGTAAAACTACCTTATAGAGGAGGCAATATGGATAAAAGACTCCTACAACGGGAGCTGTCTTGGATTTTTAAACTGGGCACTAAGAGCCCAGGTGGTCTAAATGAGGACATTGATTTTTCTGTTTTTTTATAAGCTTATCTTCCTGTCACTCTTTTCCAGAGTCTGGTTTATTGTGCAATGATTAGATTGTGGATCGTGATTGATCCCACATATAGTATCCTGTTTTAAATTGATTCACATTCATTTGGTTCTATTTTTTAATCTGTTTTTATGTTTTTTCCTCTAGCAGCCTTGAACCTCTTTTCTTGGTCTCTCCGGAGGGCTCCAGCCTGGTCTCCAGCTGTTAATCACTTCCATCAGGGCCTCCCATATAATGGACCGGTCATTCTCTGCTACGTCTCCAACGCTGTGTACAGAATTGATCATTTTAGATATATCCCTCTATATCTATTCCTGTGATACGCGGATATTGTATATCCCATAAACCAACATCTGTAATATATAAATGTGCATTTCTGTTTTGAAAAAATGTGTATCTCTGTTTGAAACTTTATTTTTTGCACACCATATCTAGTGTGGCAAATATGGGTATTATGTACCGTTCCGGCGGCCATCTTTGTTGTGGCATGCAATGCTTATGTTAGTCTTAAACAGCCAGCCCTTTCTGTGTGGCTTCTCAATAATTATGCAGACGCCATCTTTGTTGTGGCATACGCAGACCCTATGTATTGTCTGGCGGCCATCTTTGTTGTGGCACGCTGCCAGCCCCTCCTGTGTGACCTCTCTGGGATTATGCAGACGCCATCTTTGTTGTGGTCCGTCGGGCGCCATTTTTGCCATCTTGGTTGAGGGCAAGTTCCTTTGCTCATGTTCCCCTCTTTATTGAGGTTACAGCTACCCACTCCCTTTGCCCCCGCAGGCCCGCGCACACCCTGTGCGTCACGCGGCTTCACCCGCAGCTATGCGGTAGCCAGCGTGATCGGGACGTGTCACGGGCGCTGCTGATGACGTCACAATATGGCGCCGGCGCGCGCCCCCTGTGGTGTCATCATCACTATCAGCTGGAGACCCTCCATTAGGTATAAAAGCCCCACATTTACCTGACATGGATACCGCTTGCCTCTTGATAAAGGTCTATCCAGGACCGAAACGTTGAGGTGTCCTTGCAACCTGCGGTCAGCCTGTAAGCACTCTGTACCTTTATTGCAATCCTTATTCAATTATGTTTTGCTTATTTCATGTCTTAAAGGGAAATACATTGTAGATTTGTATATACTCTTGCTTTGATTGACATGCTTCTATCTTTTGTCTTGCATACTTATATCATAACTCCTGTGCTTGTATTTCCCTGCCCATGCTTGATATATATACGGTTTGCCGTTTCCAATAGAACCTGATTGTCTTTCACTGTATATAATCGGTCACTTTTGTATTGCACTATTAATTTGAGCATTAAATCATGAATTGCATTACATAGTCTTGTCTTGGTGTTCATTACCTCCCATATTGTAATTCTTTAGGTCTTTGCCCTGCCGGGTCTTTTCTGTGTCTAGGATTTTGGAGTTTCTTCAGATGGGTCTGGACTCTGGTCTTCAGTTGAGTACCTTGAAGGGGCAGGTTTCTGCTTTGTCAATTTGTTTCCAGAAATCTTTTGCTAGTCATTCCTTGGTCAAGACTTTTTTCCAGGGGGTCTTGCATGTGCGGCCTCCTAGGAAGTCTTTGCTCCCAGTTTGGGACTTGAATTTGGTTCTTTCTGCTCTTATGGCTCCTCCTTTTGAGCCTTTGCGGGATGTTGCTTTGTCCATTCTTACTCAGAAGGTTGCCTTTCTGGTGGCCATTACTTCGGTTCGGCGTGTTTCGGAGCTGGCTGCTTTGTCTATTCAGGCTCCTTATTTTGAGGATCATCAGGACAAAGTGGTTTTTCGTTACAAGTCAGATTTTCTCCCTAAAGTGGTTTCTGCTTTTCATCTTAACCAGGACATTGTTCTTCCTTCTTTGTGTCCTAAGCCTAAGAATGTCAAGGAGCATGCTTTGCACTGCCTGGATGTGGTTCGTTGTGTCAGATTTTATCTTCGTGCGACATCTTCTTTTCGTAAGACGGATGCCTTTTTTGTTGTGCCATGTGGGCCTAGGAAGGGTTTCGGAGCTGGCTGCTTTGTCTATTCAGGCTCCTTATTTTGAGGATCATCAGGACAAAGTGGTTTTTCGTTACAAGTCAGATTTTCTCCCTAAAGTGGTTTCTGCTTTTCATCTTAACCAGGACATTGTTCTTCCTTCTTTGTGTCCTAAGCCTAAGAATGTCAAGGAGCATGCTTTGCACTGCCTGGATGTGGTTCGTTGTGTCAGATTTTATCTTCGTGCGACATCTTCTTTTCGTAAGACGGATGCCTTTTTTGTTGTGCCATGTGGGCCTAGGAAGGGTTTGGCTCCGGCCAAATCTTCCATTAGTAAATGGATTCGTCAGGCCATTGTTGGTGCTTATTCGGCTAAAGGGAAGGATCCTCCTTTCCGAGTTACTGCTCATTCTACTCGTGCGGTTGGTGCGTCCTGGGCTTTTCAGCACCAGGCTTCTGTTGAACAAGTGTGTAAGGCTGCAACTTGGTCTTCTGTTCATACTTTTTCTAAGTTCTATAAGGTTGATGTGCGGGCTTCAGCGGATGCTGTTTTTGGCCGCAAGGTTTTGCAGGCTGCAGTGGTTTGAATTTTTTCTGCGTTATTGCCTGATTCGGATACCCACCCTTTTATGGACACTGCTGTTGGATGTCCCTAGTGTAATTATTAAGTCTGAAGTGGGGTGTGTGACATACTTAGAATAATACCATTTTGTGAATACTCACCTGTAAAATGGGTATTATAAGTATGTCACACACCCCACTTCACCCGCCCTTTTTGGTATCCTGGCTCTCTATTTGGTGAAGTTTGGTTCTTTACGTTGAGGGTTAAATTGTTTTGGTTCTGGTACCTTGTCTTACTGCTGTTCTAACACTGGGAGGTTCTTGGGAGGTACCAGGTATGTATAGACCGGGAGGGGCCTGTTGAAGTTTTTTTGAGAAGTCCTCTGCAATGCTGCCACCTAGAGGTGCGTTAACCCTAGTGTAATTATTAAGTCTGAAGTGGGGTGTGTGACATACTTATAATACCCATTTTACAGGTGAGTATTCACAAAATGGTATTATTTTAAGAAACTTAGACTGTCAGCCCAGCCGACACATGAAAAACTTAAATCCTACTGTCCCTGCTGTCCTCTGTAGCTCACTAGTCATAGGTTTGTAGAACAATAGGATTAAGGTCTTTTTCTCAACTCTGTTCATGTTGTAACATTTTTGCTGTGAAGAAGAGGCTGGGACCTCTGCGGAGTCAAATTCAGTTTTGAGAACTGCGTAAGTAAAGCGAGCGTCTGTGATAATATAGGAGAGAAACTGCCCACTAATCCTACAGAAACCTCTGGAAGAGCATGGCATTGTGAATGTTACACATATACAGCCTTTATTCTACTGAGTTAAACAACTCAGCTTTATCTCATGATGGAAGAACCTTTGGATGGTAAAATATTTTCCTCAAAAAGCAGTTTATTGAAAAAAAATCCGATTTAAATAAAAAAAAATCCGATTTTTTTTGATTTTTTAAAAAAAAACATTGATTTTTATCCACCCTGTCTATAATTATGCACTTGTTGCCGCCCATTCCATCCAGCTTAGGAACCACAAGGGTATGGGTTCCCTTTAAAGTGGACCAAAACACAGGATTCTGACTATCCTGGGTTTTGATCCTTCCCCCCACTGTGTGAAACCCCCCAGATCGCCCAAAGAAACTCATTTCTTCCTGGTCCTACGGCGCATGCGCGGTCGCTCGTTCAATCGGCGCGCTCAGAGCAGCTGACATTACGCCATTCTGAGACGGCGTCTAAGGCCAACAGCTCTGAGCGCACTGGAGGCGGCATTCCTCGCTTTCCTCTAACAGGGAGCGTGCCCACACTGGCCATTCACAAATGGCTGGCGCAGGCACGCGCCCTGCTAGAGGGATAGCGGGGACGCGGCTCGCGCATGCGCCATTGGACTGGATAACACAGTAAGTGTATATGGAGACCTGGGGGGTTTGGTCCACTTTAAATCTTAGCTTGGCCACCAATCAGCCACACAGCTCTCCTTATTATGTGGGAACCAGAGTGATCATGTGATGTGTGTTTGCTATAAACTTTTCTTTTCTTCTTCTCTTCTCGACCAGGAAAAATGGAAGCTGCTCCCAGCTTTTTTGAAGGTAATTAGATAACTTTGACATTTATATTTGTTGCCGGCCTTTAATACATTTTCTTAAACCAGACCTTCACCCTGAATAAGAGCCTATCTTGTATGTTTTCCCCACCCTGTACATACAGATTGCCCACATTAATCTGGACCTTCACCTTGAGTAAGAGCCTATCTTGTATGTTTCCCCCACCCTGTACATACAGATTGCTCACATTAATCCGGACCTTCACCCTGAATAAGAGCCTATCTTATATGTTCCCCCCCCTGTACATACAGATTGCCCACATTAATCCGGACCTTCACCCTGAATAAGAGCCTATCTTATATGTTTCCCCCCTGTACATATAGAATGCTCACATTAATCCGGACCTTCACCCTGAATAAGAGGCTATCTTGTATGTTTTCCCCCTGTACATACAGATTGCCCACATTAATCCAGACCCTCACCCTGTATAAGAGCCTTTGATAATAAGTTGCGTTAGTTTTATCCTGACCCTTCGTTGTGTTTTTCAGGTGAAAGGCCTTGTAAAGCAGCACATAGATTCCTTTAATTATTTCATCAATGTGGAGGTAAGTGCTTTTAATAAGGCTTCTGGTATATCCTGGCCGTAGCCAACCTACCTTCCTGCAGCGCTGCACAGAAGTCCCGCTACAGTCCAGACCACTTGTATTTACTTTTAATAAACACCCAAGAATTCAACTTTTTGGGTTTGGCTCCTCTATGTGCGTTTCCCTCGGGACCACTCATAAGCTCGCCCGTCCCTAGTTCCCACGGCGCATGCAATCCTGGATGCCCCATAAAGAGGACGACCAACCCTCCTAAGTGTTTTATCGGGTGTTTACATTCCTCGTTAAAGCAGAACAATACCCTCTGGGCCTGGTCCTGAAATCTGAAAGATCTCTGGGCCGGCCCCTGGCCTTCCCCCTGGGGCATCCCAAATCGTCTGGCTCCCTCGCTGATGTCCACATCGGACGGCAGCACCCCAGAATCTTTTGGCTGTGCGCTTGCTCCCACCCCTAGCCATTCAGTGCACACTGTGCAGGGGTTGTGGCCGCTCAAGTGCACCATTGACATAAACAGAGCCACTTACCGAACATTACATATGCACGGCAAATGGCTCTGATTGGACGAGAGCAGGCGCAATTACGCTAGGAAGAGGTAAGTTTGTATGGGGGCGAAACAGGGGTGGGGGGGTTCACACAGTGGGGCATCCCAAATGAGCAAAAACCTGCATAGTCAGAATTGCAGGTTTTGTTCCACTTTAAAGTGGACCAACACCCAGAGCGGTGCCCCGCTCTGTGAAACCCCCCAGAAACCCAAAAAAACTCACCGCTCCCACGTGACCACGCCGTCCAATCCCCGCCGACGGACAAGCGGGTGACAGCGACGGACAAGAGAGCCCATCCGCCGCCTCCTGCGCGTCACTCTTTCAGGGCGCGCGCCCGCGCCGGCCATTCACAAACGGCCGGCACGCACGTCTAGAGTGGCGCGCAGGAGGCGGCTGCCGGCGCCGCTGATGAGGTAAGGAGTTTTGGGGCTTTTGGGGGGGTCCCTCACCGCGGGACATCCCGATCTCGGATTTCCCGCGGTGAGGGAGGTAATCGGCCGATGGGTGTTGGTCCACTTTAAAGCTAAAGTCCAGTCTTTCTATAATCCTCCCCTGGTGCTAATGCAGGGAGGGGTGGATTTACTTAAAAATAAACTCCTTACCTCGCCCGGGATCCAGCGCTATTCACCCTGGACACAGACCTCACAGATTGCCTTTTCCCGATCTATGCACCTATTTACTGGACACGTGCACAGAGCGGGGGAAACCTCTCTGGCCACTGTGCACCTGGCTTATGTGCCTGGTTGACGGCACAGGATCCCAGGCGGGGTAAGGAGTTTTTTCATTTTCCCCAGTCATGCCCTAGGACAGCACCTGAGAGAGAGATGACCCCGTCTTCCAGATGCAGGAAACACCAGACCATCCCATAAAAGATCTTTGCATGTTTTTGCCATTCAATAAGGCCTGACGCGAGTTTGCGCAGTGGGGATGCTGCGAGGGCTCCGGGAGCAGGTGAGTGAAACAGGTGATCTGGGGGGTTTCACACAGATTGAGTAATCCCAATTCGGGATGCCCCATGGTGTGGAATTGCCCTGGATTCTTTTCAGACTTCATAAGTTCCTCGTTAAGGTGACTGCAACACAGACTTGCAGGGGGGGGGGGGCATCGCCAATCGGGGTGCCCCCCACCCAGGGCTGCTGTCGCACACAGGATGTGTTATCACTTTAAACAGGTCACATGTTTTCTCTTGCATTCTAATGGCTGGACAATGTAATTGTAATGTAATTGCTGTCATTATTTTACCTTTTTATTCTCAGATAAAGAAAATAATGAAAGCAAATGAAAAGGTGACAAGTGACGCCGATCCCATGTGGTACCTGAAGTAAGCCGCCTCTACTCTCTATACAAATCTGGGGTTTAGGTTCCTGTACCTGGGGGGGCATCCTAACTTGGGACGCCCCATTGCGTGACTG
The DNA here is from genome assembly GCA_027917425.1 of Gastrophryne carolinensis. Taxonomy (NCBI): domain Eukaryota; kingdom Metazoa; phylum Chordata; class Amphibia; order Anura; family Microhylidae; genus Gastrophryne; species Gastrophryne carolinensis. The sequence continues at coordinate 17,638,576 of CM051238.1, forward strand.
AAAAAGGGGAAAATATGATTTCAATTAATATTTGCTGCACATTAATCTCCAATATTTCTACTAGCAATTAATACAATTAATATCGCAAATACTAACAATCGTATCAGCCCAGCGGCCACTAATTCGATATAAATCAATGGTCGCTTAGATTGTCCTCATACATCCAGTGAAATGTCCCATGGAGAAATATATTTAATACCTTAAATACTTTGCACATACAATCTATTGTGTGAGAAATTATCCACCACACACACACAGTAAGATGTATAAATTAAAACGGGGTTTAATTTACCAGCACAGTAAATAACCTTCATTAAAGTGGACCAACACCCAGGGGGGATCGGCCCGGGAATCTATAAGGTTCCCGGGCCGATCCAATCCCTCCCTGTGCCCCACAGGGAGGGATCGGATCGGCCCGGGAATCTTATAGATTCAGTCCTGGGGGGTTTCACACAGCGGGGCATCCCGATTTTGGATGCCCCATCCAAAATCGGGATGCCCCGCTGTGTGAAACCCCCCCCGATCCAACGGCGTGTGCCCGCGCCGGCCATTTGTGAATGTTAGAGTGAAGCGCAAGATGCGTCCGGCAGCACGCTCGGAGCCGCTGTGGTTGTACGGCGCTTGGACGCGCATACCACAGCGGCTCCGAGCGCGCTGATTGGACGAGCGGCTGCGCATGCGCCGTAGGAGCAGGGTGAGGTGAGTTTTTTTCGGGCTTTCTGGGGGGTTTTCACAAATATAGATAGAGTGAACCCCAGGGCCAAATTGTTCCCTGGGGTCACCAAAAAAGGAGCACAACCGATATACAATATATGAAAATTTATTAAGCCAAACACAGACAATTAAAACAACATTTAAGACACATTAAAAAAAAAAAAGTACTAATTAATTACAAATGTATATAAATATATAGTCCTTAATAATAATCCGTTTGGTAAATGACTGCTACCCTGATGTAAAATCTACTTCTCACAAGACTATAATCCTGTCCTTTGGAACCCCCCCAAAAATAAATTAAATACTTTTTTGTGCCGGCACAAAAACACCCCAAAAAAGTGAACCCACACCAATGGAAAAACACCTAATATCTATAAACCTAAATAATCATACCATTAACTATATCAATATATGTACATTGTGCAAAAGAAGAATTAGTCCACAATAACCAATTTAAGTGAAACATATAAATGTAGCAATAACATGTGCAAAAGAGGACCTGACGAGTAACAATTCAACACACAAGGATATAACAATGCAAAAAAATATATACATTGCAAAGTAATATCACAAAGAGATACTCAGCTGTGTAGACATATAGAGTGCAGTCACCGGGGAGGACAACAAGGCGGGAGGAGGAAAAGGATTCCACCTGCGCTTCGCGGTATGGACTACCGCTTCTTGCTTGGGTGCTTCTGGGGGGTTTCACGCAGCGGGGCACCCCCGATCAGGGTGCCCCACGGAAGTGGACCAAAACCCAGGATAGTGAAAGTCCTGAGTGTTGGTCCCCTTTAACCCAATATGTTCATGAAGTTTCCCCAGATAACCTTATATAGGCAGTTGTTACATAAATGAGTAAGTTATACATTAGTTACAGTACAATATATGTTATAATGCTAAGAGAGTATAAAGGTAAGAGAGAGATAGATACTTATGGTTTCATGGCCATCATAGTTGAAGTGATCCATCCATTGTGACTACCTGCCCCTGCACACAGCTTCCTAATCTATTGAACACTAGGGGGAGTGGCCAGAAGTCCCCGCCTCGTGGGGGTGCCTGCCCACATCCTGCCTCTATGAGATTAGATATATATTTTATAAAGGGTATAACTCCCACAATATGCATGTTATCATATTGTAACCAAGAAATTCATGATCCCCATTAATTTCTTAGTTAAATGAACCTAAACATAAAATATATATCATACAGAGTCTGATACTATGTGGATTATCAGGTTCTGGACAATATATGTAGACCATGTTTGATATCAAATGAAAGGTCTTATAGTCCTGAATAAGACTCTCATTAATATTGTCATAACTGTAATATGTAAATTACAATGCTTCTCAAAAATGTCCATTTGTGCATTTGACTGTCTGAGTCTGGGGACCTAATTATGGATTCAAGGATTCAAGGCACCCCCTTCACCCTTTAACAGTGATATTCCCATTTGCTGGGTTTCCTTACCTTTCCTGTGATCCCCCCCCGATAATGAGACAGCTCAGGGGTGGTTAAATAAATAAAACTCCTTACCTGTTCCGGAATTCCAGTGCTGTCATTGGCGATATGGGCAGCAGCCGTACGCAGGCTGCCCAGAGGGGGATCCCCCATTACTTAGACCTTTACTTACCTTTCCATCTCTGCAGCGGTATTTTACTGTACAGATCTTTAATTTTCACCCCTCCACCCTTGCCCTGCACCCCCCATCCCCTCCACTGGGCCCATGTACCTGGTAGCCCGCACTGTACTTGGTTTTCACATAAGCTGCCTTCTTTCTCCCACCTTAGCCATGGCTACCCGAAAAAATTGGCAACTGGCTGAAATTTGCGGAGTGACCTGGCACACCTGCAGCCTGCATCCCCAGGCTCCCTCTAGTCTGGGGCGCGCTCAGCCTATCTGAATGACCCGGGCACTGGAACGTTCCTTAGGCCAGAGATGACGTGGATGTTGCCCTAAATGCAATGTTGGCTCACTAAAAAAAAAATTTCCTTGGGTGATCCCAGGGGTTTCACACAGCATGGCATCCCAAAAGGTGCTCCAGGTAGAGGCAATAGGCCTAAAAGACTCCAGGGCTGGTTGGAGCTACAATTTCTTTGCCTGGAATGTTGTTTTAAAAGAACATTGGAGGACCTGGAGTCTAAAAGACTCGCTGTGTAAAACCCCCCCCCAGAAGCTTGTCCCGGAGCCCTCGCCACAACCGTATCCCGACTCGCCTCTAGCCATGGGCGCGGCCAGCCTTTCTGAATGGATGTGGCTGGTGGCGCCTTAGCCGTCAGCGGAGCAACAGGAAGTTGAGTGAATGGGGCGACCCCCGGGGCATACACACAGCAGGGCATCCCATTTCGCCCCCACTGAGAGAAACACCCCGAAAAGTGAAAATCTGGTGTGGTGTTCCTCTTTAAAGTGGACCAAAACCCATTGACTGATTTTGACTATCCTGGGTTTTGTTCCTTTCCCCTGCTGTGTGAAACCCCTCAGATCACCGAGCGCAACTCGCCTCTTCCCAGTCCTACGGCGCATACGTGGCCGCTCGTCCAATCAGCGCGCTCAGAGCCGCTAACGTCATGCCGTCTAAGTCCAGCGGCTCCGAGCGCACTTGTGGCCACATCCCCCGCTTCCCTCTAACAGGGAGCGTGCCTATGCCGGCCATTCACAAAGGCCTGGTGCGGGCACGCACCCTGCTAGAGGGATAGTGGGGATGCAGCCACGGCTCGGGCATGCACCACTGCATCGGGAAGCAAGAGAATGGGGCGACCTGGGGGGTTTCACACAGCGGGGCGTCCTGATTTTGGATGCCTCAGGGGGAGGGAATTGATCGGCCCGGGAATCTTATAGATTCCCGGGCCAATCGTGCTGGGTTTTGGTGCACTTTAAAACATTTTCACATTACATGGGTAAATATTTAATGCTTTGCTTTTTTTTTATCCTTCAATAAGGTACCTCAATATTTATGTTGGAGTTCCAGATGTTGAAGAAAGCTTTAATGTGACCCGTCCGGTATCGCCGCATGAGGTATGTAATAGACACAAAAACATTCCATCATACAATTTATTTATTTTTTTTTTAATTTGTTGTCATATGCACTTTCTTTTTTTTTTTTCTATTTATTTATTTTTTGAAAAGCTTTTTGCTCCATTTTATGTTCTTATTCTCATACAGTGCCGACTCCGGGACATGACGTATTCTGCACCAATCACCGTTGACATTGAGTACACCAGAGGCAGCCAACGGATCATCCGCAATGCTCTCCCCATTGGCAGGTCAGACATGGGACATTAAAGTGGACCAACACCCAGCAGGATCGGCCCGGGAATCTTATATCCAATTCCTCCCCGGTTTTGGATGCCCCGCTGTGTGAAACCCCCCCAGAACGCCCGCAAACCTTACCTGAATCCCAGTCCAACGGCTCATGCGCGGGCCGTGGCCGCATCTTGCTCTTCTCTCTAGCAGGACGCCAGTTGTGAATGTCCGGCACGGACACGCTCCCTGTTCGAGGGAAGCACGAGATGCGGCCGCCAGTGTACTCGGAACCGCTGAGCTAAGACGTCGCATTGACGCGCATATGTCAGCGGCTCCGAGCGCGCTGATTGGATGAGCGGCTGCGCATGTGCCGTAGGAGTGAGGTGAGTTGTATCTAGGGATCTGGGGGGGGGGCATCCCCGATCAGGGTGCCCCCGGGAAAGTGGACCAAAACCCAGGATAGTCAAAATCCTGGGTGTTGGTCCATTTTAAAGGAGCTCTATGGGCCAATGATAGAAATCCATATAAATATGCTGGATGGCGGAGGGAGGGGTCACTTCCGCTTTTAAAGCGGAACAAAACTCGGGATTTTGACTTGTTGGGCGCGCACACAGCTCAAATGAGCAGGGATGTAGCCGCTCTTGTTTACATTTGGCAAGGTGGATTTCACACAGCGGGGCATCCCGTTGCACCTTTATCTGTGTGTGTGTACCCACGCCAGGCCTTTCTGAATGGGTGGTGCGGGCATGTCCACAACTGAGCGGGGAAGCGACCAGGGGAGCACTCGGCTAATAGAGCTTAATGGAGCCAAGTGAAACCAAGGGCTCTGATTGGCTGCATGGGCTGCTCAGCTAATCGGCACGATCTTTCCCAGCCTATGTCTGGCATAGGAATGCCAGGAGGGACAGGTTCTTGTGCTAACTGTGGGGATTCACAGAGCGGGGCATCCCAAATGGAGAGGCGAAGCATGAGAGGAACAACGAACAAGAAATTCCCGGGTGGTTATTAATAAGTTGCTACTTACCAGTCATACACCAGAATCAAGTTATATTTTCTATAATACTCACCATTTTCTTTGTTTGTAATGATTTATTTGTCCCTTTAGGATGCCCATCATGCTCCGTAGTTCCAACTGTGTCCTCATGGGAAAGACTCCGGCTGAGTTTGCCAAGTTAAACGAATGCCCACTGGACCCAGGTCAGTGCTGATGTGAAACAATCTAGATCGAATGATTCATTTCAATATCTTGCCGTTCCCTCTGCACCTAAATCTGGCCCTTCCTGCTGCCCTTAAAGTGGACCAAAGCGCTACATAGGCGGCCCTGGACTCTATAAGACTCCAGAGCTGAGTAATTACCTGCCCTCGGGGGTGGATGCCCCGCTGTGTTAGGTCCCCTGTAATACTTACCTTCTCCTCATCCAATGGCTCATGTGTGGGTGGCTGTATACTACACCTTTAGCTGGGCGCATGCCTGTGCAGCCATTTGTGAATGGCCGTCGGGGGAACGCACCATGTTAGAGGCTGGGCCGCTTCTTAGCCGAAATTGACGAGTGCAGCCAGGTGGGCTGGTTGGACGAGAGCTGGCGCATGCGCTGTAGGACCGGGAAAGGTGAGTTTTACTGAGCAACCTGTGGGGTTCACACAGCAAAATTGCAAATTTGGGGTATCCTGTAGGCAAGGCCCAAATCCCAGGATTGTCAAAATCCTGGGTTTTTGTCTACTTTAAAGCCAAACAAAACCTGAGTGTTTGACTTTCCCGGGTTTGGTTCCATGCCACTGGGGCATCCTGAATTGTGATACCCCACTATGTGAAGCCAGGTTTGCCCACTAAAACTCACCTTTCCCCACTCCCAACGGCACATGCACGGGCTGTTGTCCAATCAGAGCCCTTTGACTTGAGTATGTCATTTGGCAAAGAGCTCTGATTGAGATCGGCCAATCTGAATGGCTGAGGCGGGAGCATGTGCACGGCGCTGGAGATGCGGCAGATCAGCCAATCTGAATGGCTGAGGCGGGAGCATGTGCACGGCGCTGGAGATGCGGCAGATCAGCCAATCTGAATGGCTGAGGCGGGAGCATGTGCAGGATGCTGGAGATGCGGCAGATCAGCCAATCTGAATGGCTGAGGCGGGAGCATGTGCACGGCGCTGGAGATGCGGCAGATCAGCCAATCTGAATGGCTGAGGCGGGAGCATGTGCACGGCGCTGGAGATGCGGCAGATCAGCCAATCTGAATGGCTGAGGCGGGAGCATGTGCACGGCGCTGGAGATGCGGCAGATCAGCCAATCTGAATGACTGAGGCGGGAGCATGTGCACGGCGCTGGAGATGCGGCAGATCAGCCAATCTGAATGGCTGAGGCGGGAGCATGTGCACGGCGCTGGAGATGCGGCAGCGCACGCTCCCCATTGTAAACAATCAGAGCCGCTTTCCGAAAGACAGGCTGTTCTGATTGGACGAGAGCCTGCGCATGCACCGTTGCAGCGGGGAAAGGAGAGTTTTTACGGACGTCCACACACAGTGTGGCATCCCAATTCGAAGTGTCCCAGGGAAAAGCCAGTAGCAGGCCATGGGGGTGTGGGTTGAGAGACAACAGCTGATTCCAGGGGGAAGGGGGGGGGCTTTACACTCCCTGTAATGAGGACCAAAACACAATTAATTGAAATTCCTGGGTTTTGGTCCACTTTAAGTAGAAAAAGAAAAGAAAAACACTTTTGCTGAAAAAGAAAAAAAAAAGAAAATGAAAATGTTCTCTGTTATAGGTAAGTAGGTGAGATGGAGGCAGACAGAGGAAAGTATTCCCGTCTCCATCCGAAGCCCGGCGTGTTGTGCCCCCTGCCAACTTCCAAACTGCCCCAGCGGTACAGATTTGCTCCCCGTATCTTACACTGCTGTGGCTTTTATTCTTCTTGCCTTACTTTTACTGAAGGGGGACAAAGAAGGGAGAGGGGGGACATGATTGAGACCTTTAAATATGTGAAGGGATTGAATAAGGTTCAGGAGGGAAGTGTTTTTAAGAAGAAGCTTAATGATAGAACAAGGGGGCCCAACCTGAAGCTAGTCGGGGGGAAGATCAGGAGCAATGTTAGAAAATATTATTTTACAGAAAGAGTAGTAGGTGCTTGGAACAAACTTCCAGCAGAGGTAGTTGAAACATCAACAGTCACTGAATTTAAACATGCCTGGGATAAGCACACATCTATCCTAAGATAAAGAGAACATACAGTATATACATAAGATACAGAGAACATACAGTATACACATAAGATACAGAGAACATACAGTATACACATAAGATACAGAGAACATACAGTACACACATAAGATACAGAGAACATACAGTATACACATAAGATACAGAGAACATACAGTATACACATAAGATACAGAGAACATACAGTACACACATAAGATACAGAGAACATACAGTATACACATAAGATACAGAGAACATACAGTATACACATAAGATACAGAGAACATACAGTATACACATAAGATACAGAGAACATACAGTATACACATAAGATACAGAGAACATACAGTATACACATAAGATACAGAGAACATACAGTATACACATAAGATACAGAGAACATACAGTATACACATAAGGGCAGACTAGATGGACCGTATGGTCTCCTTCTGCCGTCAACCTTCTATGTTTCTATGAAGGAGTCGATTCAGAGCCAGGTGAGAATTCTCACTCCTTTTTCTAGGAGAGAAAACTGCCATTCACTTTCATTGTCTACCTTGGGGCTGACTTAATAACCGGATGCCAATTTTCGCCTGGTGTTGAATCGGGCCCAAGGTAAACAATGAAAGTGAATCTTGAGAAAATCCGGCACTGCACACGGTATAAAATGGCTGGAGAGTGTTCTTGTATCTATGCATGTGCACTGCCGCACTAAATCAGCGGCGTCCTACTAACCACCACAAAAGCTCAATAATGAAAACACATACCACACGGTTACATGTAGGACTGGCACAAATGCTGAAACTGAATGAGCTGAACATACATCATTTTATTGCGCCAATCTCCGCACACATGGGACAAATCACACAAGTATAAAATTAACAAACAGTGCTATATAAAATCACGGGGGCCCACCGTGCACACACGCACAAGCCACGCACACACAACATACACCCCGCTAGCAGCGCTGCTCAATTCTGCCTAATAAAGGCATGACACACTGCCCTGTGATTAGCAACTATCTAGATGGCTCAGTGGCATGCATCCTCACAGAAGGTGTCAGCACCATATCAGTATGCGGCTGAAATATAGACTGGCAGGATGACGTCACCGCAAGCTGGCCCCTTTTATATGCCTGGTAGGGGGAGAGCCCAATAGCAGCAAGCACATTAATTGGCGGTATACTAGATACCATACATCTGCGCTGTATTCATTCCGTTATGGCGCTGCTCATGACCCTCAGGGCTCTAGTACTGGTTACAGTCACTGGATGTGAAAATCTCACACAGGCGGGTACTTAGCTGCGGTGGAAGTGTAGCATCTCTTGGTACTGCCGCCGTCAATGTCCGTGTTGCGCAACACTCTGAAAACGAAGGAGCTATAGGCTGGAGCAGGGCTAGGAGCGAGGCGACATGTGCGTGGATGGGCCGGCCGTCCGCCGACGCGCGTTTCGCTCCGCCCACCGGAGCTTCGTCACGGTCCGGCACTGCCAGACCCTGTCATTCACAAATGCCTGGCGCGGGCACGCGCACTGCTAGAGGGAAGCTGAGGATGCGGCCGTCAGAGCCGCTGTTCTTGGACCCGCCGTGGGGCCGGGATAAGGTGAGTTGGCTGCGGCGATCTGGGGGGGTTTCACACAGCGGGGCACCCGGGGAAAGGAATAAAACCCAGGATAGCCAAAATCCTGGGGTTTGGTCCACTTCAAAAGTCGTATATAAAGCGCTTACACGGGGACACCCTGTCCCATTTCCTGTACCCCGCAACTGCGACACGTTTTCAGGGAGGTTCCCCCTTTGTCAAGCAGTGAACCCTCACCTGCACAGTGGCCCCAATATAAGCAAAAACACGTTAGTCCAAAAACAGTGCTCGTGAAGCCCCACCCTCCACCGGGCCGGAAATTACCAATGCACAGTGTGGGCACAAAATGGGCCAATCAAAGCATCTCTTACATGAAAAGGCATTACTGATTGGTTCAAACAGGGAAACAATCAGCTGTCTATCAACATGTTCAGCTAGACACAGAAAAAGTCACCTCTATTCAGGCAGTGTAAGTTACCCCATAATAAACCTGGAACGGCTGACATAGTAGGCAGGGGCAGATTGGCCATAGGGAGACCCAGGACAATGCCGGTGGGCCGCACTGCTTTGGGACCAGTTGGGCTTCTGCTTTTAACACCCACATTTAATCCCTGTCCTTTAGTCTCCCTCTCTCTGCCCCACTGTACCCACAAGCCAAGGAACCCCAGCCCCCAATGCTATAGCCCCACTGTACCCACAAGCCAAGGAACCCCTGCCCCCAATGCTATTGCCCCACTGTTCCCACAAGCCAAGGAACCCCAGCCCCCAATGCTATAGCCCACTGTACCCACAAGCCAAGGAATCCCAGCCCCCAATGCTATAGCCCCACTGTTCCCACAAGCCAAGGAACCCCAGCCCCCAATGCTATAGCCCCACTGTACCCACAAGCCAAGGAACCCCAGCCCCTAATGCTATAGCCCCACTGTACCCACAAGCCAAGGAATCCCAGCCCCCAATGCTATAGCCCCACTGTACCCACAAGCCAAGGAATCCCAGCCCCCAATGCTATAGCCCCACTGTACCCACAAGCCAAGGAACCCCAGCCCCCAATGCTATAGCCCGACTGTACCCACAAGCCAAGGAATCCCAGCCCCCAATGCTATAGCCCCACTGTACCCACAAGCCAAGGAACCCCAGCCCCCAATGCTATAGCCCCACTGTACCCACAAGCCAAGGAACCCCAGCCCCTAATTCTATATCCCCAGTGTACCCACAAGCCAAGGAACCCCAGCCCCCAATGCTATATCCCCAGTGTACCCACAAGCCAAGGAACCCCAGCCCCCAATGCTATAGCCCCACTGTACCCACAAGCCAAGGAACCCCAGCCCCCAATGCTATAGCCCCACTGTGCCCACAAGCCAAGGAATCCCAGCCCCCAATGCTATAGCCCCACTGTACCCACAAGCCAAGGAACCCCAGCCCCCAATGCTATAGCCCGACTGTACCCACAAGCCAAGGAATCCCAGCCCCCAATGCTATAGCCCCACTGTACCCACAAGCCAAGGAACCCCAGCCCCCAATGCTATAGCCCCACTGTACCCACAAGCCAAGGAACCCCAGCCCCTAATTCTATATCCCCAGTGTACACACAAGCCAAGGAACCCCAGCCCCCAATGCTATATCCCCAGTGTACCCACAAGCCAAGGAACCCCAGCCCCCAATGCTATAGCCCCACTGTACCCACAAGCCAAGGAACCCCAGCCCCCAATGCTATAGCCCCACTGTACCCACAAGACAAGGAACCCCAGCCCCCAATGCTATAGCCCCAGCATCATGGTTGGGATTTCAGCAGTGATATCTCAGGCTGGTAAAATCCAGGGCTAATTTTTTGGCCCCAGTCCGCCACTGATAGTAGGTATAATAGGTAGATTAATAAACTACCATTTGCATTGGTCACACTAATGCGGTGGAATTGTGTGGAGATGGGCATCAAAAAAAGAAAATATTTAAAAAATTGAAATCTACAACATAAAAACAATTACCCAGGAAAAAAAAATCTACCTCCCACTAATGTATCTTTGCGCACTGATTTAGAAGAAGATACAACCTCATGCTTGGTAGGGATGTCATTATATTGGAGCATTGTGCATCCCAAAAAGGGGACACCCCCCATTGCAGTAGTCACATTTATACTTATATTGGCTTAAAGCAGACCTAAACTATATAAAGACTTTCTGAATGACAATGAAGGTGAACGGCACTTTTCTCTCCTAAAAAGAAGTGAGTTTTCTCACTTGTCGACCCCCCTAAGCCCCACCCCTCCTCCAATCTGTGCATGTATGTGTGCATCCCATGCAGCAATGGCGAGCGGGAGATATAATCGTCTGTGTTTTTCTTCAGGCGGTTACTTTATCGTTAAAGGAGTGGAGAAAGTCATCCTCATCCAAGAGCAGCTCTCCAAAAACAGGATCATTGTGGAAGCCGACCGGAAGGGCGCTGTGGGAGCCTCCGTCACCAGGTACTTTCCCTTCTTTGATGAGGAGCCTGGCGCGCGGACTTGTGAGGGTCCTGCTGTGTGTGTTCCATGATGGCGGATACAGAAACGCTGGGAAGAGCACAGCCAGCCTTGTGTCCAAGTCCCAATTTCTGCTGCTAGGTCAATTTTAGGACGACCATACACGAGGCAGAATTAAGGGAAAAAATGTGGGTGGCACCAGCTAAACAATTATTCTAAGTATGTCACACACCCCGCTTCAAGATATCCATAACATGTGGGTAATACCGACCTGAAGAGGGCGATCTGCAGAGATGATAGGGAAAAGAAAGCCCCTCCCGGTCCATAAATACCTGGGACCTCCCACTCATTTCCCAGTCTTTCATCTCTGCAGACGGCGAGCAAGTCAGAAGATGATGCCTCCTCCTTGCACAGGGGGACTTGAGGTAGCCGGGATTATTCCCGGCCCGCTTTTTCTATCTATTTCCGCCCGGATACCCTTATATTTACCACACATGCCTCCCAGCCTTGGCTGAGGTCCGGGCGAGGGTAGAATGGCACATTAGGTGCTCAGGAGCTAAGCTCCACCGTGAGACCCTGTACCAGAGGGTAGGCGGTTATCCGGGCTGGTGACCCCGGTTTGGGATGCCCTGTCCCTCGGCCATTTCACCCCAGGTGGTGTTCCCCTCTCCGGATGCCCTTCTCCTCGAGGGGGGGGGGGGGGGGGGGAGTTGGGGGCCTTTATTCAGGTGACTCTGTTAGTGTAGGTGTTTTGCTTACTTGTTAGTGCAGGTGTTTTCACTGTCAGGAGACCGCAGCCGCCGCAGTGCCGGCTTCTCCTGGTGGCATGGCTGAGGAGAACCCTCTCCTCAGCTATTGTTAGTAGGGGGCGGGGCCGGGCGGGGCCAGGCGTTGGCGACAGTGCGGTGGTGAGGGGAGAGTTTTCCTCACACACTGGGAACAGGGGACGGGCGTTGGAGCGTCGCCGCGGCCCGCCCCCCTGTCTTACTGCTTCTTTACCGGCGCCGCAGCCGCCGCTATCGCTGCGGCGCCGGTCTCTGTTAGGGGCTATGCGGTTGTGAGGGGAGATCTCCCCTCACTCGTTTGGTACAGGGGGCAGGGCCGGGCTTTCGGCGAGACGCCGCGGCCCGCCCCCGTACGGCAGGCACCACTGCGGAGCCTGGTTTCTGACCTGGAAGGGGGGCGGAGCTACGGACATCGCGCTCTCCGCGCTGGCCATGCCCCCCTTCTCCTCTCTGCCTCCGTGCTGCTGCTTGGCTCTTCGTGAGGTGTGGACGCCATTTTCTCTGCGAAGGAAGTCACAGTGAGTGGCCCTATGGGCCCCATCTATATTATCTATCTATTATGCATTTCTGTTCCCGTTGTGCTTATACTGTGTTCTGTTGTGTCTTCCAGGTAGACCTACGTTTAGGGGGTTTCTCCCGGTCCTAAGGTCCCTGGGTTAAATTTTACTGATTTCAAATCCTACCACTTGGGACATTAAAAGGGCATCCCGGGTTGCTTATATGCGTAATTCCCTTGGTCATAGCGACTACACATAAGTTCACCGTATGGAGGCATCTCCGGATACTGGGCTCGGGCTCCCCTCGGGGCAATCCCGGAAGTGTATGTTGTGTGGGTTATCCCTTACTGGGGACGATGTACTTCTGTGTATACCTTGTGCACAGCAAACTATTACGCGGCAGTCCGAACCCCAGGCGTCTGGGTCAGCACCGCCGGTCGCTTCATCTCCTCCTCCCAGCTTGATACGCACCCCGTGTGACGTTGTCATAGGTGGGGAGCTACAATCTGAGATGTGCGCCAGATTGGCCAACCTTGAAAAATTACTCTCCAGCACGGTCGCCCGAAAGGCTCCGGCTAAGAGAAAGCACTTGTCACCGGCCTCGCCGGTGGATGACCTTGATGATGTTAATAACCTGGGTTGGTCCGATTACTCCCCGCTGGAGGAAGGGGATGTTTATGAGGAATCGGATAATTCAGACGATCAGCAGTTTGTTGGCGCTGATGCTGAGCTTGGGGACTTGGGGAGATCCTCGGATACTCCTAACGCTCTGGCTCAGATGTTTGAGGTTTTGGCTATTTCTCCTCCTGAGGAGGTTCCACAGCAAAAGGGGGAGTTTTTCGAGGAATCCAGGCCGCGCTTGGAATTTCCTAATCAAAAACACTTTGACAAAATTATTGCTAAGGAATGGGAGAGGCCTGCTCGGCTCCCTGGTATTCCTCAGGGGTGGGATAAAAAATATCCCTTCCCTTCGGATACGGTAAAGCGTTGGGCATCCCCTCCCGAGGTGGATGCACCGATTCTGGGGTTGTCCAACACTGCTGTTTTAAATAACCCCGATTGTTCCACTCTCAAAGATGGTGAGGATAAACGCATTGACCAGATGGCTTGTCATGGTTTTGCCAGTGTTGGGTCAGCCATGCGGCCCGTTTGTGCTTCGGCGCTGATGGTGGTGGCTACCAGGTCGGTGGTCAGGGACCTGTTGACTTCTTCCGGGCTTCATCCGGGTAGTGACGAGTTCCTTGGCCTTAAAAGGTGTGAATTGTTTTTGTCATTTGTACTAGCCGCCTTGGATGACACTCTGATGATGTGTGGCAGGACGTCGGCTCTGCTAGTGACTATTCGGCGTTCGGTTTGGTTGCGCCAGTGGGCGGCCGATTTTATGTCAAAAAAGTCGCTGACGGCTCTACCTTTTGTAGGATTACGGCTCTTTGGAGAGAAATTGGATTCCGTCACCAAAGGTGGTAAGTTACCTCAACGCAAGAAACAACGCCGTCCCTTTCGGGGGGCGGTTTCCTTTACCCCTTCCTTTCGTGGGGCCAGAGCTGGCAGGGGATTTGCCTTCCCCCTCATCCAGAGGAGATTCCGGGAACAGGGGCAGAGGACGTGCCCGTCCAGGATACAGTTGGGGCTCTAAGCCCAAACTCGTGGTTAAGCCAGCTCAGCAATGAGGGGGCGCCCTCACCCATGTGGGTGGGGGGACGGCTGCAACACTTCTCCCAGGTCTGGGATCAGGAGGTCTCGGACAGATGGATCCGGGAAGTGGTGACTTCCGGTTACAAGCTGGAGTTCGAGCTCCGGCCCCCTCCCAGATTCTTCAGGTCTCGGGCGCCTTCGGAACCTCTGGCCGCGCAGGGGCTCCTGGTGGCAGTAAAGAGTCTTCTGGATATGGCTGTCATTTGCCCAGTGCCCCCCTCAGACCAGGGTCGGGGCTTTTATTCCAATCACGGTACCCAAGAAGGACGGCTCGGTTCGACCCATCTTGGATCTGAAGATTCTCAACAGGTTCATCCGGCCGCGGAAATTCCGCATGGAAACGCTGCGTTCTGCTATTCACTCTCTTCGTCAGGGGGACTTTCTGACGTCAATAGACATCAAGGACGCTTACCTGCGTGTTCCGATTTTTCCAGCACACCAGAGGTTTCTCAGGTTCGTGGTGGAGGATCGGCATTTTCAGTTTGTGGCACTCCCTTTCGGTCTTACCTCGGCTCCTCGGGTTTTCACCAAGGTGCTGGCGGGGGTGATGGCTCTACTCAGAGCCCAGGGTATCCGCATCGTGCCTTATTTGGACAATCTTCTCATTATGGCATCTTCCTTCAGCCAAGCAGAGTTGGACACCAGGATGGTGGTATCCACTCTGGAGAGATTCGGTTGGGTGATCAACTACCCCAAGTCATCTCTTTCCCCGTCCAGGGTAGTGACCTTTCTGGGAATGTCTCTGGATACTTCCCAGGCCAAGGTGTTTCTGCCTCAGTCCAAGGTTCTTTTGATTCAGGAGTTGGTTCGGCTTCTCTTGTCCATCCCTCGTCCGGCCATCCGGCTAGGGATGAGACTGGTGGGATTGATGGTGGCCTCATTCGAGGCAGTTCCCTTTGCTCAGTTTCACACAAGGACGCTCCAGCTCCATCTGTTGGCGGTTTGGGACAAGTCTCCACTATCGTTGGATCAGTCCTTCCTGATGACCCCCCGGGTTCGGCGATCCCTTCACTGGTGGCTGAGTTCAGTCAATCTGTTGAAGGGCAGATCTTTTCTGGCCCCTTGTTGGGAGACGGTCACCACGGATGCCAGTCTATCAGGTTGGGGGGGTGTCTGGAAGGATCTTCAGTTTCAGGGTCTGTGGGGGCCTCAGGAGGCTCACGAGCCCATCAATGTCCTGGAATTGAGAGCCATCAGGTTGGTTCTGTTTCACTTGACTCATCAGTTGCAGGGCTTGCCAGTTCAGGTTCGGTCGGACAATCGGACGGCAGTTGCTTACATCAATCACCAGGGAGGGACTCGCAGCAGGAGTGCCCTCAGGGAAGTGTCTTTGATTCTGGACTGGGCGGAGAGCCACGTCCCGTGCATCTCAGCAGTCTACATTCCGGGAGTGGAGAACACGGAGGCGGACTCTCTGAGCAGGTCCTCTTCTCGCCAGGGGGAGTGGTCTCTCAGTCCCCAGGTGTTTCGCTTGATTTGCCTCAGGTGGGGGTTTCCGGCGGTGGACCTCTTTGCCTCTCGTCACAATCACAAACTTCCGGTATTTGTGTCTCTCTCGAAGGGCCCACTGGCTCTTGCGGTGGATGCCATGTCCCTGAACTGGAGGGATCTGGGGTTTCTGTACCTGTTCCCCCCGTTTCCAATGGTAGCCAGAGTGGTGCGCAAGCTGGCCCTGGAGGGCGCGTCGGCGATTCTGGTGGCACCAAAGTGGCCAAGACAGGTTTGGTTCGCAGACCTGGTCAGACTGGCAGAGGATCAGTTCGTTCTGCCTCTGCTGCCGGACCTGCTCACCCAGGGTCGGCTACGCTATCCCAATTTACCATCGCTGGCTTTGACGGCGTGGCTGCTGAAACCTCCATCTTGAAGGAGGAAGGTCTTTCTGATGCGGTGATTCGAACTCTTATTAGCGCCAGGAAGCGGTCTTCCTCTACCGTTTACTATAGGACCTGGAGGTCCTATATTGACTGGTGTGAAGGTAGGTCTTTCCCCTGTAGGGAATTTTCTATTTCCAGGATTCTGGAGTTTCTTCAACATGGTCTGGATCTGGGGCTCCAGCTTAGTACGCTGAAGGGGCGGTGTTTTTTCAGAGGTCCTTCGCGCTTCATCCTTTGGTCAAGACTTTTTTCCAAGGGGTTACGCATGTTCGGCCTCCTAGGAAGCCTTTGGTTCCAGTTTGGGATTTGAACTTGGTTCTTTCTGCTCTTCAGGGTCCTCCGTTTGAGCCCTTGAATGATATTGCCTTGTCTTCACTTACGCAAAAGGTGGCTTTTTTGGTGGCTATCACTTCTGTTAGGCGTGTCTGAGTTGGCAGCTTTGTCCATTCAAGCTCCGTACTTCGAAAGGCATCAGGACAAGGTGGTTTTTCGTTTTAAGCCGGATTTTCTTCCTAAGGTGGTTTCTGCTTTTCATCTAAATCAGGACATTGTTCTGCCCTCTCTGTGTCCTAATCCCAGCAACGACAAGGAGAGGGCTCTGCATTCTTTGGATGTGGTTCGTGTTGTGAAATACTATTTGGTGGTAACGTCTTCCTTTCGTAAGACTGATGCTTTTTTTGTGGTGCCCTCTGGGCCTAGGAAGGGTTTGGCACCTGCCAAGTCTTCCATTAGTAAATGGATTCGTCAGGCCATTGTTGGGGCCTATTCTGCTAAGGGGAGGAGTCCCCCTTTTCGTGTTACTGCTCATTCTACTCGTGCGGTTGGAGCGTCCTGGGCCTTCCAGCACCAGGCCTCTGTTGAGCAAGTTTGTAAGGCCGCTACTTGGTCCTCTGTTCACACTTTTTCCAAGTTTTACAAGGTTGATGTTCCGGCCTCAGCGGATGCTGTTTTTGGCCGCAAAGTTCTTCAAGCTTTTGTGGTTTAAGTTGTGCCTTGTTGCCTTGTTTTGGATCCCCGCCCTTTATGGACACTGCTATTGGATGTCCCACATGTTATGGATATCTTGAAGCGGGGTGTGTGACATACTTAGAATAATACCATTTTGTGAATACTCACCTGTAAAATGGGTATTATAAGTATGTCACACACCCCGCTTCACCCGCCCTTTTCGTATTCTGGATCCTTTATATTGTGAACTTTGCGTTGCTATGACTTATATTTGGCTCTTCCTGGTCCCTTTCCTTACTGCTTTCTTGATACTGGGTAATGAGTGGGAGGTCCCAGGTATTTATGGACCAGGAGGGGCTTTCTTTTCCCTATCATCTCTGCAGATCGCCCTCTTCAGGTTGGTATTACCCACATGTTATGGATATCTTGAAGCGGGGTGTGTGACATACTTATAATACCCATTTTACAGGTGAGTATTCACAAAATGGTATTTTACCATCACATGTGGTGCAATGCTCTGTCCATAACCCAAAATGCACAATGAATAGAAATTGGGGATGCCCCAAGTGCCTATGCAAACAGTACATCAATTAATAGTAGATACTCATTTATAGGGGTTTTTATCTCAAATGCGCAAATAACAATGAGTGAAGCTCAAATCAAAAGAAAAAAACTCTGCCTTGAAAAAGAGACCTACGTCTCAGAACGCGTGGGCTCGTGGAAAGGGGGGGGGGGACGCATATTGCTGACCTGGACATTGTTGATTGGGATAAGTAGCACTTTCTTTGCACTGTTTTTTTTCTATTGATTTGAGCTTTACTCATTGTTATTTGCGCATTTGAGATAAAAAAAACCCTATAAATGATTATCTACTATTAATTGATGTACTGTTTGCATAGGCACTTGCCACTTTATTAAGGATATGAGTTAGTTTTAAGAGCTTTATGAATTGCACTTAAACCGGACCTTCACCATGATTTAATGAAAAGCCCAAACTCTTAAAAAACGATTCCCCAGCATCTAAAATTAATATATTTTACATTTTTAGTCACTAACTTATTATTCTTTCCCCCACTGGGCTGCAACTCTGTTCAGGAATTTAGGATATGGGCGCCGCCATCTTGACTCAGAAGCATCACACTTACTGAGGAGAGGAGAGTGGGATAAGGTACAGGGGGGCAGGTTATAGCTGTGCTTTGCTCAGACAGAGCAGAGCTGAGGTCAGGGAAAGGTCAGCAGCCCCAGAATACAGAGCAGCACAGTAACTTCCTGTTTGCAGGCACTTCCTGTTTGCAGGCTGCCTGATAAAATGGCGGCTTCCATAAGCCGCCATCTTGGATGTTTAAAGGCTCATAACATGCAGTAGATGCAGGTAGGATGATTTTTAATGTGAGCAATCTGTATGTACAGTGTGGGGGAAACATATAAGATAGACTCTTATTCAGAGTGAAGGTCCGCTTTAATATTTATATTAGTCCATATGGCAGCAAAGGACATCAGCGCCCCCTCCTGGCAGAATATGTTTAGTTCGTCCTATATGTTTTTTTACAATGTGTTTTGGATGTAATGTTTTTGATTTGATGGATTAATAAATATATATATAATTTTTATTACTAATCTTGGTGTGTGCAGTAATAAGACTCTGTCAGAAACTCGGGTGGGGGTTTGGGGCATCCCCAATTTCTAGTCAAAATCCTGGGTGTTGGTCCACTTTAAAACTTAGTGGGATACATATTACATCACCACAGAAACAACCATTGTCTGATTCATCCCCAGGGATAAGCTCTGTGGTCTGCTTTGCTGATGTTACCTTCCGGGAGCTCCAGTGTCTCCATGTCCCTATTTAGTCACCAGTGTCAGAAATGGCGTCCAGTGCCCTCTATCCACGTTGCTCGGCCTGGCTTCTGCTTCAGTTTTAGGTCCACTTTCATTTTTCTGTTCATTTTAAATCTTTGGATGTCCTCTCTATCGACAGGAAAAGTGTGTGCAAGTTTTTCCTGTCCCTTCCTGTGCCATCATGTTTTATATTTCACCTCTAGAGGGTGCTGTGCAACTTCCTTTTTATTTAAAGTGGACCTTCGGCATCATTTAACGAAAAGCCCAAACCCTTAAACTATTCCCCAGCATCTAAAATTACAATATTTAACATTTTTAGTCACTTACACTTTATTCTCTCCCTCACTGGGCTGCAACTCTGTTCTGGACTCGGACTAGGATACGGGCGCCGCCATCTTGGTTCAGTAGCATCACATACTGAGGAAAGGAGAGGGTTCAAAAGTGCAGGGGAGCAGGGATATAGCTGTGCTTTGCACAGACAGAGCAGAGCTGGGGTCAGGAAAAGGACAGCAATCCCAGAATGCAGAGTGGCATAGTCAGAAGACACTTCCTGTTTGCAGGCAGCCTGCACCTCCATGGGCCGCCATCTTGGATGTTTAAAGTCTCAGTGCAATAGATGCAGGTAGGATGATTTTTAATGTGAGCAATCTGTATGTAGAGGGTGGGAAACATATAAGATAGGCTCTTATTCAGGGTGAAGGTCCGGATTAATGTGAGCAATCTGTATGTACAGGGTGTGGGGAAACATATAAGATAGGCTCTTATTCAGGGTGAAGGTCCGGATTAATGTGAGCAATCTGTATGTACAGGGTGTGGGGAAACATATAAGATAGGCTCTTATTCAGGGTGAGGGTCCGGATTCATGTGGGCAATCTGTATGTACAGGGTGTTGGAAACATATACGATAGGCTCTTATTCAGGGTGAAGGTCCGGATTAATGTGAGCAATCTGTATGTACAGGGTGTGGGGAAACATATAAGATAGGCTCTTATTCAGGGTGAAGGTTCGGATTAATGTGGGCAATCTGTATGTACAGGGTGTGGGAAGCATATAAGATAGGCTCTTATTCAGGGTGAAGGTCCGGATTAATGTGGGCAATCTGTATGTACAGAGTGTGAGAAACATAAGATAGGCTCTTATTCAGGGTGAAGGTCTGCTTGTGTTCAGGTTTTTTGTCTCTGAAGGGTTAGAGTGGACCAAGGGATGCTGAAGGTGGCGAGTGTGTGCGCCATGGATCAGGTTCTGTTGTGATTTTATTGGCGATAATGGGGGGGGGAGTTAACATAGCTGGGCATCCCAAATTGGTATGCCACGGGGGGGGAGGTGGTTAAAGTGGACCAAAACCCAGGATTTTGAATATCCTGGGTTTTGGTCCTTTCCTCCGGGGCACCCCCAATCGTGAAACCCCCCAGATCGCTGAAGCTAACTCACCTCTTCCTGGTCCTACGGTGCATGCGCTGCCTCTCGTCCAATCAGCGAGCTCGGAGCCGCTGATGTCATGTCGTCTAAGCCTTCGTCTAGGGCCAGCGGCTACGAGCGCGCTCCCTCAAACAGGGAGCATACCAGTGCCTGCCATTCACAAATGGCTGGTGCGGGCACGCCCCCTGCTAGGCAGATAGCGGGGATGTGGCCGCGGCTCGCGCATGCGCCGTTGTACCGGGAAGCAGGGTAAGTGTATGGGGTGACCTGGGGGGTTCACACAACGGGGCATTTGGATTTTGGATTCCCCGGGGGGAAGGAATCAATCGGTCTGAGAATCTCCCGGGCAGATAGTGGTGGGTTTTGGTCCACTTTAACCCAACCTAGGTTTTTCTCATTTTTGGGCACTGGGGCTGGCTGTGCACTTTTTGGTCGGCTTTAAAGAGGACCAAAACCCACGTCCCAACAGCCCTGAAATCTATAATATTCCAGGGCCTTGGATTTGCTCCAGAATCGGGATGCCCCGCTGTGTGAATTTTCAGATGCTCACCTTCTTTCCCTGTCCAACGGCGCATGTGCGAGCAGCGGCTGCATCCCCTTAGCAGGATGCGTGCCTGCACCAGGCATTGGTAAATGGCCGGCGCGGGCACGCTCTCTGTTAGAGGGAAGCGGGGGATGCGCCCGCCAGCGTGCTCGGATCCGCTCGCATTAGACAAAGGGATGGGAGTGGATCCGAGCGCACTGATTGGACAAGAGGGCTGGGTATGTGCCGTAGGACCCGGGGTAGGGTGAGTGAGATCGAGCGACCTGGGGGGTTTCACACAGCGGGGGTGAAAATCCTGTGTTTTGGTCCACTTTAATGAGGAGTACTTACCTTCTGGGATATCCACGGTGGCATCCGCAGTGTCCTCATGTAGAATTTGGAGTCGCCAACCTGGCATTACAAGCGCACAGGCCAAAACCAGTGAGACTAGGTAAGTCTTCCAGACTTTTTCAGCCTTTTTTGAACCGCCCTGTCCAGCGCGTAGCGATTTTCTTTTATCTTTCAGGATGTCGGGGTGTTTGGGCGATTACTTACCTAGTTCTTGTCATGTCCCTGTACAGCTCTACTCACGAGAAGAAGAGCAGAACCAACCTAGTGGTGAAGCAGGGAAGATTCTATCTGAAGCACAACACTCTGTCGGAGGATATTCCCATCGCCATCATATTCAAGGTTAGTACTATTGTGTTTTGTGGGGTCTGTTGGGTGAAGCCCGTTGAAAGCCCAACAAAACCCACATCGGCCGGCCCTGGAGTCTAAAGGACAAAACCCTGAACCATGTATAGCTTACGTGTGGCATCCCCAGTGCTCACACCAACAGTCTGCCATGTCTGTGCATGTGCCCTGAATATAAGCCAGGGCCGCCATCTGCACCAGGCTTACAGTGGTGGGTGCCGGGGCCCTGCACCTTGCGTGCGCCCACCCCACACACTGGTCATGTGAGACACATCTTCCCCCTCAATTGTCTATCAGATTATTTCTTTCTGTCAATCCTCTATTCTTTCTTATCTTCTGTCCTTTCTCACTTACTTTGTCATTCCTTCTATTCTTAACTCTTATCGTTACTCTGTCATTTCTTCAATTAGATTTTTAGTTTCTTGCCTCTTCTTCTTTTTTTTTTTTTTTTTCTTTCTGACGTTACTTATATTATTTGCTTTATATCCTTTCTGACTTACTACCTGCCATTCCTTCTATTCTTTCTTTCTTATCTTCTATCCTTTCTGACTATCTGTCATTCCTCCAATCCTTTTATATTTTCTTCTTTCCTTTCTGACTTACTATCTGTCATTCCTCCAATCCTTTATTATCTTCTTTCCTTTTCGACTTACTATCTGTCATACCTTCTATTTTCTTATCTTCTATCCTTTCTGACTTACTATCTGTCATACCTCCAATCCTTTTATATTTTCTTCTTTCCTTTCTGACTTACTATCTGTCATTCCTCCAATCCTTTATTATCTTCTTTCCTTTCTGACTTACTATCTGTCATTCCTCCTATTTTTTCTTATCTTCTTTCCTTTCTGACTTACTATCTGTCATTCCTCCAATCCTTTATTATCTTCTTTCCTTTCTGACTTACTATCTGTCATTCCTCCAATCCTTTATTATCTTCTATCCTTTCTGACTCACTATCTGTCATACTACTACTCCTCCTCCTGGAGCCGCGACCCTGACACCCTTTTAGCGTAGGCGCGCTTTAGCACCAAGCTGTTCATATAAGCTGGAGCACGAGCATGCCTCAGACTAGAGGGAAGCAGCCGGCCTTACGTCAGTCAGAACGCTTGAGATCAGGCAATCGGTGATCCCACTCGCCGTGTCTACAGTGGCGACATTTTTTTTTTGTTTTAAACAAAACAACTGCCAAGCACAATTCCACAATGCAGGTACTCTGGGGGGTAGGTGCATAGACATCAGGGGAGAGAGTTTTGTGCCACTTTAAATTGGATGGATTTAGACTCCAGGGCCGGCAGCTGGGGTACCCCACTGTGTGAACCCCCCTCCAAAAAAACTTGCCTTTCCTGGGGCTCCCACAACTTTTTTGTGGCTGCATCCTTGGCTTCCCTTTAGCTGAGGTGCGCTGCAGTACCCACCCATTCAGATAGGCTTGGGAGCGCCAAGAGGGAAGCGGCCAGGGGGCTTGTCACAACAGCCGGAACTTTTGAGATCAGCCCAATTGCCTGCTGGGCGTGGCTACGGCTGTGATAAAAAACGGACCCAGCAGCATCTCCAAAGGTACTTGAACACACAGGAATTTCAATGGGGAATTTCAATTAGGATGCCCCGCTGTGTGTATCCCCCCAGGTCACCCATACATTAGCCTTGGACGAGCGTGAGTGCTTTGATTGGCTGAGCGGCCTGCCACATCCCATGCGCTGCTCATTTAGAAAGGCTGGGTGCATTCACGCGCACAACTAGAGGTGAGCAGGGAAGCAGCCTCAGCGAGGGCTCTGAAGAAGGTGAGTGGATCTGGGCATCTGGGGGGGTTTCACACTGTGGGGCATCACAATCCACGATGCCCCAAGGACAGGAACCTGGACAGGAACCTGGACAGGAACCTGGACAGGAACCTGGACAGGAACCTGGACAGGAACCTGGACAGGAACCTGGACAGGAACCCTTTTTAAAGGCTTTTAGTCTGCTTTAACACTCCTATTTAGCCCAGATAGGCACTTTAAAGAGGAACTTTGGACGCCCTGGAGTCGTTTAGACTTAGTTCAACTCCTTGGGGCATTCCAAATTGAGGTGAGCAGGGATGCAGCGAGGGCTTGGGAGCAGGTGAGTGGATCTGGGCATCTGGGGTATTTGACACTGTGGGGCGTCCCAATTTGAGATGC
The DNA here is from genome assembly GCA_027917425.1 of Gastrophryne carolinensis. Lineage (NCBI taxonomy): Eukaryota > Metazoa > Chordata > Amphibia > Anura > Microhylidae > Gastrophryne > Gastrophryne carolinensis. The sequence continues at coordinate 17,662,190 of CM051238.1, forward strand.
CCTAGGGACCAGAACTTGGGCGCTTTAATGCTTATTTTTAGCCCAGGCAGGCACTTTAAAGAGGAACTTGGAGGCCCTGGAGTTGTTAAGACTTAGTTCAACTCCTTGGGCATCCCAGATTGGGATACCCTGCATTGTGAACCCCCCCCCCCCGCCTTTGCTTTTGCCTAGACGGTGCAGAGCTGGGGTCAGGGACAGCAATCCCAGAATGCAGAGCGACACAGTCAGAAGACGCTTCCTGCGTGATGCTCCAGGAGCAGCCATCTTGGATGTTTAAAGGCTCATAACATGCGGTAGATGCAGGTAGGATCATTATTCTAAGTATGTCACACACCCCACTTCAATCATCAATTATTACAATAGGGTAATACCTACCGCTAGGTGGCAGCATTGCAGAGAATCTCCAAAAAATCAACAGGCCCCTCCCGGTCTATACATACCTGGTACCTCCCAATAATCTCCCAGTGTTATTCTCTGCAAGGTGGCGACAAGACAGAAGAAAGAAGTCTCCTGCTTGCAGGTAGCCAGGGTATCACCCCGGCCCCCCCCCCCCCATGGTCCATTTCTGCCCGGCTTTGGCTGTAGGTCGGGCAAAAGGTAGCCGGCACTTTATGTGCCTAGGAGATTAGCTCCTCCACTCGACCCCATATTGCGGGGCATAGCGGGATTCCCGGAGTGGTGATCCGGATGTGGGATGCCCCCATTTACCTAGCAGTTAGATAGCTTTTTACATGATTTTATCTGGACATGGGACAGTGGTCTATTCCTTTGCACCGGGTGTCATGGATGTTTGTGTGTGTGTTTGCGGCTGAACTGGCTGGTATATGTGGGGCTCCTGCGCTTGTTATCTGTGGCGTTGTTTCCGCGGGCGTTTGGTAGGTGTGTTAGACCGGCCCGCTTTGGGTGCTTTATTACTGTTTTACTGCATGATGGCGACGTTTGGCGCGGGTTTCCCCTCAGGAGCCGAGGGGCGGGGTCACGCTGTTGGTGAAGCGCCGCTTGCGGCTCTGCGTGACTTGCAAGCACAGGGGGAGAGTGTGTGTGTCTTTCCACTTGGGGGACCGGCAGGTAGCTCCGCCGGGCCCGTTGTGGGAGGTGAGCGCGGTCTCGCTGGGACGGACGTTCAGTGACGTCGGAGTGGGGCGGGACCGCGTCGTGCGCGGTGATTGGTCCGTTGGGAGGGGCGGGGCTAATCGGCTCCCGTGCTTCCAGGGCACGTCTCCTCCTTCCTCCCAGGAACGGCGCGGTGATCGGGCCGCCATCTTGCTGCGGGTGTCACGCTGCGGTTGTGCTCTCCTCCGGGTAGGCGTACTTGTGCTTTTGCAGATTAGCCTACGGAGGTGTTTTAGTGTCATACCGGAATGTTTGTTGTGTTCCCTTTCTCCCCCGCTTTACATCCCTCCTTCCCCCCTCCTCCTCGCTCCCACCCACTTTTTGAGGTGCTGGCTGGATATATTAACCATTTGCTTGATCTATGGTTAAAAGGGGGGGGGGGGGGGGGAGACGTATGATTTACATATGTATTCTTGTGTCCGGAATGATTGTTGTCCCTGTTTTTGTGTCTTTCAGATCCTGGGATCCCGTCTTGCAGGGCTCTCCCGGTCTTATATACCTGGCTAGTGGGGGTTGTTTCTAGGCCATTGTTCCATTATTGGGACATCGTTTATGCTAAATTCCCATGGTCAGGATTTTTAAAGAATTTTAGATATTAAAGGGGCATCCCGGGTCGCGTACTGCGTAAATCCCTGGGTTCTGCGAATACCATAAATTTCACCAAATGGAGGCTGCCAAAGATACCGGAAACGGTCCTTCGGGACAATCCAAGGTGTGTGGGGGTTGTGGGGCTCCGCTCCAGGGAGATGTCATTTTGTGTATTCCATGTGCACAGCGGAACATTGAGCGACAGTCCAGCACTCCGGTGCCTAGCACTTCATCGGCCGCGCCATCTCCCTCTCCCCCTCGCTTGTTCCGGCCCCGGTGTGACGTTGTCCTGGGTGGGGATTCGCAATCTGAGGTATGCGCCCGTTTGGCCAGCCTTGAGAAAATGTTTTCCGCAGTGGTCGCTCAGAAGGCTCCAGCTAAGCGGAAGCATCTGTCTCCGCCGGATTCAGATGAGGAAGTTATTGGAGACCTGGACTGGTCAGATCTTCGCCTTGAAGATGGTGAGCTCGTTGAGGAAGAGGATTCCGAGGTTCAGCAGTTGCTGGGTGCTGAGGGGGACCAGGCTGAGGGCCTTCCTCCCGATTCGTCTACTATTCTGGCTCAAATGTTTGAGGTTTTGGATTTGGATCCTCCGGCGGTTGCTCCTAGGCCTAAGGGTCAGCTTTTTGGGGTGTCCAAGCAGCGCTTGGAGTTTCCCAGTCAACAGCATTTTGAAGAGGTTGTACTCAAGCAATGGGAGCAACCTACGCGTCTCGTCGGTGTGCCGTCTAGCTGGGATAGGAAGTATCCTTTTCCGGCGGAGTTGATGAAGCGTTGGTCTGTCCCCCCTGAGGTAGATACTCCGGTCTTGGGACTGTCCAACACGGCGGTCGTGCATTCTCCTGAAACGACTTCGCTCAGGGACGGCGAGGATCGATCAGCTGGCCCGCCATGGTTTTGTATGTGCGGGTTCGGTGTTAAGGCCTGTCTGTGCTTCGGCTCTTTTGACTTTGGCGGTCAGGTCTATTGTCAGGGACTTAGGTGTGGATCTCGAGCCTACCTGTGATGAGTCTCTTGCGCTTAAGCGCTGTGATTCCTTCTTGTCTTTTATCCTGGCCGCTCAGGAGGATGCCATGTTGATGTGTGGCAGGGCTACTGCCTTGCTGGTAGCTATCCGTCGCTGTGTGTGGTTGAGACAGTGGACGGCTGATTTTAATTCTAAAAGATCGCTCACGGCTCTTCCCTTTTTGGTTTTGAGGCTTTTTGGTGAGAGGCTGGATTCTGTTGCCAAGGGAGGTAAGTTACCTCAGCGCAAGAAATTTCGCCGTTCTTTTCGGGGGACGGTCTCCTTCAATCCGTCCTTTCGGGGAGCCAGAGCCGGCAGGGGTGCGGGCTTCTCGGCCTCCAGGGGCGCCAGTTGGAATAGGGGTAAAGGCCATGGCCGCCCCGCTCACGTCTGGGGCGCCAAGCCCAAGCCAGTTGCCAAGCCCGCTCAGCAATGAGGGGGCGCCCTCACCCGTACGGGTGGGGGGACGGTTGCGACTCTTCTCCCGGGTATGGGACCAGGAGGTCTCGGACAGGTGGATCCGGGAGGTGGTGTCGGCCGGTTACAAGTTGGAGTTCGAGTCCCGTCCTCCTCCAAGGTTCTTCAGGTCTCGGGTATCTTTGGATCCTTTGGCCGCGCAGGGGCTCCTGGCGGCGGTAAGGAATCTTCTAGAATTAGCTGTCGTTTGCCCGGTTCCTCCTTCAGAGGTAGGGCGCGGGTTTTATTCCAATCTCTTCACTGTCCCCAAAAAGGACGGGTCCTTCCGTCCGATTCTGGATTTGAAGTTTCTCAACAGATTTATTCGTCCACCGGAAGTTCCGCATGGAAACCCTGCGGTCTGCGATCGGTTCGCTTCGGCAGGGGGACTTTATGACGTCCATAGACATCAAGGATGCGTACCTTCACATTCCGATTTTCCCAGCTCATCAGAGGTTCCTTCGTTTTGTGGTGGAGGATCGGCATTTTCAGTTTGTGGCTCTTCCATTCGGCCTCACCTCTGCTCCGAGAGTGTTCACCAAGGTGTTGGCGGGGGTGATGGCCCTGCTCAGAGCTCAGGGGATTCGCATTGTTCCTTACCTGGACGATCTTCTCATCATGGCGCCTTCCTTCAGTCAGGCAGAGGGGGACACCAGCATGGTGGTGTCTATGCTGGAGAAGTTCGGCTGGGTGATCAATTACCCCAAGTCCTCTCTGGTTCCGGCCAGGGTGGTGACCTTTCTGGGGATGTCGTTGGACTCCTGCCAGCACAGAGTGTTTCTCCCTCAGGCCAAGGTTCTGTTGATTCAGGAATTGGCTCAGCTTCTTCTCTCCCATCCTCGCCCGTCCATTCGACTAGGGATGAGACTGGTGGGGTTGATGGTGGCCTCGTTCGAGGCAGTTCCCTTTGCGCAGTTTCATACGAGGACGCTTCAGCTTCATCTTTTGGCGTCTTGGGACCGGCGTCCGAGGTCGTTGGATCGGTCCTTCCGGATGTCCCCTCGGGTTCGGCAGTCCCTTCTGTGGTGGTTGGTCTCGGACAACCTTTTGAAGGGCAGGTCGTTTCTGACCCCGCTTTGGGAAACTGTCACCACGGATGCCAGTTTGTCAGGATGGGGAGGTTTCTGGAAGGATCTTCAGTTTCAGGGGCAGTGGGACCCTCAGGAGGCCCACTTGCCCATCAATGTTCTGGAATTGCGAGCCATCAGGTTGGTTCTGTCTCGCTTGACGCATCATTTACAGGGCCTGCCGGTTCAGGTTCGATCGGACAATCAGACGGCGGTTGCTTACATCAATCACCAAGGAGGGACTCGCAGTCTGGGTGCCCACAGGGAGGTGTCTCTGATTCTAGTTTGGGCAGAGACTCATGTCCCTTGCATCTCGGCAGTTTACATTCCAGGAGTGGAAAACACAGAGGCGGACTTTCTGAGCCGGTGTGCGTTCCGGCTGGGGGAAACGGTCTCTCCATCCCCAGGTGTTTCGGTCGCTTTGTCTCCGATGGGGGACGCCGGAGGTGGTTCTGTTTGCCTCTCTTCACAATCACAAGCTTCCGACATTCGTGTCACTGTCCCGGGATCCTCTGGCTCTGGCGGTGGATGCCATGGCCCTGAGCTGGAGGGACCTGGGGTTTCTTTATCTGTTTCCTCCGATTCCCATGCTAGGCAGGGTGCTGCGAAAGTTGGTTCTGGAAGGAGTTCCCGCCATTCTCGTGGCTCCAAGGTGGCCAAGGCGGGTGTGGTTCGCAGACATCGTTCGTCTGGCAGTGGATCAGTTCGATCTGCCTCTTCGGCCGGATCTTCTCACTCAAGGCCAACTGTGTTACCCCAGTTTACAAACGCTGGCTTTGACGGCTTGGCTGCTGAAACCTCCATCTTAAAGGAGGAGGGTCTTTCGGATTCGGTCATTCGGACTCTTATTAGTGCCAGGAAGAGATCTTCTTCTTCTATCTATTATAGGTCTTGGAGATCTTATATTGATTGGTGTGAGGCTAGATCTTTGCCCTGCCGGGTCTTTTCTATTTCTAGGATTTTGGAATTTCTTCAATCAGGGCTGGACTCTGGTCTTCAGCTGAGTACTTTGAAGGGGCAGGTTTCTGCTTTGTCTATCTTTTTTTTCAGAGGTCTTTTGCTAGCCATTCTTTGGTCAAGACTTTTTTCCAGGGGGTTTCGCATCTGCGGCCTCCTAGGAAGCCGTTGCTCCCTGTTTGGGATTTGAATTTGGTTCTCTCTGCCCTTCAGGCTCCTCCTTTTGAGCCTTTGCGGGATATTGCTCTGTCCACTCTTACTCAGAAGGTTGCTTTTCTGGTGGCCATCACTTCGGTTCGGCGTGTTTCGGAGTTGGCAGCTTTGTCTATTCAGGCTCCTTATTTTGAGGAACATCAGGACAAAGTGGTTTTTCGCTTCAAGTCAGACTTTCTCCCTAAAGTGGTCTCTGCTTTTCATCTTAACCAGGACATTGTTCTTCCTTCTTTGTGTCCTAAGCCTAAGAATGTCAAGGAGAGTGCTTTGCACTGCTTGGATGTTGTACGTTGTGTCAGGTACTATCTACGTGCTACGTCTTCTTTTCGTAAGACTGATGCCTTTTTCGTTGTGCCCTGTGGGCCTAGGAAGGGTTTGGCTCTGGCTAAGTCTTCCATTAGCAAATGGATTCGTCAGGCCATTGTTGGAGCCTATTCGGCCAAGGGGAAGGATCCCCCTTTTCGTGTTACTGCTCTTTCTACTCGCGCGGTTGGAGCGTCCTGGGCTTTTCAGCACCAGGCTTCTGTTGAACAAGTTTGTAAGGCTGCAACTTGGTCTTCGGTTCATACCTTTTCTAAGTTCTATAAGGTTGATGTGCGGGCCTCAGCGGATGCTGTTTTTGGTCGCAAGGTTCTGCAGGCTGCAGTGGTTTGAGTTTTTCTGCAGTTTTATTGCCTGGTTGGATACCCACCCTTTTCTGGACACTGCTGTTGGATGTCCCTATTGTAATAATTAATGATTGAAGTGGGGTGTGTGACATACTTAGAATAATACCATTTTGTGAATACTCACCTGTAAAATGGGTATTATAAGTATGTCACACACCCCACTTCACCCGCCCTTTTTGGTATCCTGGCTCTTTATATGGTGAAGTTTAGTTCTTTACGTTTGAGGGTTACATTTGTTTGTTCCTGGTACCTTGTCTTACTGCTGTTCTAATACTGGGAGATTATTGGGAGGTACCAGGTATGTATAGACCGGGAGGGGCCTGTTGATTTTTTGGAGATTCTCTGCAATGCTGCCACCTAGCGGTAGGTATTACCCTATTGTAATAATTGATTGAAGTGGGGTGTGTGACATACTTATAATACCCATTTTACAGGTGAGTATTCACAAAATGGTATTTTTAATGTGAGCAATCTGTATGTACAGGGGGGGGGGGAAATATAAGATAGGCTCTTATTTAGGGTGAAGGTCCGGATTAATGTGAGCAATCTGTATGTACAGGGTGTGGGAAACATAAGATAGGCTCTTATTTAGGGTGAAGGTCTGGATTAATGTGAGCAATCTGTAAGTACAGGGTGTGGGAAACATATAAGATAGGCTCTTATTTAGGGTGAAGGTCCGGATTAATGTGAGCAATCTGTATGTACAGGGTGGGGGAAACATATAACATAGGCTCTTATTCAGGGTGAAGGTCACTTTAACTGCTTAATTCCCAGGCGGCACGCCCTCATCCATTCCTATTAACCCCTTGCTGGTCGCACACAGGCTATGGGCGTGGAGAGTGACCAGGAAATCGTGCAGATGATCGGAACGGAGGAGCACGTCATGGCGGCTTTTGCGCCCAGCCTGGAGGAATGCCAGAAAGCGCAGATCTTTACCCAGATGCAGGTGCGTCCATTATATATATTTTTTTTCTCAAAATAAACGTTAAAATTCCCCGATTCTATGGAATGCTCAGGAGTTCCAGGACCTGCCTTGAAAAATGTCTTTGTTCCGTACCAATAGAAAAAAATAAAATATTCAATACATATAAAGGCCGTGACGCGGAGCACGACTCGGCCTGGATGGAACTCCTAATTACTGAGCTTTCACGTCGGACTTAACACTAAATAAAGTTTTATAGGTCGGGTCTCTTTTGAAGTCGATCGGCTATAGCGCCACAATGGTCCAGGTGGCTTCAGTTACCGCAGCAGGTCTAATGCCTTTTCCTGCCCCGGGTCAATCTAGCTTGTTGGATTTTACTGCTGTACAAGAGAGTAAAACGGATTTATTAAGTTGGAGATGCCCATGGCTTCCGGCATAGAAAAAAGACGTTACCTTTTAACCATTTAACTGCTAGTCTACCTAGAGTTGTCGCCCTCTGTTGCCGGGTGTGCAACCAGAAGTCAGTCAAAGCTCCCCCATAGAAGTCAGTGGGAGCTTCCCCCCATAGAAGTCAGTGGGAGCTTCCCCCCATAGAGGTCAGTGGGAGCTTCCCCCCATAGAGGTCAGTGGGAGCTTCCCCCCATAGAGGTCAGTGGGAGCTTCCCCCCATAGAGGTCAGTGGGAGCTTCCCCCCATAGAGGTCAGTGGGAGCTTCCCCCCATAGAGGTCAGTGGGAGCTTCCCCCCATAGAGGTCAGTGGGAGCTTCCCCCCATAGAGGTCAGTGGGAGCTTCCCCCCATAGAGGTCAGTGGGAGCTTCCCCCCATAGAGGTCAGTGGGAGCTTCCCCCCATAGAGGTCAGTGGGAGCTTCCCCCCATAGAGGTCAGTGGGAGCTTCCCCCCATAGAGGTCAGTGGGAGCTTCCCCCCATAGAGGTCAGTGGGAGCTTCCCCCCATAGAGGTCAGTGGGAGCTTCCCCCCATAGAGGTCAGTGGGAGCTTCCCCCCATAGAGGTCAGTGGGAGCTTCCCCCCATAGAGGTCAGTGGGAGCTTCCCCCCATAGAGGTCAGTGGGGGCTCCCCCCCCCAATAGAAGTCAGTGGGGGCTCCCCCCCCCCCAATAGAAGTCAGTGGGGGCTCCCCCCCCCAATAGAAGTCAGTGGGGGCTCCCCCCCCAATAGAAGTCAGTGGGGGCTCCCCCCCCCCAATAGAAGTCAGTGGGGGCTCCCCCCCCCCCAATAGAAGTCAGTGGGGGCTCCCCCCCCCCCAATAGAAGTCAGTGGGGGCTCCCCCCCCCCAATAGAAGTCAGTGGGGGCTCCCCCCCCCCAATAGAAGTCAGTGGGGGCTCCCCCCCCCCCATAGAAGTCAGTGGGGGCTCCCCCCCCAATAGAAGTCAGTGGGGGCTCCCCCCCCCCAATAGAAGTCAGTGGGGGCTCCCCCCCCCCCAATAGAAGTCAGTGGGGGCTCCCCCCCCCCAAATAGAAGTCAGTGGGGGCTCCCCCCCCCCAATAGAAGTCAGTGGGGGCTCCCCCCCCCCCAATAGAAGTCAGTGGGGGCTCCCCCCCCCAATAGAAGTCAGTGGGGGCTCCCCCCCCCCAATAGAAGTCAGTGGGGGCTCCCCCCCCCCAATAGAAGTCAGTGGGGGCTCCCCCCCCCCCAATAGAAGTCAGTGGGCGCTTCCCCATAGAGGTGCCCTTTGTAATGTAAACATGGCTCTGTTGGATGAGAGCCCGCACATGTGCCATTGGACTATGAAGAGGTGAGTTTTAGTGGGTTAATGGGGGGGGTTCACACAACGGGGCATACCAGTTCAGGATTTCCTCGGGGACATGGAACAAGACCCGGGTAAGTCAAATTCTTGGGTTTCGTTCTGCTTTAAAGCATTTATTCAGCCAAAATACAAAAGCTATCCTTACTGCCCACCTGCAGGCTCGAAACGTTTGGGTTTATGTGCTGTCGGCTCTAAAGCCAAATGAAGTGTCCAGACCCCCCCCCCCCCCCCCCCCCTGTATGGATTTGAGCATCAGCTCCCAACCCTCACGTGGAGCGTTCTCTGGAAGTAATGCGTCCCACCACAGCCAATCCGCTGTAAGCACTGGGGGGCTTAGTTCCCAGGGCTCACATTAGTTGAAGTAATGAGGTTCCGTCATTTATTTATTTTTTTGCCTGGAAATAGTTTTTAACTTTGTGTTTGTTCTTCGTTCAGGCCCTAAAATACATTGGTAATAAGATAAGAAGACAGAGGATGTGGGGAGGAGCTGGGCCCAAAAAGACCAAAGTGGATGAAGCCCGCGAGCTGCTTGCTTCCACCATCCTCACTCATGTCCTTGTAAGTATTCTCTCCAGTTAGTGCTTCCACCATCCTCACTCATGTCCTTGTAAGTATTCTCTCCAGTTAGTGCTTCCACCATCCTCACTCATGTCCTTGTAAGTATTCTCTCCAGTTATTGCTTCCACCATCCTCACTCATGTCCTTGTAAGTATTCTCTCCAGTTATTGCTTCCACCATCCTCACTCATGTCCTTGTAAGTATTCTCTCCAGTTATTGCTTCCACCATCCTCACTCATGTCCTTGTAAAGTATTCTCTCCGGTTAGTGCTTCCACCATCCTCACTCATGTCCTTGTAAGTATTCTCTCCAGTTAGTGCTTCCACCATCCTCACTCATGTCCTTGTAAGTATTCTCTCCAGTTAGTGCTTCCACCATCCTCACTCATGTCCTTGTAAGTATTCTCTCCAGTTATTGCTTCCACCATCCTCACTCATGTCCTTGTAAGTATTCTCTCCAGTTATTGCTTCCACCATCCTCACTCATGTCCTTGTAAGTATTCTCTCCGGTTAGTGCTTCCACCATCCTCACTCATGTCCTTGTAAGTATTCTCTCCAGTTATTGCTTCCACCATCCTCACTCATGTCCTTGTAAGTATTCTCTCCGGTTAGTGCTTCCACCATCCTCACTCATGTCCTTGTAAGTATTCTCTCCAGTTAGTGCTTCCACCATCCTCACTCATGTCCTTGTAAGTATTCTCTCCAGTTAGTGCTTCCACCATCCTCACTCATGTCCTTGTAAGTATTCTCTCCAGTTATTGCTTCCACCATCCTCACTCATGTCCTTGTAAGTATTCTCTCCAGTTATTGCTTCCACCATCCTCACTCATGTCCTTGTAAGTATTCTCTCCAGTTATTGCTCCCACCATTCTCATTCATGTCCTTGTAAGTATTCTTTCCGGTTATTGCTTCCACCATTCTCACTCATGTCCTTGTAAGTATTCTCTCCGGATATTGCTTCCACCATCCTCACTCATGTCCTTGTAAGTATTCTCTCCGGTTATTGCTTCCACCATCCTCACTCATGTCCTTGTAAGTATTCTCTCCGGTTATTGCTTCCACCATCCTCACTCATGTCCTTGTAAGTATTCTCTCCAGTTATTGCTCCCACCATCCTCACTCATGTCCTTGTAAGTATTCTCTCCGGTTATTGCTTCCACCATCCTCACTCATGTCCTTGTAAGTATTCTCTCCGGTTATTGCTTCCACCATCCTCACTCATGTCCTTGTAAGTATTCTCTCCAGTTATTGCTCCCACCATCCTCACTCATGTCCTTGTAAGTATTCTCTCCGGTTAGTGCTTCCACCATTCTCACTCATGTCCTTGTAAGTATTCTCTCCAGTTATTGCTCCCACCATTCTCACTCATGTCCTTGTAAGTATTCTCTCCAGTTATTGCTCCCACCATTCTCATTCATGTCCTTGTAAGTATTCTCTCCAGTTAGTGCTTCCACCATCCTCACTCATGTCCTTTGTAAGTATTCTCTCCAGTTAGGGCTTCCACCATCCTCACTCATGTCCTTGTAAGTATTCTCTCCGGTTAGTGCTTCCACCATCCTCACTCATGTCCTTGTAAGTATTCTCTCCGGTTATTGCTTCCACCATCCTCACTCATGTCCTTGTAAGTATTCTCTCCAGTTATTGCTCCCACCATTCTCACTCATGTCCTTGTAAGTATTCTCTCCGGTTATTGCTTCCACCATCCTCACTCATGTCCTTGTAAGTATTCTCTCCGGTTAGTGCTTCCACCATCCTCACTCATGTCCTTGTAAGTATTCTCTCCGGTTAGTGCTTCCACCGTCCTCACTCATGTCCTTGTAAGTATTCTCTCCGGTTAGTGCTTCCACCGTCCTCACTCATGTCCTTGTAAGTATTCTCTCCGGTTATTGCTTCCACCATTCTCACTCATGTCCTTGTAAGTATTCTCTCCAGTTATTGGTTTGGATCAGAGGTTTGTCTTGTTGCCTGGCAGAGATGCCAATGATCTCCAACCTGTAGCTTGGGCGCCACAGGTGGCTCATGGACCCATGCTGGGTGGCATTTCACCTCTTGAGAGCCCCCCTGCCTTTCACATGTTGAACAATGGGAGCCTCAGACGGCTCAACGCGTAGAGGAACGTGGGGCTGAGATGGGGGTGCATTGGGGGTTCAGCAGGGCAGAGATGGGGGGCATGCTTATGTTTTGAGGGGGCATGCATGTGCTTTGAGGTGGCTGGCTTGTGTTTTAGAGGTGGCGTACATGTGTTTGGGAATGTGTGTGTTTAGGGGTGCACACATGTGCTTGGGAGTGCAGGGGTGCGTGTTTAGGGGTGCACACATGTGCATGGGCTTGGGAGTGCAGGTCCAGGGGTCCAGTGTCGCCAAGCAAAAGGGACGGGAGTACAGCCAGGGTGGCTTAAGCAGGATCTCAAGCCCTTACAGACCCCGCCCACTGTGCAGCATCACAGCTCCAAGTACCACACCCACTTGCACTTGCTTCTGAAGAGAAATCATAGGCTGAACCTGTAAACCTCGATATCTCGGCCATTTCTTCTTCAGTTAAATAATGGAAAAGGGTTTAGGACAGTGCCAAATGTAGCCCGACGCAATGGTGTAACAATGGCCTTTGCCTGAAATATTACTTTAAAGTGGACCAAAACTCACGGCGATTGGCCCAGGAATCTCTAAGATTCCCGAGCCGATTGTTTCCCTCCCCCCATGCATTTAAAATCGGGATGCCCCGCTGTGTGAAACCCCCCAGGTCACCCATAAACTCACCTTCTTTTCTGTTCCAGCGGTGCATGCATGAGCCGTAGCCACATCCCTTGGGGGGGCATCCCGGGTGGCTTCTTTTAGCCATTACCCTGTGCTGGCCTATTGTGCCGCTGATAATCACCATATGGAGGCTTCTGGGGATAGCGAGCTTGGGGGCCCCTCGGGGCAGCCTCGGCTGTGTCATGTGTGGGGCATCCCATTTGAGTGGTGGTGGCGCGGTTTGTGTGCCGTGCGCCCAAAGTATCATTGCGGATCAGGCTGGGCCGAGTGCTTCTCTTTCCAGTCCTTTCTTTCCTACGGCATCTCCTGGGCCTCCGTGCCTGCATTTAGCCCCCACTGAGGGGGATACTAGCAGGGGGTCGCAATCAGATCTGGTGCTGCCCGTGGCCAGCATTGAGCGCGTTATCCCTATTTGCCTAGGAGCATGGGGGCCTTGATGTGTATGGCGGCCGTGACTCCCCGAAGGAGGGAGAGGTTTTCTGTGACTCGGACTCCTCTGGGGATCGCCAGGATGGTTACGATAGTGACCTAGGGTCCTACTCTGAGGATACGTGGTTCTCGGATGATACCGATAGCCTCTTGTCGGCGGTTTTCAATACTTTGAACATCGCCCCCCTAAGGTGGCGAAGAAGCAGGGCGAGCTTTTCCGCCCTGGCAAGCAGCGTTTGGAGTTCCCGGACCAGGGCCGTTTCTCAAATATGGTTCTGAAGGAGTGGGAATGTCCTAATAGATTATCCTCGGTGCCCAAGGGGTTGGATAGGAGGTATCCGTTTTCGGCAAACTTGAAAGTGCTGGTCGTGCCCTCCTGAGGTGGACGCTCCGGTCCTGGGGCTATCTAACACTTTGGTCATGCCATCCCCCAACACTACCACGCTGCGTGATAGCGCGGACCGGCGTATAGATCAGCTGGCTTGTCATGCCTTAACTTTTGTGGGGGGCGGTTTGTGCCCGGTCTGTACAGCGGCCATTGTGGCTATCGCCATTAAAAAGGTCAGACGTCTTGCTGAGGCCGCCCGGTCTGGTAAGAATAGAGATGATTATAAGGACCTCTTGCTTTGCTCTGATTTTATTGCGTTTGTGCTGGCTGCCATGGATGATGACGACCGGCTTGGCGGTAGGGCTTCGGCCCTGTTGGTGGCTATACGTCGGTCAGTTTGGTTGCGTCAGTGGGCTGCTGACACTGCCGCTAAGAAGGCTCTCACTGGGCTTCCCTTCACAGGTCTCCGTCTTTTTGGTGAGCATCTGGATGCTCTGGTTAAGGATGGTAGGCTCCCCCAACGTAGAAAGCGGGCTCGGCCCTTTCGGGGCTCCTCCTCCTTTCGCCCTTCAAGGGGAGATCGTGGCACCCCTTTCTCAGGTAGTCGCAGAGACTCTTGGGGCCGAGGCAGAGCCCGTGGTCGCTCTGGCCTCTCCTGGGGGACCAAACCCCCTTCCAAGGCCCCTCTGGCATGAGGAGGCGCCCTCACCCGATCGGGTGGGGGGACGGCTTCGTCTTTTTGCTCACGTCTGGAGGCTTCGCGTCTTAGACCGGTGGATTCAGGAGGTGGTGTCCTCCGGTTACAAGATAGTTTGCAGCCTGGCCGCCCCCAAGATTCCTCCGATCCCGGATATCCCAAAACCCTGTGTCGGCTCAGGGACTGCGTCTGGCTGTCCAACGTCTTCTGGCGTCAGGAGTCATTTGTCAGGTACCTCTTCAGGAACGGGGTCGGGGGTATTACTCCAACCTGTTCACAGTGCCCAGGGAGAACGGTTCCCTGAGGCCCATCCTGGACTTAAAGGGCCTCAACAGGTTTGTCAGGTTCAAGCACTTTCGCATGGAGACATTACGTTCTCTTCGGCCGGGCGGCTTCATGACCACGGGGATATCAAGGATGCCTATCTTCACGTGCCAATCTTCCCAGATCACCAGAGGTTCCTGAGGTTCGCTCTGGGGGATCAACACTACCAGTTTGTGGCTTTGCCGTTTGGTATCACCTCGGCTCCTCGGGTTTTCACCAAGGTGCTGGCTGGCGTCATGGCTCTCCTGAGGAACCAGGGCATCTGCATCCTTCCTTACCTAGACGATATTCTGATTGCTGCTCAGTCTTTTCATCAGGCCGAGATGGATACTCAGGTGGTGACGTCCACTCTCGAGTCCTTTGGCTGGGTGATCAACTATCCCAAGGCTTCACTATCTCAGTCTTTGGCGAGGTCCTTCCTGGGCATGACGCTGGATACCTCTCAGATGCAGGCACAGGCCCTGCTGTCGTGTCCTCATCCCTCCATTCGGCAGGGGATGCAGTTGGTGGGCCTCATGGTGTCCTGCTTCGAGGCGGTTCCCTTTGCTCAGTTCTACATGCGGCCTCTTCAGTTACATCTCTTATCAGCTTGGGATCAGACTCAGGAGTCCCTGGATCAGGAGTTTGCTCTATCCCCTTCGGTCAGGCAGTCCCTATTGTGGTGGTTGGACTCGAGGAATCTTCTAGTGGGCAGGTCCTTTCTGCCTACGTGCTGGGAGATTGTCACCATGGACGCCAGTCTGACCGGTTGGGTGGGGGGGGGGGGGGAGTTTGGCAGTCACTGAGGCTCCAGGGTCAGTGGGGTCCCCAGGAGGCTCACACGCCCATCAACATCCTAGAGCTGAGGGCGATCAGGTTGGTTCTCTCCCAGTTGACTCCCCACCTTCGGGGTAGTGCTGTACAGGTCCGCTCGGACAATCAGATGGCGGTTGCCTACATCAATCATCAGGGAGGGACACGGAGCAAGCGAGCTTTCAGGGAAGTGTCTCTGATCTTGTCTTGGGCGGAGGAGACTGTTCCTTGCGTTTTACATCCCAGGGGTGGAGAATCGGGAGGCGGACTCCCTGAGCAGGGGGAACGTCTCGCCTGGGGGAATGGTCCTTCAGCAACAAGATCTTTCACGACCTGTGTCGCCACTGGCGTCAGCCGGACGTGGACTTGTTTGTGTCCCGTCACAATCACAAACTTCCAAAATTTGTCTCCCTTTGGCCTTCGCCACAGACGCGCTAGCAATTCCCTGGACGGAGTTTCGGCTCCTATGTATTTCCTCCCTTTCCTCTGCTGGGACGGGTGCTGCGCAAGATAGCCCAGGAGGGGGTACCGGCCATTCTGGTGGCCCCCCGCTGGCCGAGGAGAGTATGGTTCGCGGACGTCGTACAGATGGCAGTAGATCGGTTCGTCCTGCCCGACGATCCAGAGCTTCTCATGCAGGGACAGCTGCGCCATGCCAACTTACAAGCACTGGCTTTAACGGCTTGGCTGCTGAAACCTCCATCTTGATGGACAAGTGTTTGCCGGCCTATGTTGTCGATACCTTGATTCAGGCTCGGAAGAAACCCTCGTCTATTATTATTATACCTCGATAAGGTAAGGTTTTTTTGGGGGTTTTGGGGGGGGTTTCACCCCACGGGACATCCCGATCTCGGATGCCCCGCGGGGAGGGAGGTGATCCACTTTAAACGAGAGCCTGCGTATGCGCCGTTGGACAGGAGAAACGGTGAGTTTTTACCGGCGACCTGGGTTTCACACATCAGGGCACCCTGATTTGGGACAGCCAGCGATCTTCTTTGAATCTCTTAGATACACTGGTGGGTTTTGTTCCGCTTTAAAGCCCACGGAAAACGGGCCAGAAATCTATAAGCTTCCCGGGCCAATTGATTCCCCCCCCTGGGGCATCCAAAATCGGGCCACTGTGTGAAACTCCCCAGGTCGCCCATACACTTGCCTTACTTTCTGGTCCAACGGCGCATGCGTGAGCCACTGCTGCATTGGTGCTATCCCTCTAGCAAGGCGCGTGCCCGCACCAGGCATTTGTGAATGCTTCCTGTTAGAGGGAAGAGGAGGATGCGGCCACTGGATCCACTCGTATTAGATGAGCTCCTGGATGAAGGGGCTCTAGTGGATCCAAGCGTGCAAGAATCAAAATCCTGGGTTTTGATCGACTTTAAAGTGGACCAAAACCCAGGATAGTCAAAAGTTTTGACTATCCTGGGTTTTGGTCCTTTCCCCGGGGGCACCCCGATCAGGGGTGCCCCGCTGTGTAAAACCCCCCAGGACGCCCGAACGGACTCGCCTCTTCCTGGTCGCACGGCGCGTCTAAGAGCAGCGACTCTGACAGCCTCATCCTCCGCCTCCGTCTAACAGGGAGCATGCCCGCGCCGGCCTTTCACAAAAGCCTGGCGCGGGCATGCGCACTGCTAGAGAGAAGCGAAGGATGCGGCCGCCAGAGCCGCTGCTCTTAGACGCGCCGTGCGACCAGGAAGAGGTGAGTCCGTTCGGGCGTCCTGGGGGGTTTTACACAGCGGGGCACCCCTGATCGGGGTGCCCGCGAGGAAAGGACCAAAACCCAGGATAGTCAAAATCCTGGGTTTTGGTCCACTTTAAAGAAAACTAAAGTGCTCTGATACACATACTGTACCATACACATGTGAGGATTCTCGTGTAACAGTACATTTTGCAACAGTGTTGATTTTTTTTGGTTTTCCATTTGATTTGTGTAGGTGAAGGAATTCAATTTCAGAGCAAAATGCATCTACACAGCTGTGATGGTTCGCAGAGTGATTTTGGCTCAAGGAGAAAATAAAGTGGACGATCGGGATTATTATGGTAACAAGAGACTAGAGCTTGCAGGACAGGTAGGATTCATTGTGTTTTACCTAAGGCCAATCATGTATCTGTGAAACTGTAAAAGCAAAAAGCTAGTCCTGTGACCTGTGTAGATAAAATACACAGAGCTGTATGATACCAAAATCAATTATTCAATAAAGCTTGTTCAGCCAAACATCAACTCGTAGTGATGGTGCTTCAATAGAAATCCCTCCAGTGACAGTATGTGCCCACCACCAATTTAAAGCTCTTACCAAAAAATGGTGTGTATTATGCCAAATGAAAGATCAATCTCCAACCAATTCCTGGGTTCTTATTTTTAAATCCAGCATAAATATGGATAAAACCTTGCCTCTCACATATTAAGACATGTAAAAGAAAAGGCAAGCCAATAGTGCAACATTGCTAGAAAATGCTCCCTTTTTATTTGTGCCAATGGAACACCTAAATTTAAAAAAGTAAAAACACACATCAAATCCTGTAGAAACTGCCAACTCGCGCTGCTCGATTCCGCCTTCCGTACATGCAATAAGTATCCCCTGTTAGTGTAGAGGAGAGAAAGCATCCATCCGCCGGCTCCCAACGCGTTTTGTTGCTTCTTGTTACTTTGGCTAGCCTCTATTGAGGCACCATCACTACGCGTTGATGTTTGGCTGCACAAGCTTTATTGAAGAACTGATTTTGACATCATATAGTTCTGTGCTTTTTATCTACATTCATCATCTGGACTTACTAGTGGTTCTAAACGTGGAGCTAATTCTATGTAGTATTGTTTATTCTTTAGAAAAATTTTTTTTGGGGAAAAGTGCAAGCGCGGTATTATTCACCATTGTAATCCTGTGACCTGGTAACAAGCCACTCATGCAGGGCAGGCATCAGCACGCGGGAAGGCGGGGCAGCTGCCGGGGGCCCCTACTCTGGGGGGGGGGGCCCAATGACAGGGCCAGCCTTTGGGGTGTGCGAAAGCACTTGACCAGCGGCAGACTGGGAGGACCCCGCCACAGCTGGTGCCCAACTTCTCCTCGAATGGCGAGTTCCACACAACGGGACAACTCGATTTAGATTCCAGGGGAGGAAGTGCTGGGTTTTGTTCTGCTTTAAGTTTCCCACCCCATTCCAATCTGTGATGCCCTACTGTGTGAAACCCCCCTGGGATCACTGGCACACCCACTATGCAAGTAATTCCACCCCTGAGTTTTGGTCCGCTTTACGGGGGCATCTCAATTTGGGATGCCCCTGGTTTGGCCGTTAACTCAAACTGGCGACCCCACAGCGCAGTCACTAGTTTCAGGAAAGTAATGAACAAAGGGGAGAGGGGGTCACACACAGGGGCATCCAAAATGACGAGAATCTAGATTCATTTATGAGGTCAGGTTTAAATGGGGTTTGGTGGGCTTCAAAATAGATCAAAACTAGAGTTTTGGTCCAAATAGCATGATCTTTAGGGGGCAGACAGATTTGGGATGTCTTTTGGTGATGTGACTCAACTCTTCACCACAAAGGGGCCAACTGAGACCATGCCACCCAAGGGGGTTACCTGCGTCCACATCCCGGCTGCATGGACCAGGTGTGTGTGCACGCCAGGGGAGAAATACAGGCGGTTTCGACAGGGACAGTGGGCGGGGTTCGGTTACCCCGCCCTCTCTCTGCCCGCCGCTCTTTCATCGGTTGGCGTCCCGGGGGCTGCAGCACGAGGCTTAAGTGTATGCAATATACATTTTCTTGCATGGAACGTTAATAAGTAAGTAAGTAAAATGTATCATCCAGCATGAGCCCGACCACATCTAACAAACAGAAGGCGGCTGACTTCACTGTATTATTCCTTACAGCAAAGTTCCCTTCTCTTCTTCACTCACACAGTATATCTTACAAAAGGAGGGAATGTTGCATAGTTACATAGTTAATACCATTGAAATAAGACATATGTACGTCAAGTTCAACCAAGGGTGTTGGGGTGAGGGAAGTTATTTATTTTTTTTTTTTTTACTGATAACAGCTAATAGTAACTGTTTATTTCCTTCTAAATCCTTTTTTGAAGCCGTCAGCGGTTGGTGCTGTAACAAGCTTCTGTGGGAGGCTATTCCATAGATTTATAGATCTTATGGTAAAGAATGATTGTTGTCTCCGGAGACTGAATTTCTTTCTTTCCAGTCGGAGGGAGAGTGCCCCTTGTCTTCAGAGATATTTTTACCTGAAATAGTGTTTCCCCATATTTTTTGTATTGGCCATTTATATATTTATACAAGTTAATCATGCCCCCCCTTAGACGTCTCCTCTCAAGACGAAACAAAGGATTTAATCCTCGTAATCTTTCCTCATAACTAAGATCCTTCATTCCTTTATCAGTTTGGTGGCTCTGCTCTGCACCCTTTCCATACTCAGAGCGTTCTTTCTATGAATGGGTGCCCGGAACTGGACGGCATATTTCAGGTGAGGGCACACCAGTGCCTTGTAAAGAGGCAAAATTAGATCTCTTGATTCCAGGCCTTTTATAGTGCATGTTGAAGGTCAGACATGAATGGAAGCAGAATAAAACCCAGGATTTTGACTATCCCGTATTGGTATGTCCAACTGTTTGAATCCCCCCAGAACATCTTGCTTCTTTCTGGTCATATGCCACGTTCGCGGCTCTCGTCAAATCGGAGCCGTTTGCTGTGCATATTTAAACCGGATCATCACCCTGAATAAGAGTCTATTCTGTATGTTCCCCTCCACCCTGTACATACAGATTGCCCACATTAAAAATCATCCTACCTGTGTCTACTGAATTTTATGAGCCTTTAAACATCCAAGATGGCGGCCCATGGTGTCTCCAAACAGGAAGTTTTCTGACTTTGCATTCTGGGATTGGTGTCCTTTTCCTGACCCTGGCTCTGCTCAGTCTGTGCAAAGCACAGCTATAACCCGCCCCTGCACTTTTCAACCCTTTCCTCAGTATGTGATGCTTCTGCGTCAAGATGGCGGCGCCCGTATCCTAGAGTCCTGAACAGAGTTGCAGCCCAGCGAGGAAAAGAATAATAAGTAAATGACTAGAAACTTAAAATATATTCATTTTACATGCTGTGGAATCGTTATTTAAAGCTTTGGGCTTTTCATGAAATGACGCTGAAGGTCCGGTTTAATGCTCGGCAAATGGCTCTATTTACATACAGAGCTTCGACAATCGGGAGCGCAGTGGGAGCATTCCTCGCCGTGCACCCCTAGCCTATCTGAATAGCTGGTGTCGGGAGCGTGCTCACAGCCTGAAGATGCGTGGATGCGGCTACCGGATGTTTACATTGGCGATGGACGATTTTCAAACAAAATTGTGGCCCCAGCAACCACAAAAAAGAATTACCAAGTCGGCACCAACTATGCCAATAAATCACATAATCTATCAATCATGTATTTAGCATGAATTTAATCAATTAAAAAAATACCATTTTGTGAATACTCACCTTGTAAAATGGGTATTATGAGTATGTCACACACCCCGCTTCAAGAATCCATAACATGTGGGTAATATCGTCCTGAAGAGGGCGTTCCTGCAGAGATGATAGCAAAAGAAAGCCCCTCCCTGATCCATAAATACCTGGGACCTCCCACTCACTACCCAGTATACAGAAGCAGTAAGGTAAGGGACCAGGAAGAGGCAAATATAAACAACAACCACGCAAAGTTCGCAATAAAGAGGATCCTGAATACAAAAGGGCGGGTTGAAGCGGGGTGTGTGACATACTCATAATACCCATTTTACAAGGTGAGTATTCACAAAATGGTATTATTCTTAGTATGTCACACACCCCGCTTCAAGAATCCTTAACATGTGGGTAATATCGTCCTGAAGAGGGCGTTCCTGCAGAGATGATAGCAAAAGAAAGCCCCTCCCTGATCCATAAATACCTGGGACCTCCCACTCATTACCCAGTTTTCCATCTCTGCAAGACGGCGAGCAAGTCAGAAGATGATGGCTCCTCCTTGCACAGGGGGATTTAAGGTAGCCGGGATGATTCCCGGCCCTTTATTTAATTTCCGTTTTGGACCAAATTATCCCTATATATATATATGCCTCCCAGCCGTGGCTGCGGGTCCGGGCGAAGGTTTTTGTTAGCACCTTTGGTGCTTAGGAGCATAGCTCCACCGTGAGACCCTATTAAAGAGGGTAGGCGGTTAAGCTGGGTTGGTGATCCCGGCTTGGGATGCCCTGTCCCTTAGTTTAATTTTGGCAATGACCCTCCCGGGATCCCTTTCCATGGTGGGGATAAGTGGTTGTTGGGTCCCCTCTTTATTTTTCTCAATCCAGAGGCTGTCTGTTCTCACTGTTTTATGTGGTCTGTATCTTTAAATGTCATTTCAGCGCTGCAGCGCTTCTGAGGGTTTCTGTGTGAATTGTGACATTTTTTCTTCTCTCAGTATGGTGAGGTGATTTACCTCACGCTTTACATAGTATGCAGCGGGGGGGGGGGGGGGCGGGGCCGGACTTTCGGCGCAGCCCGGGGTCCGTTCCTCTTTGTATTCGAATGTGCCCTCCTCTTTATTTTTCCTGACCTGGGTTGTGTGTGTGGGGGTTCCAAGCGCCCCGGCCGCATAGTTACTGCGGCGCGGGACGGTGTAAATGGCGCCTTTTTTTTTTCTGAGGTAATTTTACCTCACGACTCTCCTCTTGGGGGCGGGGCCGGTACTGTTGTGTCATGCGGCCCGCCCCCATCTATCTCCTAGCGCCGCTGAGGAGCTGATGCGCTGCTTGGGAAGGGTGGGGGGCGTGGTCTGACGCCTCGCGCGCCCCGCGCTGGCCACGCCCCCTGTCTCCTCATCTCTCTTCTCGGCCTGACAGGAATCTCTTCATGGTCTTCTCCATTGTGAGCCCTGAGGTTTTGTGAGTGGCCATTGGTCCCCTACTCATTTTATTTTACTGTCTGCGTGTGTGCATGTTTTTTGTATCTGTCTCCTTATCAGTACCTTCTGTGTCTTTCAGGAGGAGGTTGTCAGGAGGATCTGTGGTAGCATTAGAGGGTTTTCTCCCGGTCCTAATCCCTGGGTTCCATCTTGTTATTAAATCCTCCCACTCGGGACATTAAAGGGGCATCCCGGGTTGCTTACTAGCGTAATTCCCTGGGTCTTGGCGACCACCTAAAAATCACCTAATGGAGGCATCCCCAGATACTGGGACTGGGACCCCTTCGGGGCATCCCAAAAAATGTATTTTGTGCGGTGTGTCCATTACTGGGGACGATGTTTTACTGTGTATTCCATGTGCACGGCAAACTATTGCGCGGCAGTCCGAACCCCGTACGTCGGGGTCAGTACGGCCGGTCGCCTCATCTCTTCCTCCCACCTTGACTCGTAGCACGTGTGACGTAGTCATGGGCAGGGATCTACAATCTGAGATGTGCGCCAGATTGGCTAACCTTGAGAAAATGGTTTCCGGTTCGGTCGCCCGTAAGGCTCCGACTAAGAGAAAGCATTTGTCACTGGTTCCGTTGGAGGATGACCTTGATGATGTTGATAATCTAGATTGGTCTGATTATTCCCCGCTAGAGGAAGGGGAGGTTTATGAGGCGTCAGATGCTTCGGACGATGAGCTGTCCTTTGCTGCTGAGGCCGAGTCTGCTGAGCTGAGGAAATCTGTGGATACTCCGCACGCTCTGGCTCTTATGTTGGAGGTCTTAAATATTTATCCTCCTGAGGAAGTGTCACAGCAGAAGGACGAGTTGTTTGAGGAATCCAGGCCGCGCTTGGAGTTCCCTACACAACGGCATTTTGACAAGATCATTGATAAGGAATGGGACAGGCCGGCTCGGCTCCCTGGTATCCCTCAAGGGTGGGATAGAAAATATCCCTTCCCTTCGGAGGTAGTTAAGCGCTGGGCTTCCCCCCCCCGAGGTCGATGCACCGGTTTTGGGGTTGTCCAATTCCTCGGTTTTAAATAGGCCCGATTGTTCCACCCTCAAAGATGGTGAGGATAAACGCATTGACCAGATGGCTTGCCATGGTTTCACTAGCGTCGGGTCAGCCATGCGGCCTGTGTGTGCTTCTGAACTTATGGTCTTGGCTGCCAGGTCTGTGGTCAGGGACCTTTTGACTTCTTCCGGGCTTCGGCCGGGGAGTAATGAATTCATTAGCCTAAAACGGTGTGAGTTGTTTTTGTCCTTTGTGCTTACAGCCTTAGACGATACCTTGATGATGTGCGGAAGGACGTCGGCCCTACTGGTGTCTATCCGGCGGTCGGTGTGGCTGCGCCAGTGGGCGGCTGATTTTATGTCCAAAAAGTCGCTGACGGCTTTACCTTTTGTCGGTCTTCGGCTCTTTGGTGAGACGTTGGACTCTGTTACCAAGGGTGGTAAGTTACCTCAGCGCAAGAAGCAACGTCGTCCCTTTCGGGGGGCGCCTGCTTTTACCCCCTCCTTTCGTGGGGCCAGAGCTGGCAGGGGTTCCGCCTCCCCTTCTCCCAGAGGAGATTCTGGGGGTAGGGGCAGGGGACGTGGCCGCTCTGGATACAGCTGGGGCTCTAAGCCCAAACCGGCGGCTAAGCCGGCCCAACAATGAGGGGGCGCCCTCACCCATGCGGGTGGGGGGACGGCTGCGGCACTTCTCCCAGCTCTGGGAGCAGGAGGTCTCGGACAGGTGGATACGGGAAGTGGTGTCTTCCGGCTACAAGCTAGAGTTCGAGCTCCGCCCCCCCTCCAGGTTTCTCAGGTCTCGGATGCCTTCGGAGCCTCTGGCAGCGCAGGGGCTCCTGTTGGCAGTAGAGAATCTTCTGAAATTGGCCGTCATTTGCCCAGTGCCCCCCTCGGAACGGGGGGAGGGGTTTTATTCCAATCTGTTCACGGTGCCCAAGAAGGACGGATCGGTCCGACCCATCTTGGATCTGAAGTTTCTCAACAGGTTCATCAGGCCGCGGAAGTTCCGGATGGAAACGCTGCGCTCGGCTATCCACTCCCTTCGCCAGGGAGACTTTCTCACGTCCATAGACATCCAGGACGCTTACCTGCATGTGCCAATTTTTCCGGCGCACCAGAGGTTTCTCAGGTTCGTGGTGGAGGATCGGCATTTTCAGTTTGTGGCTCTGCCTTTCGGTCTCACCTCGGCTCCTCGGGTCTTCACCAAGGTGCTAGCAGGGGTGATGGCTCTGCTCAGAGTTCAGGGTATCCGTGTTGTGCCCTATTTGGACGATCTCATGATCATGGCCTCCTCATTCAGTCAAGCGGAGTCGGACACCGGATTGGTGGTGTCCACGTTGGAGAGGTTCGGTTGGGTGATCAACTACCCCAAGTCGACTCTGTCTCCGTCCAGAGTTCTGACCTTTCTGGGGATGTCTCTGGACACCTCGCAGGCCAAGGTCTTTCTGCCCCAGGCCAAGGTTCTTCTGATACAGGAGTTAGTTCGGCTTCTCTTGTCGGCCCCTCATCCGACCATTCGACTGGGGATGAGGCTGGTGGGGCTCATGGTGGCCTCGTTCGAGGCAGTTCCCTTTGCGCAGTTTCACACAAGGACGCTTCAGCTTCATCTGTTGAGGGTTTGGGACAAGTCTCCACAATCGTTGGATCAATCCTTCCTGATGACCCCCCGAGTTCGTCAGTCCCTGCGATGGTGGTTGCGATCTGTCAATCTGTCGAAGGGCAGGTCTTTTCTGGCTCCGTGTTGGGAAACGGTCACCACGGATGCCAGTCTGTCAGGTTGGGGGGGTGTTTGGAAGGACCTCCAGTTCCAGGGTCTGTGGGGCCCGCAGGAAGCTCACGAACCCATCAATATTCTGGAGTTGAGAGCCATCAGACTGGTTCTGTTTCACTTGACTCAGCAGTTGAGAGGCCTGCCGGTGCAGGTCCGGTCGGACAACAGGACGGCGGTGGCCTATATCAATCACCAAGGAGGGACTCGCAGCAGGAGTGCCCTCAGGGAAGTGTCCTTGATTTTGGACTGGGCAGAGACCCACGTACCGTGTATCTCAGCAGTCTACATTCCGGGGGTGGAGAACACGGAAGCGGACTTGCTGAGCAGGGCCTCCTCTCGTCAGGGGGAGTGGTCTCTCAGTCCCAAGGTGTTTCGTTCAATATGTCTCAGGTGGGGGGTCCCAGCGGTGGACCTCTTTGCCTCTCGTCACAATCACAAGCTCCCAGCTTTTGTGTCTCTCTCGCAGGACCCTCTGGCTCTGGCAGTGGATGCCATGTCTCTGAACTGGAGGGATCTGGGGTTCCTTTACCTGTTTCCCCCGTTCCCAATGCTAGCCAGAGTGGTGCGCAAACTGGCCTTGGAAGGCGCGTCAGCAATTCTAGTGGCCCCAAGGTGGCCAAGGCGAGTTTGGTTCGCAGATCTTGTAAGGCTGGCAGAGGATCAGTTTGTCCTGCCTCTGCTGCCGGACCTGCTCACCCAGGGTCAGCTATGCTATCCCAATTTACCATCGCTGGCTTTGACGGCATGGCTGCTGAATCCGCCATCTTGAAGGAAGAAGGTCTTTCTGACGCGGTGATTCAGACTCTTATCTGTGCCAGAAAGCGCTCCTCCTCTTCTATTTACTACAGGACTTGGAGAGCCTATATTGATTGGTGTGAAAGTAGGTCTCTCTCTTGTCGAGAGTTCTCCATACCTAGAATTTTGGAGTTTCTTCAACATGGTCTAGATCTGGGGCTCCAGCTTAGTACATTGAAAGGGCAGGTTTCTGCCCTGGCGGTGTTCTTCCAAAGGTCATTTGCACTTCATCCTTTAGTCAAGACTTTTTTCCAGGGGGTTACGCATGTTCGGCCTCCTAGGAAGCCTTTTGTTCCAGTTTGGGATTTGAACCTGGTTCTGTCTGCTCTCCAGGGCCCTCCATTTGAGCCCTTGAAGGAGGTAGATTTGTCTTCTCTTACGCAAAAGGTGGCCTTTTTGGTGGCGATCACTTCGGTTAGGCGTGTTTCTGAGTTGGCAGCTTTATCCATTACAGCTCCATACTTTGAGAAACATCAGGACAAGGTTGTCTTTCGTTTCAAGCAGGATTTTCTTCCTAAAGTGGTCTCGGAGTTTCATCTGAATCAGGACATTGTTTTGCCTTCTCTATGCCCAAATCCCCGTGACGATAGGGAAAGGGCTTTGCATTCTTTGGATGTAGTTCGTGTTGTGGAACATTATCTGGAGGTTAAGTCTTCCTTTCGTAGGACTGATGCTTTCTTTGTGGTGCCCTGCGGGCCTAGGAAAGGTTTGGCTCCTGCCAAGTCTTCCATTAGTAAATGGATTCGTCAGGCCATCCTTGGGGCATATTCCGCCAAGGGGAAGAGTCCCCCTTTTCGTGTTACTGCTCATTCTACTCGTGCGGTTGGGGCGTCCTGGGCCTTCCAGCACCAGGCCTCTGTTGAGCAAGTTTGTAAGGCCGCTACTTGGTCTTCTGTTCACACTTTTTCCAAGTTTTACAAAGTTGATGTTCGGGCGTCAGCGGATGCTGTTTTTGGCCGCAAAGTTCTGCAAGCTGTTGTGGTTTAAGTTTTATATTGTTGCCTAGTTTTGGATCCCCGCCCTTGTTATGGACACTGCTGTTGGATGTCCCACATGTTAAGGATTCTTGAAGCGGGGTGTGTGACATACTAAGAATAATACCATTTTGTGAATACTCACCTTGTAAAATGGTTATTATGAGTATGTCACACACCCCGCTTCAACCCGCCCTTTTGTATTCAGGATCCTCTTTATGGCGAACTTTGCGTGGTTGTTGTTTACTTTTGCCTCTTCCTGGTCCCTTACTTACTGCTTCTGTATACTGGGTAATGAGTGGGAGGTCCCAGGTATTTATGGATCAGGGAGGGGCTTTCTTTTGCTATCATCTCTGCAGGAACGCCTCTTCAGGACGATATTACCCACATGTTAAGGATTCTTGAAGCGGGGTGTGTGACATACTCATAATAACCATTTTACAAGGTGAGTATTCACAAAATGGTATTATTCTTAGTATGTCACACACCCCGCTTCAAGAATCCATAACATGTGGGACATCCAACAGCAGTGTCCATAACAAGGGCGGGGATCCAAAACTAGGCAACAATGCATAACCTTAAACCACAACAGCTTGCAAAACTTTGCGGCCAAAAACAGCATCCGCTGATGCCCGAACATCAACCTTGTAAAACTTGGAAAAGGTGTGAACAGAAGACCAGGTAGCGGCCTTACAAACTTGCTCAACAGAAGCCTGGTGCTGAAAAGCCCAGGACGCACCAACTGCACGAGTAGAATGAGCAGTAACACGAAAAGGGGGACTCCTCCCCTTGGCAGAGTAGGCCCCAATGATGGCCTGACGAATCCATTTACTAATGGAAGATTTGGCAGGAGCCAAACCTTTCCTAGGCCCGCAGGGCACCACAAAGAAAGCATCAGTCTTACGAAAGGAAGACGTAACCTCCAGATAATGTTCCACAACACGAACTACATCCAAGGAATGCAATGCCCTTTCCCTGTCGTCGCTGGGATTTGGGCATAGAGAGGGCAAAACAATGTCCTGATTCAAATGAAACTCCGAGACCACTTTAGGAAGAAAATCCTGCTTGAAACGAAAGACAACCTTGTCCTGATGTTTCTCGAAGTACGGAGCTGTAATGGATAAAGCTGCCAACTCAGAAACACGCCGAACCGAAGTGATAGCTACCAAAAAGGCCACCTTTTGCGTAAGAGAAGACAAAGCTATCTCATTCAAGGGCTCAAACGGAGGGCCCTGGAGAGCAGAGAGAACCAGGTTCAAATCCCAAACTGAAACAAAAGGCTTCCTAGGAGGCCGAACATGTGTAACACCTTGGAAAAAGGTCTTGACTAAGGGATGAAGTGCAAAAGACCTTTGGAAGAACACCACCAGGGCAGAAACCTGCCCTTTCAATGTACTAAGCTGGAGCCCCAGATCTAGACCATGCTGGAGAAACTCTAAAATTCTAGGAATGGAGAACTCTCGACAAGAGAGAGACCTACTTTCACACCAATCAATATAGGCCCTCCAAGTCCTGTAGTAAATAGAAGAGGAAGAGCGCTTCCTGGCACAAATAAGAGTCTGAATCACCGCGTCAGAAAGACCTTCTTCCTTCAAGATGGCGGTTTCAGCAGCCATGCCGTCAAAGCCAGCGATGGTAAATTGGGATAGCGCAGCCGACCCTGGGTGAGCAGGTCCGGCAGCAGAGGCAGAGCGAACTGATCCTCTGCCAGTCTTACAAGGTCTGCGAACCAAACTCGCCTTGGCCACCTTGGGGCCACCAGAATCGCAGACGCACCATCCAAGGCCAGTTTGCGCAGCACTCTGGCTAGCATTGGGAACGGAGGGAACAGGTAAAGGAACCCCAGATCCCTCCAGTTTAGAGACATGGCATCCACTGTCAGAGCCAGAGGATCCTGCGAGAGAGACACAAAGACTGGAAGCTTGTGATTGTGACGAGAAGCAAAGAGGTCCACCGCTGGGACCCCCCACCTGAGACATATCGACTGAAACACCTTGGGACTGAGAGACCACTCCCCCTGACGAGAGGAGGCCCTGCTCAGCAAGTCCGCCTCCGTGTTCTCCACTCCCGGAATGTAGACTGCTGAGATACACGGGACGTGGGTCTCTGCCCAATCCAGAATCAAAGACACTTCCCTGAGGGCACTCCTGCTGCGAGTCCCTCCTTGGTGATTGATGAAAGCAACCGCCGTTCTGTTGTCCGACCGGACCTGAACTGGCAGGCCTCTCAACTGATGAGTCAAGCGGAACAGAACCAACCTGATGGCTCTCAACTCCAGAACATTGATGGGCTCGTGAGCCTCCTGCGGGCCCCACAGACCCTGAAACTGGAGGTCCTTCCAAACACCCCCCCAACCTGACAGACTGGCATCCGTGGTGACTGTTTCCCAACGCGGAGCCAGAAAAGATCTGCCCTTCAACAGATTGACCGACCCCAGCCACCATTGCAGGGATCGACGAATTCGGGGAGTCATCAGGAAGGACTGATCCAACGATAGAGGAGACTTGTCCCAAACCTTCAACAGATGAAGCTGAAGCGTCCTTGTGTGAAACTGCGCAAAGGGAACTGCCTCGAATGAGGCCACCATTAACCCCACCAGCCTCATCCCTAACCGGATGGTCGGATGAGGGGTTGACAAGAGAAGCCGAACTAACTCCTGAATCAAAAGAATCTTGGCCTGGGGTAGAAACACCCTGGCCTGTGAAGTGTCCAGAGACATTCCCAGAAAGGTCAGAATTCTGGACGGAGAAAGAGAAGACTTGGGGTGGTTGAACACCCAACCGAACCTCTCCAGAGTGGACACCACCGCTCTGGTGTCCAACTCCGCTTGGTTGAAGGAAGAGGCCATGATCAGTAGATCGTCCAAATAGGGCACGATGCGGATACCCTGACCTCTGAGCAGAGCCATCACCCCCGCTAGCACCTTGGTGAACACCCGAGGCGCTGAGGTGAGACCGAAAGGAAGTGCCACAAACTGAAAGTGCCGATCCTCCACCACGAACCTGAGAAACCTCTGGTGTGCTGGAAAAACCGGAACGTGTAGATAAGCATCCTTGATGTCTATGGACGTCAGAAAGTCTCCCTGACGAAGAGAGTGAATGGCCGAACGCAGCGTTTCCATGCGGAATTTCCTCGGCCGGATGAACCGGTTGAGAAACTTCAGATCCAAGATGGGTCGGACCAACCCGTCCTTCTTGGGAACCGTGAACAGATTGGAATAAAAGCCCCTGCCCCGATCTGAAGGGGGCACTGGGCAAATGACAGCCATGTCCAGAAGATTCTCCACTGCCACCAGGAGCCCCTGCGCCGCTAGAGGCTCCGACGGCATCCGAGACCTGACAAATCTGGAAGGGGGGCGGAGCTCGAACTCCAGCTTGTAGCCGGAAGACACCACTTCCCGGATCCATCTGTCCGAGACCTCTTGATCCCAGATCTGAGAGAAGTGCTGCAGCCGTCCCCCCACCCGCATGGGTGAGGGCGCCCCCTCATTGCTGAGCCGGCTTAGCAGCCGGTTTGGGCTTAGAGCCCCAACTGTAGCCAGAACGGGCACGTCCTCTGCCCCTGTTTCCGAAATCTCCTCTGGAAGAGGGAAATGCAGAACCCCTGCCAGATCTGGCCCCCCGAAAGGAGGGGTTAAAGGCAGGTGCCCCCCGAAAGGGGCGGCGTTGTTTCTTACGTTGAGGTAACCTACCACCCTTGGTGACAGAGTCCAATGTCTCTCCAAAGAGCCGTAGACCAACAAAGGGTAAGGCCGTCAGTGATTTTTTGGACATGAAATCGGCCGCCCACTGGCGCAGCCACACTGACCGCCGAATAGCCACAAGCAGAGCCGAAGTCCTACCACACATCATTAAAGTATCATCCAAGGCGGTCAACACAAAGGATAGAAACAACTCGCACCGTTTCAGGCTAAGGAACTCGTTACTACCAGGACGAAGCCCGGAAGAAGTCAACAGGTCCCTGACCACAGACCTGGTGGCCAACACCATTAGCTCCGAAGCGCACACAGGCCGGATGGCCGACCCAATGCTAGTAAAGCCATGAGAAGCCATCTGATCAATACGTTTATCCTCTCCATCTTTGAGAGTGGAACAATCAGGTCTGTTTAACACCGAGGAGTTAGACAACCCCAAAACCGGTGCATCCACCTCGGGGGGAGATGCCCAGCACTTGATCGCCTCAGAAGGAAAGGGATATTTCCTATCCCACCCCTGAGGGATGCCAGGGAGCCGAGCCGGCCTATCCCATTCCTTGTCAATGATTCTATCAAAATGGCGTTGCGTAGGAAACTCCAGGCGCGGCCTGGATTCCTCAAACAATTCACCTTTCTGCTGTGACGCCTCCTCGGGAGGAGAAATATTCAGAACTTCCAGCATGAGAGACAGAGCGTGAGGAGAGTCCAAGGATCTCCCTAAATCAGAAAGCTCGGCATCAGCGCCAGCAGACTGCTCATCATCCGAAAATTCTGAACCCTCATCAACTTCCCCCTCCTCTAGCTGGGGATAATCAGACCAATCCAGATTATCTCTGTCATCAAGATCATCCACCGGCGGAGCCGGCGACAAATGCTTTCTCTTAGACGGAGCCTTACGGGCGACCGAGCTAGAGAGCATTTTCTCAAGGCTAGCCAATCTGGCACACATTTCGGATTGCAGATCCCTGCCCATGACCACGTCACACGGGGCACGAGTCAAGGCGGGAGGGGGAGTTGAGGTGGCCGGCTGTGCTGACCCAGACGGTTGGGGTTCGGACTGCCGCGTAATAGTTTGCTGTGCACATGGTATACACAGTAACACATCATCCCCAGTAATGGAAATCCCACACAACATACACTTTTTGGGATGCCCCGAAGGGGTCCCAGTCCCAGTATCTGGGGATGCCTCCATAAGGTGAATTTTGAGTGGTCGCTATGACCCAGGGAATTACGCCCGTTAGGCAACCCGGGATGCCCCTTTAATGTCCCGAGTGGGAGGATTTGTGATGCTAAAATGGACCCAGGATCAGGAGAGACCTTCCAATACTACAGAAGATCCTCCTGGATAACTTTTACCTAAAAGACAGAGAGAGACCTATAAGTCCCTACAATAAAACTTAACAGAAAAGAAATAAATGAGGCCCACAGGGCCACTCACAGACGCTGCGATGAACGATCCGCCTCAGAACAATGGCAATCTCTGAGGTGAAATGAAGAGAAGAAGCCCGGCCGTGCCAGGGGCGTGGTCTGCGCAGCCCGCGCAAAGCTGATTTGTGCCCCCTTCTGCCCAGTAACAGGGAGCTGCCTAGCAACAGGGAGCTCAGCTCCGCAGCGGCGCCAGAACAGAGGAGGGCGGAGCCGCGGCGACGCGCCGAAGGCCCGGCTCCGCCCCCCCCTTCCAGTGTGAACGAAGCGTGAGGGAAGAAGTCCCTCACGCACCAGCCCAGAGACCGGCGCCGCCGACAACCGCGGCGCCGGCTGCCTGACAACGGGTGCGTCCGCTATCACTAGCGGAGCACCCGCCCCGCTCGCTGCGGCGAGGAGGGAAGGAGAGAACGGGGGCTGGCCGCGGCAGAGCGCCGAGTGCCAGCCCCGCCCCCCCAACGCGCGTGAGGTGAAAAATCACCTCACAGAATAAGAAACCCCGGCACCCGGCTGCAATGACAGCCGCGGTGCTGGGACATAGTAACAAAAAAATAACACATTGACACTAGATACACACATTAATAAAGAGACAGTGAAAGTGTATAAGCTGACCCCTATGAGAGGAACCCCCAGCCTACCCATAGTTGGTAAAGGGAAGGCCCCCCCCCCCCCCCCAGGGGAAAAGTCAAGGGACGGGGCATCCCAAACCGGGATCACCTAACCGGTATTACCGCCTACCCTCTCTTTTAGGGTCTCACGGTGGAAATGTACCCTCGCTCGGGCCAGCAGCCAAGACTGTGGAGGCATGTAATATGAGGTAAATTTTTGGGACAAACAGGGGTCCGAGCGGAAATAAACAAAATAAGAGGCCGGGAGTTACCCCGGCTACCTGAAATCCCCCTGTGCAAGGAGGAGCCATCATCTTCTGACTTGCTCGCCGTCTGCAGAGATGACAAACTGGGTAGTGAGTGGGAGGTCCCAGGTATTTATGGATCAGGGAGGGGCTTTCTTTTGCTATCATCTCTGCAGGAACGCCCTCTTCAGGACGATATTACCCACATGTTATGGATTCTTGAAGCGGGGTGTGTGACATACTAAGAATAGACATACAACATATACTAAAATCACAATTGCAGCAGGGATATCACAGCCGAAGCTGTTCAAAATCTAATTATATAATCCATCCCATAAAGAAGTTCAAAATGTGCTAGTATTACAATAATAAATGTGTATAAAACCAATGCTGTCCTAAAAGGGCCCTAAATAGTGCAAATGAGCTATATAACACAGAAAGAGAAAACCACAGCGTGCACAAATAGATATCAACATGAAATGATTTCACCTCTGTGAGGGCTGAATGGTGTCCCTGGTAACCTTTACCCACATGTTCCGTGGGAATCCCACTTTTCCTGGTGTACAGCACGGCTTGCTTCATTTCAATTCCTCACATTTGGGTAATCCGCCACAAGGTGGCGCAGTTGACTGCAGAAAGACTTGTGGCTCCTCCCTGCCCATAAAAGGGGCAGAAATTACCCAGAGACTCCGAGTTTCTCTGCAGTCCGGACTGCGAAGACAGAAGATGGCTCGATCTGGTTATCCACAGGTGAGCGGGGTGTACCAAGCCCGTCGGCCCTGCAAGCCTATTCCCAACCGTTTCCGGACCCTTCTGCCTCCCAGCCTCGGCTGACGGTGAACGTAGGGGAACACCTGGGGTCGGGTGTTCGGTGAGCTTTGCTCCGGGCCGCAGACCCTGTAACTGAAGGGTAGCCAGCCATAGGCAAATGGTGAGCCTATATGAGGGAGAGGAGAAACCACCCTGTTTGTGTCACACTATAGCTGTTTTTTTTCATATATAAGTGAGCTGTTTGGCTTAATGGTTAGTGTGCTTGTGTTTTACTTCTA
Source organism: Gastrophryne carolinensis (assembly GCA_027917425.1). Lineage (NCBI taxonomy): Eukaryota > Metazoa > Chordata > Amphibia > Anura > Microhylidae > Gastrophryne > Gastrophryne carolinensis. The sequence goes on from CM051238.1 coordinate 17,695,303, forward strand.
TCCCTTAATCTGTGATTTTGGGGTTCCCCTCCCCCCCCCCCATCTTGGGCCGTTGCCAGGTGGGGGGCCTCATGGTGGCGCGTTGGGCCGCGGGCGCTGCAAACCTTTTGTCTCCCCGCCGCTACGAGCGCACCGCGCTCCGCGTCGGGGGACGCTGCGGAGGTGTGCCCTCCTTCTTTCTGGGCTCCGACGTGGAGCGTGGTGCGTAGTACTTCGCGCCTTTTCTCGGGGGCGGGGCCGCGGGATGATGCGTATTGCGTCATCAACTCGTGGCCCGCCCCTCGAGGTTCTCTGTAGGCGCCATCCTTTGCCCCGCGCCTGTCGGTTGCTGCATCCGGGGGGCTCGCTGTTGGGGGACGCTGCTGCACCGGGCCCAGGACTGCCTCTCTTTCATATGTCTTTCAGACGGGCTTTCTGTGTTGTGGTTTCTCCCGGTCCTATACCCCCCCACCCCAGTCCTTTTTCTGTAGGGCATCCTTTGGGGGCATCCCGGGTGGGGCCTGTTAGCCCTTCTCCCGTGCTGGCCGATTGTGCCTTATTGATAATCACCATATGGAGTCTTCTGGGGATAGCGCGCTTGGGGGCCCTTTGGGGCAAGCTCGGCTGTGTCCCATGTGCGGGGCATCCCCTTTGAGTGGTTGCGGCGCGGTTTGTATTCCGTGCACGCAAAGTATCATTGTGGATCAGGTTGGGCCGAGCGCTTCTCTACCTAGTCCCGCTATACCTGCTGCTTCGCCTGCTCCCCCACGCCTGCATTTAGCCCCCAGCGAGGGGGAAGACAGTAGGGGGTTTCATTCAGACCTGGCGCTGCGCATTGCCAGCATTGAGCGGCAACTGGCCCGTCCGGTCGCCGGCAAGGCCTCTAGTAAATGGAGGCACCTGGGTACGGGCTTGTCCCTCTTTGCCGATGATGATGATGAGGTTTATGATACTATGGCGGCCGTGAATCCATGAAGGAGGGGGAATTGTTCTGTGATTCCGATTCCTCTGGGGATCGCCATGGCGAGTCTTGATAGTGAACCAGGGTCCTCCTCAGACAAGGATTCCGGGCTCCCAGATGATACAGACAAAAGTCTTTTGTCGGCCGTTTTTGATGCCTTACACATCGTTCCCCCTAAGGTGGCAAAGAGGAAGCAGGGGGAGCTCTTCCATCCTGACAAACAACGCTTAGAGTTCCCGGAGCAGGGACATTTTTCCAATATGGTCCTCAAAGAATGGGAACGGCCCAACAGGTTGCCCTCGGTGCCCAAGGGAATGGATAGAAGGTATCCCTTCTCTGCCGACTTGGTTCGCCGCTGGTCTTGTCCCCCAGAGGTGGACGCCCCCGTCCTGGGACTGTCCAATACTTCTATTATGCCGTCTCCTGATACCACTACTTTGTGTGATAATGCCGACCGGTGTATGGACCAACTAGCCTGTCATGCCTTCACCTATGTGGGAACGGGTTTACGCCCGGTCTGTGCCGCGGCTATTGTTGCCATTGCACTTAAGACGGTTAGGCGCCTTGCCGAGGCTGCCAGATCTCGCAAGCGAGAGGATGACTACAAGGACCTTTTTGCTTTGCTCTGACTTTATGGCTTTTGTGCTGTCTGCCATGGATGATGCCGTCCGGCTTGGTGGTAAGGCCTCTGCCCTGTTGGTTGCCATGCGTAGGTCTGTCTAGCTGCATCAGTGGGCGGCTGCCGCTGCCTCTAAGAAGTCTCTCACCGGGCTTCCCTTCACGGGACTACGTCTTTTTGGGGAACGTCTTGACGTTTTGACCAAGGATGGTCGGCTCCCTCAGCGTAGAAAGCAGAGACTCTTGGGGTGGGGTAGATCCCGTGGTCGCCCTGGTCTCTCCTGGGGTGCTAAGCCCAAGCCCCCTACCAAGGCCCCTCAGGCATGAGGAAGCACCCTCACCCATCCAGGTGAGCCCCTGCTACCAGTGTGGGATTTGAACTTGGTACTTTCTCCTCTCCAGGGTCCTCCCTTTGAGCCCTTGTGCAATGCTGTGCTGTCCATTATGCTGTCCATTATGACTTTTAAAGTGGCCTTTTTGGTGGCTATCACTTCGTATCTCTGAGCTGGCGGCGCTTTCTATTAAGCCTCTTTATTTTGAACGGCATCAGGATAAGGTAGTATTCCGTCTTAGTCCTGAATTTTTGCCCAAGGTTGTTTCTGCTTTTCATCTGAATGAGGACATTGTCTTGCCTTCCTTGTGTCCTGCCCCTTCTAATTCTGAGGAACGAAGCCTTCATTCTCTGGATGTGGTCAGGGCGCTCAAATTCTACTTGACCGCCACTGCGTCTTTTCGGAAGTCGGATTCTCTGTTTGTCCTTCATGCTGGGCCTAGGAAGGGTTTGCCTCCAGCCAAATCCACGATCAGCAAGTGGATTAGACAGGCGGTGGTGCAAGTGTACTCTGCTAAGGGGAAGGAACCCCCTTTTCGTGTTACGGCTCATTCCACTAGGGCTATTGGTGCCTCTTAGGCTTTTCGGCACCAGGCTTCTGTTGAGCAAGTTTGTAAGGCCGCTACTTGGTCTTCCGTTCATACTTTTTACAAGTTTTACAAGGTTGATGTTCGGCCAAGGTGCTTGAGGCGGTAGTGTCTTGAACTGCCTGCTGTTGCTCACCGGGGATCCCACCCTTCTTCATGGACACTGCTGTTGGATGTCCCAAATGTGAAGAATTGAAATATGAAGCAAGCCGTGCTGTACACCAGGAAAAATACCATTTTGTGAATACTCACCTTGTAAAATGGGTATTATGAGTATGTCACACACCCCGCTTCAAGAATCCATAACATGTGGGTAATATCGTCCTGAAGAGGGCGTTCCTGCAGAGATGATAGCAAAAGAAAGCCCCTCCCTGATCCATAAATACCTGGGACCTCCCACTCACTACCCAGTATACAGAAGCAGTAAGGTAAGGGACCAGGAAGAGGCAAAAATAAACAACAACCACGCAAAGTTCGCAATAAAGAGGATCCTGAATACAAAAGGGCGGGTTGAAGCGGGGTGTGTGACATACTCATAATACCCATTTTACAAGGTGAGTATTCACAAAATGGTATTATTCTTAGTATGTCACACACCCCGCTTCAAGAATCCATAACATGTGGGACATCCAACAGCAGTGTCCATAACAAGGGCGGGGATCCAAAACTAGGCAACAATGCACAACTTTAAACCACTACAGCTTGCAAAACTTTGCGGCCAAAAACAGCATCCGCTGAAGCCCGAACATCAACCTTGTAAAACTTGGAAAAGGTGTGAACAGAAGACCAGGTAGCGGCCTTACAAACTTGCTCAACAGAAGCCTGGTGCTGAAAAGCCCAGGACGCACCAACTGCACGAGTAGAATGAGCAGTAACACGAAAAGGGGGACTCCTCCCCTTGGCAGAATAGGCCCCAATGATGGCCTGACGAATCCATTTACTAATGGAAGATTTGGCAGGAGCCAAACCTTTCCTAGGCCCGCAGGGCACCACAAAGAAAGCATCAGTCTTACGAAAGGAAGACGTAACCTCCAGATAATGTTCCACAACACGAACTACATCCAAGGAATGCAATGCTCTTTCCTTGTCGTCGCTGGGATTTGGGCATAGAGAAGGCAACACAATGTCCTGATTCAGATGAAACTCCGAGACCACTTTAGGAAGAAAATCCTGCTTGAAACGAAAGACAACCTTGTCCTGATGTTTCTCGAAGTACGGAGCTATAATGGATAAAGCTGCCAACTCAGAAACACGCCTAACCGAAGTGATAGCCACCAAAAAGGCCACCTTTTGCGTAAGAGAAGACAAAGCTATCTCATTCAAGGGCTCAAACGGAGGGCCCTGGAGAGCAGAAAGAACCAGGTTCAAATCCCAAACTGGAACAAAAGGCTTCCTAGGAGGCCGAACATGTGTAACACCTTGGTAAAAGGTCTTGTCTAAGGGATGAAGTGCAAAAGACCTTTGGAAGAACACCGCCAGGGCAGAACCCTGCCCTTTCAATGTACTAAGCTGGAGCCCCAGATCTAGACCATGTTGGAGAAACTCCAAAATTCTAGGAATAGAGAACTCTCGACAAGAGAGAGACCTACTTTCACACCAATCAATATAGGCCCTCCAAGTCCTGTAGTAAATAGAAGAGGAAGAGCGCTTCCTGGCACGGATAAGAGTCTGAATCACCGCGTCAGAAAGACCTTCTTCCTTCAAGATGGCGGTTTCAGCAGCCATGCCGTCAAAGCCAGCGATGGTAAATTGGGATAGCGCAGCCGACCCTGGGTGAGCAGGTCCGGCAGCAGAGGCAGGGCGAACTGATCCTCTGCCAGTCTTACGAGGTCTGCGAACCAAACTCGCCTTGGCCACCTTGGGGCCACCAGAATCGCCGACGCACCATCCAAGGCCAGTTTGCACAGCACTCTGGCTAGCATTGGGAACGGAGGAAACAGGTAAAGGAACCCCAGATCCCTCCAGTTTAGAGACATGGCATCCACTGTCAGAGCCAGAGGATCCTGCGAGAGAGACACAAAGACTGGAAGCTTGTGATTGTGACGAGAAGCAAAGAGGTCCACCGCTGGGAACCCCCACCTGAGACATATCGAACGAAACACCTTGGGACTGAGAGACCACTCCCCCTGACGAGAGGAGGCCCTGCTCAGCAAGTCCGCCTCCGTGTTCTCCACTCCCGGAATGTAGACTGCTGAGATACACGGGACGTGGGTCTCTGCCCAGTCCAGAATCAAAGACACTTCCCTGAGGGCACTCCTGCTGCGAGTCCCTCCTTGGTGATTGATGTAAGCAACCGCCGTTCTGTTGTCCGACCGGACCTGAACTGGCAGGCCTCTCAACTGATGAGTCAAGCGAAACAGAACCAACCTGATGGCTCTCAACTCCAGAACATTGATGGGCTCGTGAGCCTCCCGCGGGCCCCACAGACCCTGAAACTGGAGGTCCTTCCAAACACCCCCCCAACCTGACAGACTGGCATCCGTGGTAACTGTTTCCCAACGCGGAGCCAGAAAAGATCTGCCCTTCAACAGATTGACCGACCCCAACCACCATTGCAGGGATCGACGAACTCGGGGAGTCATCAGGAAGGACTGATCCAACGATAGAGGAGACTTGTCCCAAACCTTCAACAGATGAAGCTGAAGCGTCCTTGTGTGAAACTGCGCAAAGGGAACTGCCTCGAATGAGGCCACCATTAACCCCACCAGCCTCATCCCTAACCGGATGATCGGATGAGGGGTTGACAAGAGAAGCCGAACTAACTCCTGAATCAAAAGAATCTTGGCCTGGGGTAGAAACACCCTGGCCTGTGAAGTGTCCAGAGACATTCCCAGAAAGGTCAGAATTCTGGACGGGGAAAGAGAAGACTTGGGGTGGTTGATCACCCAACCGAACCTCTCCAGAGTGGACACCACGGCTCTGGTGTCCAACTCCGCTTGGTTGAAGGAAGAGGCCATGATCAGTAGATCGTCCAAATAGGGCACGATGCGGATACCCTGACCTCTGAGCAGAGCCATCACCCCCGCTAGCACCTTGGTGAACACCCGAGGCGCTGAGGTGAGACCGAAAGGAAGTGCCACAAACTGAAAGTGCCGATCCTCCACCACGAACCTGAGAAACCTCTGGTGTGCTGGAAAAACCGGAACGTGTAGATAAGCATCCTTGATGTCTATGGACGTCAGAAAGTCTCCCTGACGAAGAGAGTGAATGGCCGAACGCAGCGTTTCCATGCGGAATTTCCTCGGCCGGATGAACCGGTTGAGAAACTTCAGATCCAAGATGGGTCGGACCAACCCATCCTTCTTGGGAACCGTGAACAGATTGGAATAAAAGCCCCTGCCCCGATCTGAAGGGGGCACTGGGCAAATGACAGCCATGTCCAGAAGATTCTCCACTGCCACCAGGAGCCCCTGCACCGCTAGAGGCTCCGACGGCATCCGAGACCTGACAAATCTGGAAGGGGGGCGGAGCTCGAACTCCAGCTTGTAGCCGGAAGACACCACTTCCCGGATCCATCTGTCCGAGACCTCCTGATCCCAGATCTGAGAGAAGTGCTGCAGCCGTCCCCCCACCCGCATGGGTGAGGGCGCCCCCTCATTGCTGAGCCGGCTTAGCAGCCGGTTTGGGCTTAGAGCCCCAACTGTATCCAGAACGGGCACGTCCTCTGCCCCTGTTTCCGAAATCTCCTCTGGAAGAGGGAAATGCAGAACCCCTGCCAGATCTGGCCCCCCGAAAGGAGGGGTTAAAGGCAGGCGCCCCCCGAAAGGGGCGGCGTTGTTTCTTACGTTGAGGTAACCTACCACCCTTGGTGACAGAGTCCAATGTCTCTCCAAAGAGCCGTAGACCAACAAAGGGTAAAGCCGTCAGTGATTTTTTGGACATAAAATCGGCCGCCCACTGGCGCAGCCACACCGACCGCCGAATAGCCACAAGCAGAGCCGAAGTCCTACCACACATCATCAAAGTATCATCCAAGGCGGTCAACACAAAGGATAGAAACAACTCGCACCGTTTAAGGCTAAGGAACTCGTTACTACCAGGACGAAGCCCGGAAGAAGTCAACAGGTCCCTGACCACAGACCTGGTGGCCAACACCATTAGCTCCGAAGCGCACACAGGCCGGATGGCCGACCCAATGCTAGTAAAGCCATGAGAAGCCATCTGATCAATACGTTTATCCTCTCCATCTTTGAGAGTGGAACAATCAGGTCTGTTTAACACCGAGGAGTTAGACAACCCCAAAACCGGTGCATCCACCTCGGGGGGAGATGCCCAGCGCTTGATCGCCTCAGAAGGAAAGGGATATTTCCTATCCCACCCCTGAGGTATGCCAGGGAGCCGAGCCGGCCTATCCCATTCCTTGTCAATGATTCTATCAAAATGGCGTTGCGTAGGAAACTCCAGGCGCGGCCTGGATTCCTCAAACAATTCACCTTTCTGCTGTGACGCCTCCTCGGGAGGGGAAATATTCAGAACTTCCAGCATGAGAGACAGAGCGTGAGGAGAGTCCAAGGATCTCCCTAAATCAGAAAGCTCGGCATCAGCGCCAGCAGACTGCTCATCATCCGAAAATTCTGAACCCTCATCAACTTCCCCCTCCTCTAGCTGGGGATAATCAGACCAATCCAGATTATCTCTGTCATCAAGATCATCCACCGGCGGAGCCGGCGACAAATGCTTTCTCTTAGACGGAGCCTTACGGGCGACCGAGCTAGAGAGCATTTTCTCAAGGCTAGCCAATCTGGCACACATCTCGGATTGCAGATCCCTGCCCATGACCACGTCACACGGGGCACGAGTCAAGGTGGGAGGGGGAGTTGAGGTGGCGGGCTGTGCTGACCCCGACGCTTGGGGTTCGGACTGCCGCGTAATAGTTTGCTGTGCACATGGTATACACAGTAACACATCATCCCCAGTAATGGAAATCCCACACAACATACACTTTTTGGGATGCCCCGAAGGGGTCCCAGTATCCGGGGATGCCTCCATAAGGTGAATTTTGAGTGGTCGCTATGACCCAGGGAATTACGCCAGTTAGGCAACCCGGGATGCCCCTTTAATGTCCCGAGTGGGAGGATTTGTGATGCTAAAATGGACCCAGGGACCCAGGATCAGGAGAGACCTTCCAATACTACAGAAGATCCTCCTGGATAACTTTCACCTAAAAAACAGAGAGAGACCCATAAGACCCTACAATAAAACTTAACAGATAAAGAAATAAATGAGGCCCACAGGGCCACTCACAGACGCTGCGGTGAACGATCCGCCTCAGAACAATTGTGTGGCGATCTCTGAGGTGAAGTGAAGAGAAGAAGCACGGCCGTGCCAGGGGCGTGGTCTGCGCAGCCCGCGCAAAGCTGATCTGTGCCCCCTTCTGCCTAGTAACAGGGAGCTGCCTAGTGACAGGGAGCTCAGCTCCGCAGCGGCGCCAGTACAGAGGAGGGCGGAGCCGCGGCGACGCGCCGAAAGCCCGGCTCCGCCCCCCCTTCCAGTGTGAATGAAGCGTGAGGGAAGAAGTCCCTCACGCACCAGCCCAGAGACCGGCGCCGCCGACAACCGTGGCGCCGGCTGCATGACAACGGGTGCATCCGCTATCACTAGCGGAGCACCGGCCCCGCTCGCTGCGGCGAGGAGTGAAGGAGAGAACGGGGGCTGGCCGCGGCAGAGCGCCGAGTGCCAGCCCCGCCCCCCCAACGCGCGTGAGGTGAAAAATCACCTCACAGAATGAAAAACCCCGGCACCCGGCTGCAATGACAGCCGCGGTGCTGGGACATAGTAACAAGAGAATAACACATTGAGGGACTACTCTAAATACACACATCAATAAAGAGACAGTAATAAAGAGAAAGTGAATAAGCTAACCCCTATGAGAGGAACCCCCAGCCCCCATAATTGGTAAAGGGAGGGGCCCCCCCCCCAGGGGAAAGGTCAAGGGACGGGGCATCCCAAACCGGGATCACCTACCCGGTATGACCGCCTACCCTCTCTTTTAGGGTCTCACGGTGGAGCTCTGCTCCTCAGCACCAGAGGTGCCAATGTACCCTCGCTCGGGCCAGCAGCCAAGACTGTGGAGGCATGTAATATGAGGTAAATTTTTGGGACAAAAGGGGTCCAAGCGGAAATAAACAAAATAAGAGGCCGGGAGTTACCCCGGCTACCTGAAATCCCCCTGTGCAAGGAGGAGCCATCATCTTCTGACTTGCTCGCCGTCTGCAGAGATGGAAAACTGGGTAGTGAGTGGGAGGTCCCAGGTATTTATGGATCAGGGAGGGGCTTTCTTTTGCTATCATCTCTGCAGGAACGCCCTCTTCAGGACGATATTACCCACATGTTATGGATTCTTGAAGCGGGGTGTGTGACATACTAAGAATAATACAATTCTGTGATTACTAACCTGTAGAATTGTTTTTATGGTGTACAGCACGGCTTGCTTCATCCCTCCCTTGTTATCGTTATCCTCTTTTGCCTTGTTAAGGTGATTTCCTTGAGAGAGTTATTTTTTAGTGGGGCTGTGTCTTTTTGTTAACATTGCCTTGCCTCCCGGCCTCTTGCATTACTGCTTTCCAAACACTGGAGTCTCTGGGTTATTCCTGCCCTTGTTATGGGCCGGGAGGAGCCACAAGTCTTTCTGCAGTCAACTGCGCCACCTTGTGGCGGATTACCCAAATGTGAAGAATTGAAATGAAGCAAGCCGTGCTGTACACCGTAAAAAACAATTCTACAGGTGAGTAATCACAGAATTGTATTTTCTCAAGGTGTCAGAGAATGGCCGCAACTCCTTCAGTGTCCTGCACTCGATGTGGGTCATGTTGCCCGTATCTGCATGGCATTTCCAGCCTCTTTCGGGCAGGGAAGGGGCAAACCTTTGTCAGTGGGGCATCTATCTTATAACTCTTCCCTTGAGATGTACAGGCAGTGCCAATCTTCACCGCAAGTTTTTTTTTAATTGCATCTACTATTGCTCCAGTTTTGGCCATAATGGCTGGTGCAACAAGTCATTTTGGAATTGTGTGAATGGCTTCTCGCAGCTCTAAAAATCTAACAATGAGGAAGCACCAGGATTGCCCTTAATTTTAATTATACAACATGATCGCTCTTGAATCGACCCCCCTAAATGACTCGTCCGGGCCCAGCCCCCCTGTCTCTAAAGAATGGGTGTCCATTATTCCAAGAAGTAGATGTGACTGAGGAATGACCGTTATTGCTGAAGACGCCAGTTTTGTTTACTTACTTTCTTGATGACTATTAACTATTTTATTTCCTCATTCCCTTTTCTCTTTGCCCTACTTTTATCACTCTTGCAAACCATTTTTAGTCGGGCTGCTGCAGCCAGACAATCGAGGATTGATGAGGGCAGGGTGACTGATCCCTGCCCACTCTGGAAGCTACACGGCACGTGCACACACAAACACCCGGGTCCGTGCAGTGAGGGGGCATGCCTGCAGTGGAATACTCTGTCCTCAATGGATGCTTCGTGCAGGCCACGACCACCCCCTGCACTTACCCGGGTATTTGTGTACATACGCCACGAGGATCAGTAGCGACAGTGGTGATGCTGATGGTCAGAGATCACTTAGCTTGGCTGCCCGTTATTCCTTCCTGCGCTCGACTCCTCCACCGTCTGGGGAGGATGGGGGTGCTTTTCTTCTGCCACTCTGCCTGTATGGGGAATTGGAGGGGGGGATATCACACTGCCTATGGGGAATGGGAGGGGGGAATGTCACACTGCCTATGGGGAATGGGAGGGGGGAATGTCACACTGCCTATGGGGAATGGGAGGGGGGAATGTCACACTGCCTATGGGGAATGGGAGGGGGGAATGTCACACTGCCTATGGGGAATGGGAGGGGGGAGTGTCACACTGCCTATGGGGAATGGGAGGGGGGAATGCCACACTGCCTATATGGGGAATGGGAGGGGGGAATGCCACACTGCCTATATGGGGAATGGGATGCCACACTGTCTAGGAGGAATGGGATTGGGTTAATGCCACACTGCCTGTGGGGAATGGGTGGGGGAATGCCACACTGCCTGTGGGGAATGGGAGGGGGAATGCCACACTGCCTATATGGGGAATGGGCTGGGGGGAATGCCACACTGCCTATATGGGGAATGGGAGGGGGAGATGCCACACTGCCTATATGGGGAATGGGAGGGGGAGATGCCACACTGCCTATATGGGGAATGGGAGAGGGAATGCCACACTGCCTATATGGGGAATGGGAGAGGGAATGCCACACTGCCTATATGGGGAATGGGAGGGGGAGATGCCACACTGCCTATATGGGGAATGGGAGGGGGAGATGCCACACTGCCTATATGGGGAATGGGAGGGGGAGATGCCACACTGCCTATATGGGGAATGGGCTGGGGGGAATGCCACACTGCCTATATGGGGAATGGGAGGGGGAGATGCCACACTGCCTATATGGGGAATGGGAGGGGGAATGCCACACTGCCTATATGGGGAATGGGCTGGGGGGAATGCCACACTGCCTATATGGGGAATGGGAGGGGGAGATGCCACACTGCCTATATGGGGAATGGGAGGGGGGAATGCCACACTGCCTATATGGGGAATGAGAGGGGAGAATGCCACGCTGCCTATATGGTGAATGGGAGGGGGAGATGCCACACTGCCTATATGGGGAATGGGAGGGGGAATGTCACACTGCCTATATGGGGAGTGGGAATGCCACACTGCCTATATGGGGAATGGGAGGGGGAATGTCACACTGCCTATATGGGGAGGGGGAGATGCCACACTGCCTATATGGGGAATGGGAGGGGGAATGCCACACTGCCTATATGGGGAATGGGCTCGGGGGAATGCCACACTGCCTATATGGGGAATGGGCTCGGGGGAATGCCACACTGCCTATTTGGGGAATGGGAGAGGGAATGCCACACTGCCTATATGGGGAATGACAGGGGAGAATGCCACACTGCCTATATGGGGAATGAGAGGGGAGAATGCCACGCTGCCTATATGGGGAATGGGAGGGGGAGATGCCACACTGCCTATATGGGGAATGGGAGGGGGAATGCCACGCTGCCTATATGGGGAATGGGAGGGGAAATGCCACACTGCCTATATGGGGAATGGGAGAGGGGAATGCCACACTGCTTATGGGGATTGGGAGAGGGGAATGCCACACTGCTTATGGGGATTGGGAGGGGGGAATGCCACACTGCCTATGGGGATTGGGAGGGGGGAATGCCACACTGCCTAGGAGGAATGGGATTGGTTACTAACACACTGCCTGTGGGGAATGGGAGGGGGAATGCCACAATGCCTATAATGGGGAATGGGATGGGGGAATACCACACTGCCTATAATAGGGAAAGGGAGAGGGGACGCCACATTGCCTAAAATGGGGAATGGGAGGGGGGATGCCACATTGCCTATAATGGGGAATTGGAGGGGGATGCCACATTGCCTATAATGGGGAATGGGAGGGGGGATGCCACATTGCCTATAATGGGGAATGGGAGGGGGGGGTGCCACATTGCCTATAATGGGGAATTGGAGGGGGGTGCCACATTGCCTATGGGGAATGGAAGGGGGGATGTCACACTGCCTGTAATGAGGAATGGGCGGGGGGATGCCACACTGCCTATTGGGAATGGGAGGGGGGATACAACACTGCCTATGGGGAATTGGGGGGAGGCTGAATGCCACACTGTCTATGGGGGTAGGAGGGGGGATGCTACACTGCCTATAATGGGGAATGGGAGGGGGGAATGCCATACTGCCCATAATGGGAGATGGGGGTGCCTCACTGCCTATAATGGGAGATGGGGGTGCCTCACTGCCTATAATGGGAGATGGGGTGCCTCACTGCCTATAATGGGGGGAGGGGGTAGAATTCTGCACCTTGCCTATTTGGTTCTTTTGGGGGGGGGGGGGGTACAGAATATTTTTTTTCTCTAAATACTCTCTTCTTCCTCTCTTTCTCTGTCTTATAGGGCTAAAAATACGGTATCCATGCAGTGAGGGGGCATGCCTGCAGCGGCATACCGTGTCCTCAATGGATGCTTGGCGCAGGCACCCCCTGCACGTACATGGGTATTTGTATACATACGCCGGTGAGTAGTGACAGTGGTGGCACTGATGGCCACCGAGGGATCACTTACCTTGGCTGCCCGCTACTCCTTCAGTGTCCTGCACTCGATACCTCCACCGCCTGGGGGGGCAGGGTGCTTTAATTCTGCCGATTGGGAGTGGGGAATGTCACACTGCCTATGGGGAATGGGAACAGCCCAATGCCACACTGCCTATAGGGAATTGGGGGGAGGGGGTGGCACACTGCCTATAGGGAATGGGAGGGGGAAATGCCACACTGCCTATAATGGTGAATGGGAAGGGGGAATGTCATACTGCCTATAATGGTGTGCCTAGGCGAAATGGGATTGGGTTAATGCCACACTGCCAATGGGGAAATGGAGGGGGGATACCTCACTGTCTATGGGGTGGGGGGGGGCTGAATGACACACTGTCTATGGGGAGTAGGAGAGCGGAATGCCACACTGCCTATAATGGGGAATGGGAGGGGGAATGTCATATTGCCAATAACGGAGAATGGGGGAGCGAATGACACTGCCTATGGGGAATGGGGGGGGGGGGGGGCTGAATCCCACACTGTCTATGGGAAGTAGGAGGGGGGATGCTACACTGCCTATAATAATGGGGCATGGGAGTGAAGAGTGGCACCCTTCCTATAATGGGGAAAGGGAGGGGAAATGACACACTGCCTATAATAGGGAATGGGGGAGAGTATGACATACTGCCTATAACAGGAGATGTGGTGCCAAACTGCCTATAATGGGGGGAAGGGGTAGAATTCCACTGTAACAGGGAGATTCGGCACCTTGCCTATTATTTGGTTCTCTTATACGTTCTATACTCTAATCTGTTTTGCATTTCTTTTTTTTTTTTTTTATAAATCTAAATATCCAGCTGTAATATTCTCTGACAATATAACTCATATTCCCCAAAAAAGTCCACAGAAAACAAAAGACTTCCTTTTTTCCCCCCACAATGGGATCAGATCTGTGGAAACACAGGCCGCCTAACAATGGCGACATAAGACGCTATTGTGCAGGAAAAGAAAAGGAAGAAAACAAAACGATGTGATGTTGCTGGTAATTTCACACCTCATGGGAACGTCGAGCATTAAATGGCTTCCAGCTTTAGATAGCAGATGTGAGCGCGCGGCCAAACATTATTTTTTGTATTCTCATGCAGCCGGTTGGACTCTGTCACCGGGGGATTGGGGTAGGCCTCAAGCCAGCCGCGGTGTTAGCAAAACCTACCGATTGGAGACTTAATCTTTTCACCTACTGTCTCCCTCTCCGTCGCACCGTTCATTATTCCTCCAGCATTCCCTTTCCATCTCTTTTGTCTGGGGGTATTTTTTTTTTCCGCCTAATACATTGCGCTTTGTGCGGCGGAGATACGGCGCAGGCCCCCGAAATCCAGCACCCTGCGCGGCGAGGGATTTCTACCTTGTTACAAAAGAATCCCGCCTTGACTTCATAGATTGCCTAATCCCAGCTGTTGTGATAATGTAATTAAGGTGGCCTAATGTCTTTAATTTTGAAATTGGTTTGTGTGAAAAGGAGAATTTGGCACTCTAAAAAGCTTTAGTGCTAAATAGCAATCTCGGGGCACCTAATTAGAATTCTCAGACATATAAGCTAATTGGTGAAACTGTTGCAGGGATTTGCATTTTTTACACCCCCCCCCTCCTCCCTTGCTGCTGTTATTGCTGTCTTGTATACTGTAAAGTCTAACTAAAATGAATGAGACATTGTGGCTGTATGGGACCCCAAAAGGAGCCACAGCACTCAACCCTGTTAGCTTGCAGACCAACCTAAAATCTGTCTCTAAATCTGGTGAGGTCTCGGTCACACACATCTGCAGAAGCAGCTGAAGCTGCACCACCAAGTGCCAAGGTGCCTCTGTGGGGTGTAGTCCTAAGTCTAATCTCTGAGAGCCCCATTTGGGACATACAATGCAATAGATAAATTGGGAGCAGGCTTACCTGAGGTTGCCCTATAACCTCGAGTGCAAGCCATGGGGTTGAAGGGTCGAAGACATCGCAGTACAGCCTAGACCCCACACCCCATGTGCTTGCACAAATTCAAAAGAAGCAAAGGAGGGGTGGCAGCCGCTCAGACCATTTTATAACTAACCTGGGAGGTGCACGTTAGCAGGGCAATTAGGATACAAAAGTCTTAAAGGAGCCACAGCACTCAACCCTGTTAGCTTGCAGACCAACCTACAATCTGTCTCTAAATATGGTCAAAAACAGGGGACTCGGTCACACACAACAGTTTGGCTGGGCAGAGCCCGTTCAGAGAGCAGGGGTGTGAATTGGCAAGAATCTGGCATTACGATACCTATAGCGATACACTTATGACGATACGATATATCCTGATTCTGTCTCAAAGACGATATATTGCAATATTTTTTTTTATTTAAAACAAAAAAAAAATTACATAGGGTCCCCCTTCCTGGGGGGTGGGACCCCATTTTATGTAATTTTATTGGTTAAAAATCCCCCCCAAAAAATGGTGTGAGGTCCCCCTTACCCAGCATAACCAGCCCATACCAGCTATGGGGGCTTGTAGGGTTAATTAGTTTTATTTAGTCACCTCCAATTGTCAGCTCCTGTGTCCCTCGCCGATCCGATGACAGATGCAGTGATCGCCGGCCAGAGAAGGGGGGAGGCCGGGGATCACAGGACAGCTGAGCCTCAGTGACGCAGAATCCTTACCTTACCCAGCTGCCGAGTCCTGTCCTGCAGCTCCAGCCTCCCTCGGACCCTCCTGCACGTGGCTGCCGCCCAAGCTGGTGTGGAAGCAGGTTTGAAGGTAAGGTAAGGAAGTCAGGAGGTGGGCGTGGCAAACGGGGCAGATCAAGTACTTCTTTTCCTCTCTACTGTCAGCGGTGCAGCGCGGGCATAGCTGCGGTGAGAGGAGTTCCCCTGCCATGCGGCTGGCAGAGCCAAGCCCGGGAGGCTGGGTCCACCATTTCCCCCCCCACCGATGTGGTTGCCCTGCACTTGGATTTTGGTCCACTTTAAAGGGGCAATCCCAGGACAAGTAAGTTTTTTAGGCAGGTTTTCACACAGCGGGGCATGGCGTGCCCCTGGGGTACGGACTGTTTTTTTCCTTCTTGATGTAAATTCAAATGCTGTAAATATTCCTAAAGCTTGGCTCTGATACCTTCAGAAGATAAATAACTAGCTGCCATTGAGAATCCTACGTTGATTCAAGTCCTACTGAATAGTTTTATTTCATTTCAGCTGCTCTCCCTCCTGTTTGAAGACCTGTTTAAGAAGTTTAACTCGGAGATGAAGAAGATTGCCGACCAAGTCATCCCCAAACAGCGAGCGGCGCAATTTGATGTCGTCAAACACATGCGCCAAGATCAGATTACCAATGGCATGGTGACTGCAATCTCTTCGGTAAGAACTGCTTGCCTATGTGTATTGGGAAATGGCCCTCTTCCTGGTAACAGGATGGAAATGGAAACCAGATCTAGGGACCGTGTTTAGGCGCGCTTTATAGTTTATATCAGTGCCTATGTGTATTATAATAATCCTGAATAGCCCTCTAAAGACCTGTCACTTCTGTAAACCCTTGTAATGCAAAGCCCGAACTGGCATAAAAAAATATTATCCTTGCCTTACCTCCACGGCTGCTGATCCAGCTCAACGTACTTCTGTATAGGCTGGCTCCAGTTTGCTTCACTGCCCTTAGTTAGAGGAGCTCCAAAATCTTCATGGGCTGTCTGAGGGAGCTCGTTGCGGAGGTTTTCTGCCATCAGTTCAGCTCCACTTGAGCTGGACGGCACAGAAAGTATTTTTGAAGTGGACCAAAATCCAGGATTTTGACTATCCTGGGTTTTGTTCCTTGCCCCTGGGGCACCCCGATCGGCTGTGTAAACCCCCCCAGGTCGCCTGCACAAACTTGCCTCTTCCCAGTCCTACGAAGCAGGCACGGCTGCTCGTCCAATCAGCGGGCTCCTCCTTGCCCCCCGGGGCACCCCAATCGGGAAATCCTCAGTCGTCCAAACAAACTCGCCTCTTCCCGCTCCTACGACACATGCGCGGCTGCTCGTCCAATCGGCGTGCTTGGATCCTCTCGAGCCCCTTTCTTCCAGGAGCTCGTCTCCGAGCGCGCTGGCGGCCGCATCTTCCGCTACCCTCTAACAGAGAGCATGCCTGCACCGGCCATTCACAAATGCCTGTTGCAGGCACACGCCCTGCTAGAGGGATAGCAGGGATGCGGCTGCTGTTTGCGCATGCGCTGTTGGACCAGGAAAGAAGGTACGTTTATGGGAAACCTGGGTGGATTCACACAGTGGGGCATCCCGATTCTGGATGCTCCAGTGGGAGGGAATCAATCGGCCCGGAAATCTTATAGATTCCTGGCCCAATCTCCGTGGGTTTTGGTCCACTTTAACGTCCATTTGATTTTCGGATTCTTGTTTGCAGGGTAACTGGTCGCTAAAAAGATTTAAAATGGATCGCCAAGGAGTAACGCAGGTCCTGTCTCGGCTTTCCTACATATCCGCTCTGGGGATGATGACCAGAATATCTTCTCAGTTTGAGAAGACAAGAAAAGTCAGTGGCCCCCGATCCCTACAACCTTCTCAGTGGGGGATGTTGTGTCCCTCTGATACTCCTGAAGGAGAGGTAAGCAGACATTGACAATAGTTTTTTCTTATTATTATTATTATTATCATATATATTTTTTATAGAAATAAGGTGATTTTTTTTTAATTATCTGATAAGTGTTGGGTTATAAAGCTGTGATACCTCTACATATGTGCTCCCAGCAGCAGCCACCTGTTCCCTCGAGACTTCCTGGGATCTATATGTAGTTATCTGTGTTATGACTAGTGACTGCAACATGGAAAATGATTTAGCTTTACTGGATAGATGGTCAAAACTGTGGAAACTAGAGTTTAATGTCTCTAAATGTAAAATCCTGCACTTGGGTAGAAGGAATCCCTGCTCTGAGTACCATATGGGCAGCACTGTGTTATCCAGGACCTCGGAGGAGAGAGATTTAGGGATACTGATTACTGATAGCTGCAAGATGAATGGACAGTGTAGCCAGGCAGTGGGAAAAGCAAGCAGGATGCTGGGCTGCATAGCTCGAGGCATCACCAGTAGGAAGAGGGAGGTTGTGATGCCGCTGTATAGAGCCCTGGTGAGGCCACAGCTAGAATACTGTGTGCAGTTCTGGAGACCTTACCTGCAAAAAGACATTATTCAAATAGAACGGGTCCAAAGGCGAGCAACAAAAATGGTAGAAGGGCATACACTTAAAACTTATCAGGAGAGACTTAAAGAACTTAATCTGTACAGTCTGGAGGAAAGAAGGGAGAGGGGGACATGATGGAGATCTTTTATATATGTGAAAGGATTGAATAAGGTTCAGGAGGGAAGTGTTTTTAAGAAGAAACTTAATGATAGAACAAGGGGGCCAACCTGAAGCTAGTCGGGGTGAAGATGAGGAGCAATGTTAGAAAATTTTATGTTACAGAAAGTGTAGTAGATGCTTGGAACAAACTTCCAGCAGAGGTAGTTGAAAAATCAACAGTCGCTGAATTTAAACATGTCTGGGATAAGCCTCCATCTATCCTAAGATAAAGAGTACATACAGTATACACATAAGATACAGAGAACATACAGTATACACATAAGATAAAGAGTACATACAGTATACACATAAGATACAGAGAACATACAGTATACACATAAGATACAGAGAACATACAGTATACACATAAGATACAGAGAACATACAGTATACACATAAGATAAAGAGTACATACAGTATACACATAAGATACAGAGAACATACAGTATACACATAAGATACAGAGAACATACGGTATACACATAAGATACAGAGAACATACGGTATACACATAAGATACAGAGAACATACAGTATACACATAAGATACAGAGAACATACGGTATACACATAAGATACAGAGAACATACAGTATACACATAAGATAAAGAGTACATACAGTATACACATAAGATACAGAGAACATACAGTATACACATAAGATAAAGAGAACATACAGTATACACATAAGATACAGAGAACATACAGTATACACATAAGATACAGAGAACATACAGTATACACATAAGATACAGAGAACATACAGTATACACATAAGGGCAGACTAGATGGACCATATGGTCTCCTTCTGCCATCAACCTTCTATGTTTCTATGATGGGCTTCGGATCCTGGCCAAAGCTTGGTTCGACCTAGAGGTTACTGTTTCGGTCCGGTCTGCTCCATCCAGGTCCAGTTCAAATTATCCAGCCTGCCACCCGCAGATGCTGACCGGTGGCATCCCTACCATGTGAACTGGTATAGGAGTTCTTTTGGCCCCTTACTAGTTCACAAACTGTTAAAAAAAAAAAAAAAGAAAAAATACAGTTGTAAAATAAAATAAAAAAACTCGTCGTTGCCACATCTTCTTTCATCTATCTCTTGCTGGGCGGCATCCTCTCTGCAGGGCCTCTGGTTCGGGTTGGCTCCTTCCTGGTCTGGCAGGCGCTGGTCTGCTGCTGGCAGGGACCTGCTATTGCACCCCACTGACATCTGTAGTGAAGGGGGGCATGGGTCTCCATGTGAATGTTGGGCCGCTGGGGCAGGGAGGCTTTTATATCACAGAGGCTCCTCCTCTGTGGTATAGAGTGACATCCTTTTCCCGGTCCAATGGCACCTAAGTGGGCTCTTGTGCAATCAGAGACACACAGTGAACTGACGTAATTCGGCATGAGGGCTCCGATTGTTGTGAATGGGGAGCGAGAGCAACTGCATCCTCGGGCTGTGTGTGCTCTCCCGCCCCAGCCATTCAGAATGACGTCACTTCAGCAGGCAGCTCTGATTGGCCGAGAGCCCGTGCAGGCGCCGATGGATCGGGAGGAGGCGAGTCTGCACAAGCAAATCTGGGGGGTTTCACATAGTGGGATATCCCAAGTTGGCATGCCCTGGGCAGTCACGGAGTGGGAAGCCATTCATCCCTGCCCCCCCAGCTCTGCCCCATTCATCCCTGTCCCCTCAGCTCTGCCCCATCCATCTATGCCCCTCCAGTTCTGCCCCACCCATCCCTGTCCCCTCAGCTCTGCCCCACCCATCCCTGTCCCCTCAGCTCTGCCCCACCCATCCCTGTCCCCTCAGCTCTGCCCCACCCATCCCTGTCCCCTCAGCTCTGCCCCACCCATCCCTGTCCCCTCAGCTCTGCCCCACCCATCCCTGTCCCCTCAGCTCTGCCCCACCCATCCCTGTCCCCTCAGCTCTGCCCCACCCATCCCTGTCCCCTCAGCTCTGCCCCACCCATCCCTGTCCCCTCAGCTCTGCCCCACCCATCCCTGCCCCCTCAGCTCTGCCCCACCCATCCCTGCCCCCTCAGCTCTGCCCCACCCATCCCTGCCCCCTCAGCTCTGCCTGGATTTCTGTCCTTTTCATTTTGCCCATCCATCCCTCTTCCCCCCCAGGTATCTCTCCATTCATCCATCCATTCCTGCCCTTCCTGTTTTGTCCATCCCTCTTCCTCAATACTCTGCCCATTCATGTGGGGCCAAACTAAAAAACAGCTCCAATAGGGGGTTGGAGGATAAGCAGCCCTTCTTAGTTTTGGCCACGGAATTTATAGACCCCTGACCCGCAACTCTCCACCGCAAAGGGGCCCACTGAGACCATGCCGCCCAAGGGCCCACATAAACCTGGAGCCGGCCCTGGGCAAAGAGTTGCCTTCTCCGATGAATCACAAGTTTATTCTAAGTATGTCACACACCCCGCTTCAGATAGTCATTACACTTGGGTTATACCGACCTGTAGAGGGCGATCTTGCAGAGATGTCATGAAAAAAAGGGAGCCCCTCCCGGTCCATAAATACCTGGGACCTCCCACTCATTACCCAGTCTTTCATCTCTGCAGACGGTGAGCAAGTCAGAAGATGGATGTCTCCTCCCTGCAGGTAGCCGGGGTAACTCCCGGCCCCCCTCTTTTGGTCTATTTCTGCCTGGACCTACTGTTATCCCCTTTTTTTTAATAAAGAGCCTCCCAGCCTAGGCTGCGGGTCCGGGCAAGGGTAGACGGCACCTTATGGTGCTTTAGGAGCCATGCTCCGCCGTGAGACCCCATACTAAGGGGTAGGCGGTATTCCGGGTTGGTGATCCCGGTTGGGATGCCCTGTCCTTGCCCTTACACCTTGGTGGTGTTATTTCCCTCCTTCCCCGGTCACCCATTGTTCCCTACAGCTGGGGGGTGGGGCGCTTTTTCCCATTAGTTCGTTTTTCCTTAGAGTGCATGCTTGTGCTACTTTTGTGTGTATGGTACGCGAGATTGATACGGCGCCGCCGGCCGTTACTGAGAGTCTCTGGGGGAGCTTCTCCCCCTCCCTGCGGCCTGCCCCCTCCCTCCCTCCCTCCGTGCTGCTGGTGCCACTGCGGAGCCCGGTCACTGGCCGGGAGCCGGGTCGTGTCAGGGGAGTGGGGCGGGGCCGGGCGAAGTGCGCGGTCCGCGCCGCCCGCCCCTTCTTCTTCTTACTTGCTGCCAAGTTCCATTCGCCTCGTGCAGGACGCCATTACCGTAAGCGCCCAGTGGGCTCCATTCTCTTCTTGGCTGTGATTCTGCTTGTCAGCACAAGATTGATATAGTTCGATTTATATGTATGTGTGCCTTGGCCTCTCTGTTTATGTGCACAGCATCCAGGCGGACCCTTGTTGGATCTTAAAGGGTCCTCCCGGTCCTAGGGTCCCTGGTTTAGTTTAAGAACTCCCTATAAATCCTCCCACGCGGGACACAGAAGGGGCATCCCGGGTCACTTATATTGCGTAATTCCCTTGGGCATTGCGACTACCGATAAAATCACCATATGGAGGCTTCCCAGGATACCGGGCTCAGGCTCCCCTTGGGGCAACCCCGGCAGTGTTTGGGGTGTGGGACATCCCTTACTGGGGATGATGTATTTCTTTGCATACCATGTGCGCAGCAGACTATTACGCGGCAGTCCGGATCCCATGCGTCTGGTTCTGCGCCGCCGGTCTCTTCACCTATGCCTCCCCGCCTAATCTGTACCACATGTGACGCTGTCATGGGTGGGGAGTCGCAATCTGAGGTGTGTGCCAGATTGGCCTATCTTGAAAAATTATTTTCTAGCGCTGTTGCCAGAAAGGCCCCGGCTAAGAGAAAGCACTTGTCTCCAGCCACGCCGGCTTCTGATTTTGATGAGTTTGATTCACTGGACTGGTCCGATTAGAGGAAGGGGAGCTATTTGAGGAGTCGGACGGTTCTGACGATCAGCAGTTTGTTGGCACCGATGCCGAACGGGGTCAGGGGGATTCTTTGGATACCCCTAAGGTTCTGGCTCATATGTTTGAGGTTCTGGCAATTTCTCCTCCTGAAGTGGCTCTTCCGCAGAAGGGGGAGTTCTTTGATGCGGCTAAGCCGCGCTTGGAATTCCCTAATCAAAAGCATTTTGATGGCATTATTCTTAAGGAATGGGAAAGGCCTACTCGGCTTCCAGGTGTTCCTCCGGGTTGGGTTAAGAAATATCCCTTTCCGGCAAATGCAGTGAAGCGCTGGTCGTCCCCTCCCGAGGTGGACGCCCCTGTTTTGGGGTTGTCTAGCACCTCCGTTTTGCATTCTCCTGACTGTTCTACCCTCAAGGATGGTGAGGATAAATGCATTGACCAGATGGCTTGTCATGGTTTTGCCAGTGTCGGGTCGGCCTTGCGGCCTGTTTGTGCTTCGGCGCTTTTAGTAGTGGCTTCTAGGTCGGTTGTTAGGGACCTGTTGTCTACTTCCAGGCTTGACCCGGCTAGTGATGAGTTCACCGCCCTTAAGCGGTGCGAATTGTTTTTGTCATTTGTGCTAGCCGCCCTGGATGACACCATGGTGATGTGTAGTAGAACTTCGGACTTGCTGGTGGCTATTCGGCGATCGGTTTGGTTACGCCAGTGGGCGGCTGATTTTGTGTCCAAAAAGTCGCTTACGGCTCTTCCCTTTTTGGGGTTGCGGCTCTTTGGAGAAAAATTGGATTCGGTCGCAAAAGGAGGTAAGTTACCCCAGCGAAAGAAGCAACGTCGTCACTTTCGGGGGGCGGCTTCCTTTGCGCCTTCCTTTCGTGGGGCCAGAGCTGGCAGGGGATTGGCTGTCTTCTCCTCCAGAGGTGATTCCTGGAACAGGAGCAGAGGACGTCCCCGTCCAGGACACAGCTGGGGCTCTAAGCCCAAAACCGCTGCCAAGCCGGCTCAGCAATAAGGGGGCGCCCTCACCCTTGTGGGTGGGGGGACGGCTGTGTCACTTCTCCCAGGTCTGGGACCAGGAGATTCTTCAGGTCTTGGGTGCCCTTGGATCCTCTGGCAGCGCAAGGGCTCCGGACGGCAGTAAAAGATCTCCTGGACATGGCTGTCATTTGCCCGGTGCCTTCCTCGGACCAGGGCCTGGGATTCTATTCCAATCTGTTTACGGTGCCCAAGAAGGATGGCTCCGTTCGTCCCATCCTGGATCTGAAGCTCCTCAACAGGTTTATCCGTCCCAGGAAGTTCCGCATGGAAACTCTGCGTTCAGCCATAAATTTGCTTCGTCAGGAGGACTTCATGACGTCCATAGACATCAAGGATGCTTATCTGCATGTTCCGATCTTCCTGGCACATCAGAGATTTCTCAGGTTCGTGGTGGAAGATCGGCATTTTCAGTTTGTGGCTCTTCCGTTTGGCCTTACCTCGGCTCCAAGGGTTTTCACCAAGGTGCTGGTGGGGGTGATGGCCCTCCTCAGAGCCAAGGTTATCCGCATCGTGCCTTATCTGGACGATCTTCTCATTATGGCATCCTCTCTCAGCTAGGCGGAGCTAGATACCAGGACTGTGGTATCCATTCTGGAGAGATTCGGCTGGGTGATCAACTATCCCAAGTCCTCCCTCTCTCCATCCAGGGTGGTGGTGTTTCTGGGAATGTCTCTGGATACTTCTCGGACCAGGGTGTTCCTTCCTCGGCCCAAGGTTCTTTTGATTCAGGAATTGATTCAGCTTCTTCTGACCCTCCCTCGTCCGTCCATCCGGCTGGGGCTGAGACTAGTGGGATTGATGGTGGCTTCTTTCGAGGCGGTTCCCTTTGCTCAGTTTCACACAAGGAAGCTCCAGCTTCATCTCTTGGCGGCCTGGGACAGGTCTCCGCTGTCATTGGATCAGTCTTTTCTGATGTCCCCCCGGGTTCTGCGTTCCCTTCGGTGGTTGCTGGAACCAAGCAATCTGATGAGGGGCAGATCCTTTCTGACCCCTCATTGGGAGACGGTCACCACGGATGCCAGCCTGTCAGGTTGGGAGGGGTTTGGAAGGATCTTCAGTTTCAGGGACTGTGGGGGCCTCAGGAGGCTCACGATCCCATCAATGTTCTGGAGCTGAGAGCCATCAGGTTGGTTCTGGCTCACTTGACTCATCAGTTACAGGGGTTACCGGTTCAAGTTCGGTCGGACAATCGGACGGCGGTCGCCTATATCAATCACCAGGGAGGGACTTGCAGCAGGAGTGCCCTCAGGGAAGTGTCCTTGATCCTTGCTTGGGCAGAGAGCAATGTCCCATACATCTCGGCGGTATACATTCCGGGAGTGGAGAACACGGAGGCGGACTCCCTGAGCAGGTGCTCATCTCGCCGGGGGGAATGGTCTCTCAATCCCAAAGTGTTTCGGTCACTTTGCTACAGGTGGGGGACTCCGGAGGTGGACCTCTTTGCCTCTCGTCACAAGCTTCCGGCATTTGTGTCTCTCTCGCGGGATCCGCTGGCTCTGGCAGTGGATGCCAAGTCTCTGAGCTGGAGGGATCTGGGGTTTCTGTACCTGTTCCTTCCTTTCCCTAAGGTGGTGCGCAAGCTGGCTCTAGAGGATGTGTCAGCAATCTTGGTGGCTCCAAGATGGCCAAGGCAGGTTTGGTTCGCAGACGTGGTGTGGATCAGTTCGATCTGCTCACTCGGGGTCAACTACTCTACCCCGATTTACCAACGCTGGCTTTGACGGCGTGGCTGCTGAAACCTCCATCTTGAAGGAGGAAGGTCTTTTTGATGCTGTGATTCAGACTCTGGTTAGTGCTAGGAAGAGGTCTTCCTCTACCATCTACTATAGGACTTGGAGGTCTTATATTGATTTGTGTGAGGTCCGGGCCTTGCCTTGCAGGGTGTTTTCTATCCCTAGGGTTTTGGAATTTCTGCAACATGGTCTGGACTTGGGGTTGCAGCTTAGTATGCTGAAAGGGCACGTTTCTGCCCTGGCGGTTTTCTTTCAAAGGTCTTTTGCTCTTCATCTTCTGATTAAGACCTTTTTTCAAGGGGTTAAGCATGTGCGGCCTCCTAGGAAGCCTTTGCTCCCAGTTTGGGATTTGAATTTGTTTTTCTGTCTGCTCTTCAGGGTCCTCCCTTTGAGCCTTTGCAGGATATTGCTCTTTCTACACTTACTCAGAAGGTTGCATTTTTGGTTGCCATCACTTCCGTTCGGCGTGTATCGGAGTTTGCGGCTTTGTCCATTAAGGCCCCGTACTTTGAGAGGCATCAAGACAAGGTTGTTTTCCGCTTCAAGCCAGATTTCCTTCCTAAGGTGGTTTCTGCCTGTCATCTTAATCAGGTCATTGTTCTACCCTCCTTGTGTCCTAAGCCTAGCAATGACAAGGAGAGGGTCTTGCATTCTTTGGATGTGGTTCGCTGTGTGAAGTACTATTTGGTGGCTACTTCCTCTTTTCGTAAGACTGACGCCTTTTTCGGGGTTCCCCTTCGGGCCTAGGAAAGGTTTGGCTCCCGCCAAGTCTTCCGTTAGTAAATGGATTCGCCAGGCCATTGTTGGGGGGCCTATTCTGCCAAGGGGAAGATTCCCCCTTTTCGTGTTACTGCTCATTCTACTCGTGCTGTTGGGGCGTCCTGGGCTTTCCAGCACCAGGCCTCTGTTGAGCAAGTTTGTAAGGCTGCTGCTTGGTCTTCGGTTCACACTTTTTCCAAGTTTTACAAAGTTGATGTGCGGGCCTCAGCGGATGCTGTTTTTGGCCGCAAAGTTCTGCAAGCTGCAGTGGTTTAAGTTGTGCATTGTTGCCTTGTTTTGGATCCCCGCCCTTTATGGACACTGCTATTGGATGTCCCAAGTGTAATGACTATCTGAAGCGGGGTGTGTGACATACTTAGAATAATACCATTTTGTGAATACTCACCTGTAAAATGGGTATTATAAGTATGTCACACACCCCGCTTCACCCCGCCCTTTGGTATTTTGGATCCTTTATATGGTGAACCTTGTTTACTGTTGCTGGTTATTTTGGCTCTTCCTGGTCCCTTTTTCCTTATTGCTGTCTTAATACTGGGGAGTGAGTGGGAGGTCCCAGGTATTTATGGACCGGGAGGGGCTCCCTTTTTTTCATGATATCTCTGCAAGATCGCCCTCTACAGGTCGGTATAACCCAAGTGTAATGACTATCTGAAGCGGGGTGTGTGACATACTTATAATACCCATTTTACAGGTGAGTATTCACAAAATGATATTTTTGCTTCATGGAATAAAAGGAGGTTGGCTAGAAACATCAAGACCCTGCAATCATTCCTGGAAGAACACAAGCTGGCAATGGCAGCTTTTATGTTTTTGTGGTCGCTTGATCACTTTGGGTATGAATCTATCCTTGCAGATCACCTAAACCCTTACATACTGATGGGGTCAGATCTTCCATCAGTGGTTGGAAAGTATTGCCAAGACTACCATGGCCCCCACTTTTCACAGACTAGAACCCAGTTGAGCAGGGCTGGCTCCTGGTTTATTTGGGCCCTTGGGTGGCATGGTCTCTGGGTCCCTTTGTGGTGTAGAGTTGCGAGTCAGGGGTCTATAAATTCCATGGTCAAAACTAAGAAGGGCTGCTTGCCCTCCAACCCCCTATAGAAGCTGTTTTTTAGTTTGGCCCCACATGAATGGGCAGAGTATTGAGGAAGAGGGATGGACAAAACAGGAAGGGCAGGAATGGATGGATGAATGGAGAGATACCTAGGAGGAAGAGGGATGGACATAACAGGAAGGGCAGGAATGGATGGGTGGAGAGATAGCTGGGAGGAAGAGGGATGGACAAAACAGGAAGGGCAGGAATGGATGGATGAATGGAGAGATACCTGGGAGGAAGAGGGATGGACATAACAGGAAGGGCAGGAATGGATGGATGGAGAGATAGCTGGGAGGAAGAGGGATGGACAAAACAGGAAGGGCAGGAATGGATGGGTGGAGAGATAGCTGGGAGGAAGAGGGATGGACAAAACAGGAAGGGCAGGAATGGATGGGTGGAGAGATAGCTGGGAGGAAGAGGGATGGACAAAACAGGAAGGGCAGGAATGGATGGATGGAGAGATAGCTGGGAGGAAGAGGGATGGACATAACAGGAAGAGCAGGAATGGATGGATGGAGAGATAGCTGGGAGGAAGAGGGATGGAGATAACAGGAAGGGCAGGAATGGCTGGGTAGAGCTGGTGGGTAGATGAGAAGAGCTGGAAGAAAGATGGATAGACTGGCAGATCTGGAAGGAAGAGGGGTAGATGGCCAAAGCTGAGAGGACAGGGATGGAGAGGCGTAGAGCTGAGGGGATGGGGCAGAGCTGGGGGTAGTGGAGTGAATGAGACAGAACTGAGGGGGGACATGGATGAATGAGACAGAACAGGACATGAATGAACAGGGCTGAGCTGAGGGGACATGGATGAACGGGGCTGAGCTGAGGGGACATGGATGGATGGGGCAGAGCTAAGCGAACAAGGATAGATGGGTCAGGACTCAGGGGACAGGAATGGATGGGGCAGGGCTCAGGATATAGGGATGGATGAGGCAGAGGTGACATACAACCAATGGAAACTGCTCAGCACCATGTGCCATTAATGTTAGAGGTGAACATCGGCTTTGAACGTGAGCAATGGTAGACAAACACACTTCAGTGGGGAAGCTCACCACTCCAACCCACCTAGCCTGGCCTGGAAATCTAAAATATTCCAGGGCCGGCTCAAGCTTCCGACTCCGGAAGCTGCGAGATGCACTGATACTTGTGACAACCTACCAGCACCTTACTGAGTCACTACTAACCTGTCTGCCATCAGTGCTGCACACATCTGTTGCTCTAGATTTTTTCAAGATCCTCCTGATGTGACCAAACCATGTTTTTTTTCCTATGCATGCAAAATATATTTTTTTATATTTTTATGGAGGTTACATTGGCATTGATTTGGAGTTTTGAGAGGTATTTATTGAATATAATTATTTACCTTTCAATAAAAGGAACTTTTGGGTTTGGTTGAGCAAACTGCTGACTCTTACTGCCCCATCACCCCTGTACTGTGCGTCTGGTGCTATTGGAGACACATTTTTTTTCTCTCGGGCATTTAGAGGGTTAAAGCGAACCTTCACCCTGAATAAGAGCCTATCTTATATGTTTCCCACACCCTGTACATACAGATTGCCCACATTAATCCTGACCTTCACCCTGAATAAGAGCCTATCTTATATGTTTTCCCCACCCTGTACATACAGATTGCTCACATTAATCCAGGCCCTCACCCTGAATAAGAGCCTATCTTGTATGTCCCCCCCCCCCCCCCGTACATACAGAATCCCCACATTAATCCGGACCTTCACCCTGAATAAGAGCCTATTTTATATGTTTCCCCCCTGTACATACAGATTGCTCACATTAATCTGGACCTTCACCCTGAATAAGAGCCTATCTTATATGTTCCCCATACCTTGTACATACAGATTGCCCACATTAAAAATCATCCTACCTGCATCTACTGCATGTTACGAGCCTTTAAACATCCAAGATGGCGGCTCATGGAGCGTCAGGCTGACTGTGCCGCTCTGCATTCTGGGATTGCTGTCCTTTCCCTGACCCCATCTCTGCTCCGTCTGTGCAAAGCACACCTATAACCCCGCCCCCTGCTTTTTATCCCGCTCTCCTCTCCTCAGTATGTGATGCTTCTGAGGCAAGATGGCGGCGCCCGTATCCTAGAGTCCTGAACAGAGTTGCAGCCCAGTGGGGGAAAGAATAAGTGACTAAATGCTGGGGAATAGTTTTTTAAGGGTTTGGGCTTTTCGTTAAATCATACTGAAGATCCGGTGTAATAGTACTAGCTACTGACACATACTTCCGAACTTTGCCTTTTAAAAGTTTATTGACTGCCTTTTGCTCTTTTGTTTAATACCTATAGGCTTGCGGTCTGGTGAAAAATCTTGCGTTGATGACCCATATCACAACTGATATGGAGGACGGACCAATCATCAAGCTGGCCAATAATCTTGGTGTGGAAGATGTCAGTCTGCTATGTGGCGAAGAGCTGGCCTATCCCAATGTCTTCATAGTCTTTTTGAATGGTAATTCACAGTAGTCGTAGTAGTACTTCTTTGTATTTTTATTAATCCTATATTGAGGGGTGGGGGGGTAGAGAAACACAGGTTAGAGAAGAATCTAAAATACAGCGATGTGAAATTAGCCTTCTTAAAAATATCATGTAGTATGTTAAAAACGGTCAAAAAACTTGCATAAACCAAACGGTCATTCAAGTCAACAGGTTGGAGAAGAGGCTGCAGAGTAAAAACTTTAAAATAATAAAACTGCTCAGGGCTTTGACTTGGCCATTCCAAAACATTAACTAGGTCCTTCTTTAACCATTCTTCAGTAAAGTGACTTGTGTAACCTTATAGCAGGGGTGGGCAATTATTTTTTCCATGGGGCCACATGAGAAACTAAAAATATTGTGGAGGGCCGGGCCAAAAGGCTGAACTCAATTCTGAATAATATTAATTGTATTTCTATATAAAAAGCAGTAAATAGCATTGTTGTGACAAGCTGCTATGAGTATATGTTATAGTTAAACAATAAAAAAATGAGGTTGCCTTATTAAAAAAAAAAAAAAAAAGCCTACCTCCTTCTCCTCCCCTGGTTGGGCTCTTCTTCACTGTCGGGTGCCCACCCGTCCCTCTTCACAGCGGGTCGACTCGGGTACTTCACTTAAGCTGCAGCTGATCGGCCGCTCGGCTCATCGGGTCTGGCGCGTTCTCCCTTCCTCACTCCCTCGCAGAGAGCACGAGCGGAGGGACACCGAATCACCGGCCCCGGACTCTGCCAGCCAGCTCAGCCGCACACCAGGGGTCTGAGGAGCCGCTCATCACCCGGGACTCGCTTACAGGATGAGGTGGGTCAGGATTTCTGCTGGAGCCCCACTAACATGCGACTGTTCACGCCGCCATCTTAGCCACGCCCCCTGAGGCCTCCTATATCATAGTGAGCAGCGGGCCGGTCAGAGCCAATCAAAGGCCGGTCAGAGCCAATCAGGTCTGCCTTATAGTAATGTTGTAGGAGGACCTGGGGCAAGCAGTTTAATGGGAGCAACAACTTCATAAGGCTCGTGTCCAGAATCGGGATTCCCCACTGTGTGAAACCCCCCAGGTCGCCCATAAACTCACCTTCTTTCCTAGTCCAACAGCGCATGTGGCAGCAGCGGCCACATGCCGCTATCCCTCTAGCAGGGCGCGTGCTCGCGCCAGGCATTTGTGAATGGCCGGCACGGGCACGCTCCCTGTTAGGAGGGTAGCCGGAAAAGCGGCCTCCAGTGCTCTCGGATTAGATGAGCTCCTGGACGAAGGGGCTTAAGTGGATCCGAGCAAGTGGCAGCGCATGTGCCGTAGGACTGGGAAGAGGTGAGTTTGTTCGGGCAACCTGGGGGGTTTAACACAGCGGGGTCCACTTTAAAAGGTTTGTCCAGCCAAAAAAAAAAAAGTCGCTTCTCTATTTGTCCAGAGTGATCCCACTAGCACCACCCCCCCCTTACAGCCCCGCCAGTGTACAACTTACCGAGATTGGAGATTAAGCTGTTGGTCCTTCTCCGGTCCAAGATGGCATTCTTACTCCATGCATTGCAATGGTGGGGACGGAGGAGTGGCGTGAGACATGCCTCCTGCAGAGCAATGAATGGTGTGGGCGCACTGCGAGGCGTAACCTTAACACATCCATGACCACTACCTTGAACCGGAGAGGACCAACCGGGCGCTCGATCTCTGTGGGTTATACACCAGCCGGACTGAGAGGTGGAGCTGCACTGGACAAAATGGAGGCTAACACGGTTTCTTATTTTAAGATGGACAATCCATTTATTTTTTTCTTCACTCCCTTTTTTTTTTTTTTTTTTTTAATGGGTTTGTACAGATTAGGTCACGCTGAAGGTGGAATAAGTTCTGAAATGATTCCTCTTGGTCTGCTTTTTTTTTTTTTTACATGACATGTAACGGGTTTGTAGACTTTTTTTATCCACTGTATATTGTCTGCTAATGGCTGAATGTAGAAGGCAGGGGGCCTGTGAAATTTAGTAAAATTCAGCCAATGTTTTTAGAAGAATTGTGTGTTCCATTCACCAGCAGACTAATTATCGGTGTGTATTAGTAATACATAATAATGCATGTACCTCTGTATTACATTTGCGGAGTATGTGTGCTACCACCTGCAGAGAATCTCATTCAAATACTCCACCTATCTCTTCATTAGTAATGAACAATCAACAGAGAGGAGGCTGATTTAATAAGATTTCTATTAGCGGGATTATAAAATGTGCTAGCACTTTTTTCTTTATTATTTAAATCCGTCATTAGAGAGCTTGCAAATGCAAAGCCCAGCATTTAGTGGTATTCAAGAGTATAGATGACTACAGGAGCTTCTATGTACCACATTTTCAGACAGCTTCATGTAACAATATATAAGAAATAGGTAATAGCACACCTGGTACAGACACTATGGATGGCGGGTGCTATCCAATCTCAGGCTATTCCCACTGCGGCCTGGTATAGAAAGCCATAAACTAAAGTTGAAAGGATGCACACCACACTGCTTATAATAAATATGCAAATAAAATGTGTATTGTAAACTACAACATCAAGATAAATGCATATCCAACAAAACCCATAAGAAAAAAAGTGTAATAACAGCTGTGCATAACCTCAGGATTAAAGTGCACCTTCTGAGAAAGAACAAGACATGTATAAGTATGCAAGAGTAACTGAAGCCAATAATAAAGTATGATGAATACAACAGTTTACCATATGACTATTACTATAGGTGTCACTTAGAGTCCTCCTGAAGGTTATACAGATGATCTGGCTATGGGGATATGGTTAAGGAATCTATAATGTTATTATTAAGCATAACATCAGATACAGTTCAAATCCATGAAGATAACACAAACTAATTAATACCCCATAATGATGCACAGTTCATTAAGAGAGAAATACAAGTAATACAATGATCAAATGCACCTCGCATACATAACACGTGGTTAATGCAAAGTAAATGAACATATACCTGTGGATAACAGAGAGCTGATCGCGCCAGCGTTTCAGGGCCCTCGGCCCTTTCCTCAAGACAAATTCATGTACAAAAATTGTAGGAAAGGTAAATGTCACCGTGATTTTTTCCCGGGGAGGCCATACATTACATGGCCTAATCTTTGCAAAGTATATTATAAAGGAAAACCAACCTTAATCACTGATCATTATGTTTATTACATTGTCTTTCACAGTACTTAGTAACATAGTATAGTATGTAAGGCTGAATAAAGACTTTAGTCCATCCATTTCAGCCTGTTTAACTCCGTCCAGTGGTCTAGTAGCCATAGCTGGTAATGTTATTACATGTAAGGAGGGCATCCCGACCACTATAGATCTCCTTCCAGTGGACTAGTAGCCATAGCTGGTAATGTTATTACATGCCAGGAGGGCATCCCGGCCACTATAGATCTCCTTCCAGTGGTCTAGTAGCCATAGCTGGTAATGTTATTACATGCCAGGAGGGCATCCCGGCCACTATAGATCTCCTTCCAGTGGTCTAGTAGCCATAGCTGGTAATGTTATTACATGCAAGGAGGGCATCCCGACCACTATAGATCTCCTTCCAGTGGACTAGTAGCCATAGCTGGTAATGTTATTACATGCAAGGAGGGCATCCCGACCACTATAGATCTCCTTCCAGTGGTCTAGTAGCCATAGCTGGAAAAGTTATTACATGCCAGGAAGGCATCAAGGCCACTTTTGAACGTTTTTACTATATCCTTCATAACTACCTCCTCTGGCAGCGAATTCCATACTACTTGTAGAGGTTTACTTCACTTCACTTTACTGTATGGGTACTAATCAGTACTATGAGAGTGGGATAACCCAATAACCACCTACTACCACATTCCTATAAGACTCATCTTAGCAAAACCTCATCACCAGTCAGCTCTATACAATAGTTTTTTTGTGTTGTCTACAAATGTATAGCAAATGTATAGCTTATTAGGATTTAGTGAGCCCACTCACCTCAGTAGTGGCCATAGCGACAGTGTTCTGTGTGTACAGGACTTTATTCTCTCATCTTGGTTTACAGACCTAGGCCTCGATTTAATAAGAGTTGAAAAAATTCTCATGGTAGTAAAAAATTCAGTTCATGAGAAAAAAGCCTGAGAATGTCACTTACTGAATCACCAGATAAAAAGACAATGAAAGTCAATGGCACTTTTTTACTCCTAAGAAAAGTAGAGAACTGTTTACTTCTTTCTACACTGTAGTAAAAGCTGCCATTGACTTGCATTGTCTTTTTATCTGGTGATTCAGTAACAGTGACATTCTCAGGCTTTTTTCTCATGAATTGAATTTTTTACTACCATGAGAATTTTTTTCAACTTATTAAAGCCCTAAGGTATGTTGCCAATAGCAACAGATTGCAGGCAGTGAAAACTACATCCATAAAACACGCATTTGCTAACATATAATGGATCAGCATGCACAGGCTCCAGCTGTTGTGTGCTCCAGCTCCTAGCTATTCGGATGGTACGGGGTCATGCGTCAGACCAGAGGAAAACCGGGGATCCAGCTGCTTCCATCCCTCTGTCAGGCTTTGTCAAACAGAGCTATATGCTGTGCATTACTATGCAAGACATAGAGTGCTAATTGGACGAGAGGCAAAAAATATTAAAACACAGGGAGACTCCGGATAATACCACCATGAGAACTACCATTATATTGAAAGGCGTCCCACTAACCTAAATAAGGATCAACGCAAAAAACACAAACACACTTGGTTACTGGTGGGCGCTGTCTCAATGGAAACGACTAGAAACTGGGGAAAGTGCTAAATACAAAAATAGCTTTATTGAAAAAATTATTATTGCACCAACCCATCAAGCACAAAAAGTACACAAAAGATAAAAAAATCACAACGTTGTGACATTAAGACTTGGGGGCCCCCAAGTCTTAATGTCACAACGTTGTGATTTTTTTATCTTTTGTGTACTTTTTGTGCTTGACTAATTGGACGAGAGCCCGAGTATGCCCTGTGGAATAGCCAGCACAGTGGGCGGTGGGTATACTGGGGGGCGGGGGTTGGGGTTCTTGCAGCAGGGCATTCCAAATCATGGTAAACCAGGTAAATAGTCCAAAACTGGAATTGTCACAATCCTGGGTGTTGGTCCATTGTAATCACAAGCTAAGCTGTTAAGCTAGTCTCTAGTCTTATGTTGGTGTTTATCTCTCTCTTGGTTGCTATAGCTATAACTTTCTGTTTTTCTTCTACCTATTTGCTTTCCTTCTGCTCATTTGTATCTTTATTTTTCTCCTTTTTGTTTTCCTTCTCAACCAGCCTCTTTTTACTTTACCCTTATCTTTCACTCTCTGCTCTCCATCCTTCTCTTCCTATTTACTTACCATATTTCGACCCTTTAAGACACACCTAGGATTTGGAAAGGAGGAAGAGATAAAATATTTTGAACCACATTTTGTGCTAAAACACTGCCCCCCCCCCCCAAGTACCAAATAGGCAAAGTGCAAATTCCCCCCATTATAGGCAGTGTGTTGCATTCTCCCCACTCCCATTCCCCATTATAGGCAGTGTGTTGTATTCTTCCCACTCCCGTTCCCTATTATAGGCAGTGTGTTGTATTCTTCCCACTCCCGTTCCCTATTATAGGCAGTGTGTTGTATTCTTCCCACTCCCGTTCCCTATTATAGGCAGTGTGTTGTATTCTTCCCACTCCCATTCCCCATTATAGGCAGTGTGTTGCATTCTCCCCACTCCATTCCCCATTATAGGCAGTGTGTTGCATTCTCCCCACTCCATTCCCCATTATAGGCAGTGTGTTGCATTCTTCCCACTCCCCATTATAGGCAGTGTGTTGCATTCTCCCCACTCCATTCCCCATTATAGGCAGTGTGTTGCATTCTCTCAACTCCCATTCCTCATTATAGGCAGTGTGGCATTCCCCCCCTCCCATTCCCCATTATAGGCAGTGTGGCATTTCCCCTTCCTGCTATTCCCCATTACAGGCAGTGTGGCACCCCCACCTCATTCCCCTTTATAAGCAGTGTGGTATTCTCCCTCTCCCATTCCACATTATAGGCAGTTTGGCATTCTCTCCCCCTCTCATTCCCCAATTATAGGCAGTGTGGCATACCCCCATTCCATTTCCCATTATAGGCAGTGTGGTATTGCCCCTTCCATTCCCATTATAGGAAGTGTGACATTGCCTCCCCATTATAGACAGTGTGGCATTCTCCCACCTTCCATTACACATTATAGGCAGTGTGGAATTCTCCCCCCTCCCATCCCCATTATAGGCAGTTTGACATTCCCCCTCCCATTCCCCATTATATGCAGTGTGGCTTTCTCTCCCCCCTCCCATTCCCCATTATAGGCAGTGTGGCATTGCCCTCTTCCATTCCCATTATAGGCAGTGTGGCTCCCCCCTCCCTATTATAGACAGTGTGGCATTCTCTGTCCTCCCATTACATGCAGTGCGACATCCCCCCCATTCACCATTACAGGCAGTGTTGCTTTCCTCCCATTCCCCATTACAGGCAGCGTGGCATTCTATCCCCCATTATACGGAATGTGGTATTCTCTCCCCCCCCCCCCCAATTATAGGCAGTGTGGCATTCTCCCCTCCCACTCACTATTACAGGCAGTGTGGAATTCAGCCCCCTCCCATTCCCTATTACAGGCAGGGTGGCATCCCCCTCCCCCCTCAGATTCCCCATTTATGACAGTGTGACAACCCCTCCCTTTCCCCATTTTATTATTTTTACATTTGTCCCATAATATGTGCTAACCTTCCCCCCCCCCCCCCCACCCCACTTTTGGGGGGAAAGTGCGTCTTATGGGGGAGATAAATACGGTAACCCTCTACTTTTCAGCTTGTTCTTTCACAATTACAGTTTGACTTTCTTTGCCCCTCTTTTCTCTCTGGTTTATCATCAATGTGCTGCTAATAGGCAATAATCTCTCTATTTCATTCAGGAAACATCCTGGGAGTCATCCGGGACCACCAGAAACTGGTGAGCACCTTTCGGCTGATGAGACGAGCGGGCTACATCAACGAATTTGTTTCCATTTCCACCAACTTGACCGATCGCTGCGTGTACATCTCCTCTGACGGAGGCCGGCTGTGCAGGTCATTGTTTTTCTCTAATAGCTGGGGAAATAAATAATGAGTCTAAACAAAAGCTTCTAGGTAGTAGAAACACCAAGAGGAGGCTGCCGCACGCCTTAGCTTTTGAATGCCGCCTTCTTTAAAGATAAGGAAGCGTCTAAAGTCCGCCGCTCCTTTATGAATTAGCCGAGCACCCTTGACTTTTAAATCCTAGATGCCATCTTTTGTATGCGTGTCTCCTCTTGGTCTCCGAAAGGGCCCGACACTTGTCTTACGGTTTAATAGACTTAGAAATGTATTACTGTCACCTGCTCATCCTTTCTAGAATCGTTTAGTCAACTGGTTGTAAGCGGTGTCCCCCAGGGTTCAGTGCTGGGCCCACTTTTATTCAACTTGTTTATAAACAACATAGAAGATTGAATTAAAAGCACTGTCTCTATTTCTGCAGATGACACAAAGATATGTAGCATATGTAGCACAGTGCAGTCTATGGAAGATGTTCACAAGCTTCAGGCTGACTTGGACACATTGAGTGTTTGGGCTCCACTTGGCAAATGAAGTTCAATGTGGAAAAATGTAAAGTCATGCACTTGAGGTCTAATATCCTGATGGTCACATGTCCTCGGGGGAGTAAAACTGGGAGAGTCACTTGTTGAGAAGGATCTGGGGGTACTGGTAGATTACAGGCGATATAACAGCATGCAATGCCAAGCAGCTGCTTCCAAGGCCACCAAGATATTATCATGCATTAACAGAGACGTGGAATCACGCGATAGGAATGTAATTTTGCCTCTTTACAAGGCACTGGTGCACCCACACCTGGAATATGCCGTCCAGTTCTGGGCACCCTTTCATACAAAGGACGCTCTGACTATGGAACGGGAGCAGAGGAGCCACCAAACTAATAAGAGGAATGAAAGATCTTAGTTATGAGGAAAGATTACGAGAATTAAATCTGTTTAGTCTTGAGAGGAGACGGCTGAGGGGGATACATGATTAACTTGTATAAATTTATAAATGGGCCATACAAAAAAACATGGGAGAACACTATTTCAGATAAAATCTTCCTTAAAGTGGACCAACACCGAGAGGTGATCGGCCCGGAAATCTATAAGATTCCCGGGCTGATCACCTCCCACCCCGCGGGACATCCGAGATCGGGATGTCCCGCGGGGTGAAACCCCCCCAAACACCCCAAATCACCTACCTTATCTTCGGCGGCGGCCGGCCGCCGCCGCCTCCCTCGCGCCCCTGTAGGCGTGCGCGCGCCCGCGCCGTTATCAGTAAAAAAAATAAAAAAAAATAAAATAACTTTCACCTATAAAATAAAAAAAAAATAAAAAATAACTTCCTTTACCCCAACACCCTTGGTTGAACTTGATGGACATGTGTCTTTTTTCAACCGTATTAACTATGTAACTGGTAATTCCCAAATATTTCTTTGAAAGTAGCGTTCGGAGATGGCGGTCGCTTCGGTAAGCGGAATAGATCAGTTTTATTTGTAGGATCGAACCATAATGCTTGGCCCGTTTAATGGCCGGCAGCACACGTGAGCGTCCATCGCTGTCAGAAATGATGGCTTTATTAAGCTAAACAGAGACGTCATTTATCAAAAGAAACAGGTACAGTCTGATGGCCGGTACACAAATGAATCATGTTATCTCCTTGCTCTGGCTGTGCGGCTGCCACTCTGTTGCCAACATGGCTGCGAGCCTCAGATTTCATACGAGCTACCTGGCGCAAGTGATCCGGTCCCCCGAGGTTTTTTTTTTTTTATGAACAGGCAGGTTCCCTCCCGCAACAAAGCAGACTCTGCCATTAGAGATGTCGGACAATAGGGCTAATGACAGCTCTGCTTTGGATTGCCAAGAAAAGAAGAAGGCGTCCTGAATGCTACTGACAGCTTTACATTCATTGCCTGCCTTGACTACCCTGGCCTGTAATGCAGCTAGGATTTGGTTGGTGGCTCTTGGACCATCTGCAGAACTGAAATCCCAAAACGTTTTAAACCAGACCTTCAGCGTGATTTAATGAAAAGCCCATATATTCCCCAGCATCTGGCATTAAAATATTTTAAGTTTTTAGTCTCTTACTTATTATTCTTTCCCCCACCTGGCTGCAACACTGTTCAGGACTCAGGCGCCGCCATCTTGCCTCAGAAGCATCACATACTGAGGAGAGGAGAGCGGGATAAAGTACAGGGGGTGGGGTTATGGCTGTTCTTTGCACAGACAGAGCAGAGGCTGGGAAAGGACAGCAATCCCAGAATGCTGAGCGACACAGTCAGAAGACGCTTCCTGTTTTCAGGCTGCCTGGTGCTTCATGAGCTGCCATCTTGGATGTTTAAAGGCTCATAACATGCAGTAGATGCAGGTAGGATGGTTTTTAATGTGGGCAATCTGTATGTACAGGGTGTGGGAAATATACAAGATAGGCTCTTATTCAGGGTGAGGGTCCGGATTAATGTGAGCAATCTGCATGTACAGTGTGTGGGAAACATATAAGATAGGCTCTTATTCAGGGTGAAGGTCCGCTTTAAGGCTGAGCTGGATGGACAAAAGTTTTTCAAAGTTATCCTTCAGCGTGACTGCTTATTACCTCTCCATGTGGTCACGCTGAAGGATTCCTGAGAAATCCGTTACCGGTAAGTCTGTGTTTTTTTTTTTTTTTTTTTTTTTCACCCTTACATACCAGGTTGCTGCATTAGCCAAGGATTTTATTTTATGTTTCAAGTTTTTTTTTAATTTTTGTAAGAGAGAAATGACAAAAATAGATCACAATTCTCAACAGGAATATGACAGGATAAAAAAAGGAAAAAACATTCTATTCTTAGTATACAGTACGTCCTGCTCCAGATGATAATCCTTATGTCTGGGTTTACCTTCGCCAGATGGCGCTGGACAGCAAAATTGGCTCCTCCTGGCCCCTCAAATACCCGGGACCTCCCACAAATTCCCAGATCTTCTCTGCAGTCTGGACTGCGAAGGTACAAGAAGATGGCTCTCTCTACTCGCAGGTGAGCGGGGCTATTAGCCTGCGGCCCTGTAGGACTATTCCCACCCGTTCCACTTGTTACTTGCCTCCCAGCCTTGGCTGTGCTGGTCGGGTGATGATAGGCAGCACCGCTGCACGGTGCTTCTGGAGCACTGCTCCAACCACAATCCACCACCAAAAGGTAGGTGGTATAGGCCATGGTGAGCCTTATGGGATGCCGCTCCCGCACCTTAGTCCCCTCTCCCCCTTACCGGTGGGTCCCTGATAGTTGACCGCTGCCCTCCCTTGCTCTCTCTTGGGGGGAGGGGTGCGTGTGTGTGTATGTGTTTTGTACATTCACCGTTTTTTGCCTTTGCTTGTCATTGCACTTTATCTTTGAAATTGCCGCCTGTGCTGCGCTCTGCGGTCGACATTCCCTCAGGCGCTGCTGCGCCTCTATTGGCTGGCTGGTCACGTGCGCGCCTTCGCGCTCTTCGGGAGGGGCGGGGCCGGTGAATGGCGCCTTTTGCATCATGTCTCCGCGGCCCGCCCCTCGAGGTATCTCGGCGCCATTTTGGACACCTCTGCTGCGTGGCTGGCGTCTTCTCTCCGCGGTCCGTGAGTGCCCCTGCGGGCTGAGCTTATTATTAATGGTTGTATGCATGCCGCTTATGGGTCTTCTTTTTGTGTTTTGCAGGCGGGGTAAACGCAGTTGGTTTCTCCCGGTCCTATCCCCTCTATTTAGTTTTCCCTTGCGGGCTATTGGGGCATCCCGGGTTGCCTTTACGGCATAAATCCCTATCGGCTTATTGTGCCGCTATAATCACCATATGGAGGCTTCTCAGGATAATGTGCTCGGGGTTCCTTCGGGACAAGCTCGGCTGTGTGTGGGGTGTCCCCCGCTAGCGATGACAATGTGCGGATTTGTGTACCTTGTGCCCGGCAGGTGCTTGAGCTGCAGTCTGGGTTACCGGTGGCTGGGCCTGCACCCCTTTTATCTTCACCTACCCCCCACGCTTACATCTGACCCAGTGAGTTGCATACCAATGGGGTCTCAGCCTGATGTCTCTTCCAGACTGGCTAGGGTGGAAAGGCTGCTTGCTAATACCTTGGTGCGCAAGGCCCCGGCCAAGAGGCGGCATTTGGCGCCCGGTGTCACTGCTTTCCCTATGGGGGCTGATGAATTCTTGGAACTGTCTGGGTATACTCCCCTGGATGAGGGGGATTTATTCTCTGACTCAGAGTCCTCTGATGAGCAGCCTAAGGGTTATGCTGGTTCGGGCTCTGACCCTTGGGCACCAGATGATACTGATAGGCTTTTGACTCAGATTTTTGAGGTGCTTGCTATTGCTCCCCCAGTCGCGGCTCCTAAGCAGCAGGGGGAGCTGTTTCATACGGCTAAGCCACTTCTGGAGTTCCCCGAACAAGCACATTTTAATAATCTTGTGCTCAAAGAGTGGGAACGTCCAAGCAGACTTCCCGGGGTCACTAAGAGTTGGGATAAGAGGTATCCCTTCCCCGCTGATGTGGTTAAGCGGTGGTCATCTCCTTCAGAGGTGGATGCTCCAATTCTGGGGTTGTCTAACACTTCTGTCATGCATTCTCCTGACTCCACTACCCTGAAGGATGGTGAGGACCGGCGCATTGACCAGCTGGCCTCCCATGCCTTTGCCTGTGTGTGCTTCTGCCATTACAGCTGTGGCTATTAGGACCCTGCTCAGAAATCTCTTAGATGGAGCTCCTGATGCTGCTTCTAGTGAAGAGTATAATGCTCTCTCACGCTGTGTGGTGTTCATTGCCTATGTACTTTCTGTCTTGGATAATACCATTAGGATGTGTGCGAGAACCTCTGCCTTGGTGGTGGCTATACGCCGCTCTGTCTGGCTGCGCCAGTGGGCGGCTGACAACGCTGCCAAGAAGGCTCTCACTGGTTTCCCTTTCAAAGGACTGCGTCTGTTTGGGGACCGCCTGGACCAGTTTGCTAAGGGTGGCAAGTTACACCAGCGCAAAAGACCGTCCAGGCCCTTTCGGGGTTCAGGCTCCTTTCCTTCCTCCTACCGTGGATCCAGAATGGGGAGAGGAGCCTGCTTTACAGGGCCCCGAGGAAATTTCTGGGGAAGAGGCAGGGGACGTGGACATCCTGGCCCATCTTGGGGCTCCAAGTCTAAGTCTTCCCCCAAGCCCCGTCAGGCATGAAGGGGCGCCCTCACCCATCCGGGTGGGGGGGCGGCTTCAGCTCTTTGCTCACGTCTGGAGGCATCATGTCTCAGACCGGTGGATTCAGGAGGTAGTGTCCTCCGGTTACAAGATAGTTTGCTGCCTGGTCGCCCCCAAGATTCATCAGGTCCCGGATGTCTCAGGTCCCGGATGTCTCAGGTCCCGGATGTCTCAGGTCCCGGATGTCTCAGGTCCCGGATGTCTCAGGTCCCGGATGTCTCAGGTCCCCCTGTCGGCTCAGGCTGTGGTTTTGGCGGTGCAAAGCCTTCTGGAGCTGGGGGTGGTCTGTCAAGTTCCCTTACGAGAAAGAGGCAAGGGCTTTTATTCCAACCTTTTCATTGTGCCCAAAAGAGACGGGTCAGTCAGACCCATCTTGGATTTGAAGATTCTCAACAAATTTGTCAGATGCAGGCGCTTTCGCATGGAGACTCTGTGTTCAGCTATCAGCTCACTGCGCCCAGGCGACTTCATGACCTCTGTGGACATCAAGGATGCTTACCTTCACATTCCCATCTATCCAGGTCATCAAAGATTCCTCAGGTTTGCCTTGGAGGATCAGCACTACCAATTTGTGGCATTGCCCTTCGGTCTCAGTTGCCTACATCAATCATCAAGGAGGGACCCGGAGCAAGGGGGCCCTCAAGGAAGTGTCTCTGATCCTGTCCTGGGCGGAGGACAATGTTCCCTGCATCTCAGCTGTTTACATCCCGTGGGTGGAGAATCTGCTGGCAGACTCTCTGAGCAGGGGGACCTCCTTGCCTAGGAGAATGGTCCCTCAGCGACAGGGTGTTTTACTCCCTGTGTCACCATTGGGGTCAGCCGGATGTGGATCTGTTTGCATCCCGTCACAATCACAAG
The DNA here is from genome assembly GCA_027917425.1 of Gastrophryne carolinensis. NCBI lineage: Eukaryota > Metazoa > Chordata > Amphibia > Anura > Microhylidae > Gastrophryne > Gastrophryne carolinensis. The sequence continues at coordinate 17,737,322 of CM051238.1, forward strand.
CTTCCAGCCTTTGTCTCCCTGTCCCAGGTTCCTCTGGCCTTGGCCACAGATGCTCTAGCAATGTCGTGGCAGGATTTTCAGCTTCTGTATGTCTTTCCTCCATTCCCCCTTTTGGGCAGGGTTCTGCGCAAGATTGCTCAGGAAGGGGTGCCAGCAATCCTGGTGGCCCCCCGTTGGCCAAGAAGAGTGTGGTTCGCAGACATTGTGCTGCTGGCAGTGGATCAGTACGATCTGCCCAGGGTTCCAGACCTGTTCACTCAGGGACTGTTACTCCATCCCAATTTACAAACGCTGGCTTTGATGGCCTGGCTGCTGAAACGTCCATCTTGATGGAAAAAGGGCTGCCTGCCTATGATCCGGGCTAGGAAAAAGTCCTCTTCTTCCATTTACTACAGGACTTGGCGTGCCTACATTGACTGGTGTGAGTCTAGGTCTCTCCCTTGTCGTGTGTTCTCTATCCCTAGGATTCTGGAGTTTTGGTTTGGACCTGGGGCTCCAGCTCAGTACTCTGAATGTTTCTGCTTTGGCTTTTTTCTTTCAGCGATCCTTTGCTCAGCATCATCTGGTCAAGACCTTCTTCCAGGGGGTTACTCATGTGCGTCCCCCACGTAAGCCTATGTTGCCTGTCTGGGACTTGAACCTTGTCCTATCTGCCTTGCAGGGTTCTCCATTTAAACCTGTGCATGAGGCTGCCTTGGCCATTCTCACTCTTTTTGGTTGCTGTCACTTCTGTTAGGCGTGTGTCTGAGTTGGCGGCGCTTTCTATCCAGCCCCCTTACTTTGAGAGACACCAGGACAAGGTGGTGTTTCGCTTTAAGCCTGATATTCTAAGTATGTCACACACCCCGCTTCAAGATATCCATTACCTATGGGTTATACTGACCTGAAGAGGCGAATCTGCAGAGATGATAGGAAAAAAGAGAAGCCCCTCCCAGTCCTATAAATACCTGGGACCTCCCACTCATTACCCAGTCTTCATCTCTGCAGACGGCGAGCAAGCAGAAGATGATGTCTCCTCCTTGCATGGGGGAGTTTCAAGGTAGCCGGGTGAACTCCCGGCCATTTATTTATCTATTTCCGTCAGACCCTTTTTATTTATAAGATAATTGCCTCCTACAGTTGTGGCTGCTGGTCTAGACTAGGGTATTTCAGCACCTTAGGTGCCCAGGAGCAAGGCTCCTCCGTGAGACCCTGTACAAAGGGTAGACGGCATACCGGGTTGGTGACCCCAGTCTGGGATGCCCTGTCCCTTAGTTTTAACACAAGGGTGGCCACTCTAAATTCTCCTTTCTTTATTGGGGATGGGCTGGGAGAATTCTCCTTATCCATTTATCTCTCTTTTATTCACCCTAATAACATTAAGTGTTTTTTCTGCGATTGCCCTTTAATTATATTCACAAGTGTTGTTGGTTTTTTTTCCAGCTCTGGCCACGGCGCCGGGTCATGGCGGCTCAAATTCCTTAACTCTGTGAGGTAATTTATTTTACCTCACGCGCTGGAGTTGATGGGGGGCGAGGCCGTACTTCGGCGCTAGGCTGAGATCCGCCCCTCATTGCTTTTGTGGCCGGAGGTGAAAGCACAAAGGGGCAGTGGCTGCTAGAACAGGAGTTGTGTGGTGTATTTTACAATCAGGCGCCGCGGTCATTTATAGCACCGCGGCGCTGACTTTTGCCGCACTTTTTCATGAGGGAATCTGTCCCCTCATGATACTCAAGGGAGGGGGCGGGGCCGCTGTTGCGGCGCGTCGCCGCGGCCCGCCACCTTCTATCTCTGGTGCCGCTGAGGAGCCTCGTCCCCTCTGGCCGGCACTGACTGACGTCGCGCGCGCCGCGCTGACCACGCCCCCTTCTCACACATCTCCTCACACATCTTCTTCACACGGTGTGAGCTGCTACGTTCTCTGGCGGTTCCGTGAGTGGCCTGTTGGCTCCCTCTCTTTCATTCTTTCTTTATTTATCAAACTGTTATGTGATACATGGTTCTTCTGTGTCTTTCAGGTGGACCCACAGTGGCAAATAGGGGGTCCTTTCCTAGGTTTTCAATTTTAAAATCCTCCCACTTGGGACATTAAATGGGCATCCCGGGTCGCTTATTAGCGTAATTCCCTTGGGCATAAGAGAGTTGCTATAAGTTCACCTTATGGAGTCATCCCAGGATACCGGGCTCCCCTTGGGACAATCCCGGAAGTGCATGGGCTGTGGGGTATCCCTAACCGGGGATGACTTATTTCTCTGTATATCATGTGCACAGCAGACTATTACACGGCAAACCGAACCTCAGGCTTCTGGTTCAGCGCCGCCACCTTCTTCCCCGCCCCCTCCAATTTTCACCCGTGCCCCATGTGACGTGTTCATGGGTGGGCAGTTACAATCTGATGTGTGTGCCAGATTGGCCAGTATTGAAAAATTCATTTCTACCACGGTTGCCAAGAAGGCACCGGCTAAGAGAAAGCATCTGTCTCCGGTCACTCCGGCATTTGAATATGATGCGGGGGATGGTCTGGATTGGTCGGATTACTCTCCACCGGAAGATGGGGAGTTGTTTGAGGATTCTGTTTTTTCAGATGATCAGCAATTTGTGGATGCTGATTACGAGCGGAGGTCAGGGAGTTCTTCTGATACTCCCAACGTCCTGACTCAGATGTTTGAGGTCCTGGCTATTTCCACTCCCGAGGGCACTCCTCATCAACAGGGGGAGTTTTATGAAGAATCCAAGCCGCGTTTGGAATTTCCTAATCAGAAGCATTTTTGATAAAATTATTTCTAGGGAATGGGAAAGGCCGGCTCGGCTTCCAGGCATTCCTCAGAGTTGGGATAAAAGATATCCTCTTCCCGCGGACACGGTTAAGCGTTGGGCGTCTCCTCCTGAGGTGGACGCACCAATTTTAGGTTTATCCAACTCAGCCGTCTTGAATAATCCTGATTGTTCCTCTCTTAAAGATGGCGAGGATAAACGCATTGACCAGATGGCTTGCCATGGTTTTGCCAGTATTGGGGCAGCTATACGGCCTGTCTGTGCCTCATCGCTGTTGGCAGTGGCTGCTAGAAAGGTGGTCAAGGACTTGTTATCCTCCTCCGGTTTGAATCCGGACAGTGAGGAATTTCTTGGACTTAAACGATGTGAATTGTTTTTGTCCTTCATGGTAGCCGCCTTGGACGATTCCTTGATGATGAGTAGCAGAGCTTCTGCTCTGATGGTGACTATTAGGCGTTCGGTTTGGCTGCGTCAGTGGGCGGCTGACTTTGGGTCAAAAAAGTCGCTGACGTCTCTCCCTTTCATGGGGTTAAGACTTTTTGGAGAAAAATTGGATTCGATGGCCAAGGGCGGTAAGTTGCCTCAACGTAAGAAGCAACGACGTCCTTTTCGCGGAGCAGCCTCTTTCACTCCCTCCTTTCGAGGTTCTAGAGCGGGAAGAGGATTTGCCTTCCCTACTACGAGAGGTGATTACTGGAACAGGGGCAGAGGTCGTGCCCGTTCAGGATCCAATTGGGGCTCTAAGCCCAAGCCCGCGGCCAAGCCTGCTCAGCAATGAGGGGGCGCCCTCACCCGTGCGGGTGGGGGGACGGCTGAGACACTTTTCCCCGATTTGGGATCGGGAGGTCTCGGACAAATGGATCCGGGAAGTGGTGTCTTCGGCTACAAGCTGGAGTTCGAGTCCAGCCCCCCTCCACGTTTCTTCAGGTCTCGGATGCCCCCGGACGCACTGACCGCAAAGGGGCTCCGGGCGGCGGTTTCAAGTCTTCTGGAAATGATGGTCATTTCTCCAGTGCCCCTATCAGACCGGGGTCGGGGTTTTTACTCAAACCTGTTCACGGTCCCCAAAAAGGACGGCTCTATCCGGCCCATCCTGGATCTGAAGATTCTCAACAGGTTTATCAAACTGTGAAAATTTCGCATGGAAACGCTGCGTTCAGCTATCCAATCTCTTCGTCAAGGGGACTTCATGACGTCTGTAGACATCAAGGACGCTTACCTTCATGTCCCAATTTTTCCTGCGCACCAGAGATTTCTCAGGTTCGTGGTGGAGGATCAGCATTTTCAGTTCGTAGCTCTTCCTTTTGGTCTCACCTCAGCTCCAAGAGTTTTCACCAAGGTGCTTGCTGGGGTGATGGCTCTCCTCAGAGTGCAGGGAATTTGAATTGTGCCATATCTGGACGATCTCCTCATCATGGCATCGTCATTCAGTCAAGCGGAATTGGACACCAGGACGGTAATATCCACTCTGGAAAGGTTCGGCTGGGTAATCAATTACCCAAGGCCTCCCTTTACCCGTCCAGGACGATATCCTTTCTGGGAATGTCTCTGGATACAGAACAGGCCAGAGTATTCCTTCCTCAATCCAAGGTTCTTTTGATTCAGGAGCTGATTCGGTCGCTCTTGTCCCTTCCTCAGCCGACCATCCGCCTAGGAATGAGACTGGTGGGATTGATGGTGGCTTCTTTCGAAGCAGTTCCTTTTGCTCAGTTTCACACAAGGACGCTACAGCTCCATCTGCTGGCTGTCTGGGACAGGGATCCTCAGTCGCTGGATCATCCTTTTCTGATGTCTTCCCGAGTTCGCCGCTCGCTCCGGTGGTGGCTGAACTCAGCCAATCTTGTGAAGGGCAGATCTTTTCAGACTCCTCGATGGGAGGTGGTCACCACAGATGCCAGCCTGTCAGGATGGGGGGGCTTCTGGAAGGATCTGCAATTTCAGGGTCTGTGGGGGCCCCTGGAAGCACACGAACCTATCAATGTTCTGGAATTGAGAGCCATCAGAATGGTTCTCTCTCATTTGACTCATCAACTGCAGGGTGTGCCGGTTCAGGTCCGGTCGGACAATCGGACGGCGGTTGCCTACATCAATCACCAGGGAGGGACTCGCAGCAGGAGTGCCCTAAGGGAGGTGTCTCTGATTCTGGACTGGGCGGAGAGTCACGTTCCGTGCATCTCGGCGGTCTACATTCCGGGAGTGGAAAACACGGAGGCGGACTCTCTGAGCAGGTTGTCAGCCCGCAAGGGGGAATGGTCTCTCAGTCCCAAGGTATTTCACTCGATTTGTCTCAGGTGGGGGTCTCCGGTGGTGGACCTCTTTGCTTCCCGTCACAATCACAAACTTCTGGCATTTGTGTCTCTGGCGATGGACCCTCTAGCCCTCGCAAAGGATGCCATGTCTCTGAACTGGAGGGATCTGGGGTTTCTGTACCTGTTCCCTCCGTTTCCCATGGTGGCCAAAGTGGTGCGCAAGCTGACTCTGGAAGGAGTGTCAGCAATTCTGGTGGCCCCAAGGTGGCCAAGACAGGTTTGGTTCGCAGACGTGGTAAGGTTGGCAGAAGATCAGTTCGTTCGGCCCCTGCTGCCAGATCTGCTCACACAGGGTCATCTACGTTACCCCAATTTACCAACGCTGGCTTTGACGGCGTGGCTGCTGAAACCTCCATCTTAAAGGATGAAGGTCTTTCTGATGCTGTTATTCGGACTCTTATTAGTGCTAGGAAGAAGTCCTCTTCTTCTGTTTACTATAGGACTTGGAGGTCTTATATTGATTGGTGTGAAACTAGGGCTTTCCCTTGTAGGGAATTCTCTATTTCTAGAATTTTAGAATTCCTGCAGCACGGTTTGGATTTAGGACTCCAACTCAGTACTCTGAAAGGGCAGGTGTCTGCCCTGGCGGTGTTTTTCCAAAAATCTTTTGCTCTCAATCCGCTGGTTAAAACTTTTTTCCAGGGGGTTTCGCATGTGCGGCCTCCTAGGAAGCCTCTAATTCCGGTTTGGGATTTGAACTTGGTTCTGTCTGCTCTTCAGGGCCCTCCCTTCGAGCCTTTGCATGATATTGCCTTGTCTTCCCTTACGCAGAAGGTGGCCTTCTTGGTAGCCATCACCTCGGTTCGGCGTGTATCTGAGTTGGCGGCCCTGTCCATCCAAGCTCCGTATTTTGAAAGACATCAAGACAAGGTGGTATTCCGTTTCAAGACGGATTTTCTTCCCAAGGTGGTTTCTGCTTTTCATTTGAATCAGGATATTGTTCTGCCCTCTCTGTGTCCTAATCCCAGCAATGACAAGGAGAGGGCTCTACATTCCTTGGACGTAGTTCGCGTGGTAAAGTACTATTTGGTGGTAACGTCTGCTTTTCGCAAGACTGATGCTTTCTTTGTGGTGCCATCTGGGCCCAAGAAGGGTTTGGCGCCTGCTAAATCTTCCATCAGTAAGTGGATTCGTCAGGCCATTGTTGGGGCCTATTCTGCCAAGGGGAGGAATCCCCCTTTTCGTGTTACTGCTCATTCGACTCGTGCGGTTGGGGCTTCCTGGGCTTTCCAGCACCAGGCCTCTGTTGAGCAAGTTTGTAAGGCTGCTACTTGGTCTTCTGTTCACACTTTTTCGAAGTTTTACAAGGTTGATGTTAGGGCCTCAGCGGATGCTGTTTTTGGCCGTAAAGTTCTGCAGGCTGCAGTGGTTTAAGTTGTGAGTTATGCCTTGTTTCGGATCCCCACCCTTTATTGGACACTGCTATTGGATGTCCCATAGGTAATGGATATCTTGAAGCGGGGTGTGTGACATACTTAGAATAATACCATTTTGTGAATACTCACCTTGTAAAATGGGTATTATAAGTATGTCACACACCCCGCTTCACCCCGCCCTTTTTTGTATTCTGGATCCTTCATATTGTGAACTTTGTGTTATGATTGATATTTGGCTCTTCCTGGCCTTACCTTACTTACTGCTTTCTTGATACTGGGTAATGAGTGGGAGGTCCCAGGTATTTATAGGACTGGGAGGGGCTTCTCTTTTTTCCTATCATCTCTGCAGATTTGCCTCTTCAGGTCAGTATAACCCATAGGTAACGGGGTGTGTGACATACTTATAATACCCATTTTACAAGGTGAGTATTCACAAAATGGTATTTTTCTGCCTAAGGTTGTGTCTGCTTTTCATCTTAATCAGGACATTGTTCTTCCTTCCTTGTGCCCTAATCCTAGTTGCTCTAAGGAAAGGGCTCTGCATTCCTTGGGTGTGGTCAGGAATCTGAAGTTCTATCTGGTGGCTACTTTTCCTTTCAGGAAGACTGATGCTCTGTTTGTGGTCCCTTCGGGTCCTAGGAAGGGTTTGGCTCCTGCTAAGTCTACTATCAGCAAATGGATCAGACAGGCTGTGATTCAGGCCTACAAGGCTAAGGGGAAGAATCCTCCCTTTCACATTTCTGCTCATTCTACTCGCGCTATTGGTGCCTCTTGGGCTTTTCAGCACCAGGCTTCTGTTGAACAAATTTGCAAGGCTGCTACTTGGTCTTCTGTTCATACCTTTTCCAAGTTTTACAAGGTTGATGTTCGGGCCTCAGCTGACGCTGCTTTTGGCCGCAAAGTTCTGCAGGCGCCAGTGGTCTAAACTGCGCGTTGTTGTCTTTATGGGGATCCCACCCTGCCTTACGAACACTGCTGTTGGATGTCCCAGACGTAAGGATTATCATCTGGAGCAGGACGTACTGTATACTAAGAATAGAATAATACAATTCTGTGATTACTCACCTGTAGAATTGTTGTTATGAGTATACAGTACGTCCTGCTCCACCCCACCCTGGTTTCATTATTCTTGGATCCCCTGTATGGTGATTGTTATTGTTGTTAGATGGTTATTGTTTTTTTTTTATCTTCTCCCAGCTTCTTGTTAACTGCTTTTCAATTCTGGGAATTTGTGGGAGGTCCCGGGTATTTGAGGGGCTGGGAGGAGCCAATTTTGCAGTCTAGCGCCATCTGGGGGAGGTAAACAACTGTATACTCATAATAACAATTCTACAGGTAAGTAATCACAGAATTGTATTTTTCTATACAGCAGTTAAAGTGGACTAAAACCCACTATAAGATTCCTGGGCCGATTGATTCCCTTCCCCCGGGGCATCCAAAATGGGGATGCCCTGCTGTGACACCCCCCCGGCCCCCCATTACCTTCTTTCCCGGTCTAAAGGTGCATGCGCGGTCTGCAGCTGCATCCCCGCTATCCACGCTCGGAGCCGCTGGCCTTAGACAAAGGCTTGGGCGCCGTGATGGCAGCATCTCTGAGCACGCTGATTGGACGAGCGGCCACACATGCACCATAGGACCGGGAAGAGGTGAGTTGTTTTTTTCCTAGGTTTTGGTCCACTTTAAAGCTGGTCTGGATGAACAAAAGTTTTTTTTTTCTTCACCCTTACATACTAACTTGCTACATCAGCCAAGAATTTTATTTTATGTTTCAATAAGTTTTTTGTTTTTTTTTAATTTTTTTAAATTAAGAGAGAAATGACAAAAATAGATCACAATTCTCAACAGCCAAAGCATACATTGACAGGATTAAAAAAGGACAAAAGGAAAAAACATTCTATTCCATACAGCATTTAAAGTGGACCAAAACCCAGGATTTTGACTCCTAGGTTTTGTTCCTTGCCCCCGAGGGCCGCCTGGGTGTAGATTCCAGGGCCATTGGGTGTTGTTTTTGGTCCACTTTAAAGAGGATCATCGGAGGGCCATCCGAGTTCCACTCCTTGGGGCATCCCGAATTTGAACGCCCCACTGTATGAAACCTTGCCAATCGCCAGTTTCGCTCATTCAGCTTCACCTTCTGTATCCCTCGCCTCATCTGTGCGCTCCGGCCGCATCCCTGCTCACCTGTAGCCGTGGCTGGCCTTTCTGAATGGGGCATGCCACGGCTGCAAGGTGGACGGGGGATGCGGTTGGGGCCAAAGAGAGGCGAGTGATAGCGAGCGTGCAAGCCAGTAAGCGCTCTTGCCCAAGTCTGCGCTGTGGGAGCGGAAGGAAGGCGAGTGAAATGGGGCGACCTGGGGGGGGGTAGACACAGCGGGGCATCTCAATTCGGGATGCTGTCGCACAGAGTAACAACACACAGGAAAGTGAAATTCCTGTGTGGTGTTCCTTTTTAAAGTTAAAGCACGAAGTTTCATTACATATGCTGCGCTCTCTCTGCTGTCTGTGACTGACCGCACCTTGCTCTTTAACAGGCCTTACATTATTGTCAAGAATCAGAGACCCATGGTGACCAACAAACACATCCAGGAGCTCTCTCAAGGTTACAGGTATGTGCTCACATCTGTAATAGTTTACATGAAGAAGTTGCAAATCACCTGTCTGACTGTGATAGCGTAGATTTAATAAAGAAAAAAAAAAAAAAAATATATATATATATATATATATATATATATAAAAAAAAATGTTTGTATATATATTTTTTTTATAAAAAAAATATATATATTAAAAAAAAAAAAAAAATATATATATATATATATATATATACTTTTCTTGGATAATTAAACTTTTCTGCAAACTATCATTTGGTGTGCTCCTCATATTATATATATATATATATATATATATATATATATATATATATATATATATATATATATATATATATATATATATATAATATGAGGAGCACACCAAATGATAGTTTGCAGAAAAGTTTAATTATCCAAGAAAAGTCAAAACCCTCCTATGTACATATAGCTTTTACCAATGGTGCCAGTAGCCACATTCATTAAAGCAGAACAAATTGCACCAGCGTAAAAAATTCCAGGGCCGACCGCTGGCGTTCCTCCAGAACATCCTGAATGGGGATGCCCCCTGTGTGAACCTCCCCCAGGGTGTCCATACACACCCACCTTTCCCCAGCTCAATGGCGCATGCAGAACTGACATAATTAAGCAGGCAGCTCTAATTGTCAATAGGGAGTGTGGGCTGCTGCATCCCCACCGTCGTGTGCATGCCTGCCCCAGATACTCCCTATTATAGTCAATGAGAGCCATTTGCCAAAAGTTGTCAATATAGCAAACGGCTCTCATTGGCTGAGCGCCCGCACATGCTCCGTTGGACCGAGGACAGATGAGTTTAACTGGGCAAACTGGGGGGTTTCACACAGCGGGGCAACTCCAATAGGAATGCTCCTGGGGAATAGAACAAAACCTGGTAAAGTAAAGATCCTGGGTTTTGTTCCACTTTAAAGAAAGGATACGTGTCTGTATGATAAAGATCCTTCAGTTTTATTTCCCAGAGTGTTTAGGCACCTGTAATCTGTAGAACAAAGGAATATCAGGAACACTAGCAGTAACCGTCCCTTTAAGAAATATGTCCTTTTATAAAAATGGTATAATATTTCCTGATCGTTTAAGAGGTTGCAATATACTCTGGGTGGCCTTGAGTTCCCAGCCAGTGGGTAAGTGACCTTGAGGTCCCAGCCGGTTGGGTAGTGGCCTTGAGTTTCCCAGCCAGTTGGGTAGTGGCCTTGAGTTTCCCAGCCAGTTGGGTAGTGGCCTTGAGTTTCCCAGCCAGTTGGGTAGTGGCCTTGAGTTTCCCAGCCAGTTGGGTAGTGGCCTTGAGTTTCCCAGCCAGTTGGGTAGTGGCCTTGAGTTTCCCAGCCAGTTGGGTAGTGGCCTTGAGTTTCCCAGCCAGTTGGGTAGTGGCCTTGAGTTTCCCAGCCAGTTGGGTAGTGGCCTTGAGTTTCCCAGCCAGTTGGGTAGTGGCCTTGAGTTTCCCAGCCAGTTGGGTAGTGGCCTTGAGTTTCCCAGCCAGTTGGGTAGTGGCCTTGAGTTTCCCAGCCAGTTGGGTAGTGGCCTTGAGTTTCCCAGCCAGGGGGGTAAGTGGTCTTGAGTTTCCCAGCCAGGGGGGTAAGTGGCCTTGAGTTTCCCAGCCAGGGGGGTAAGTGGCCTTGAGTTTCCCAGCCAGGGGGGTAAGTGGCCTTGAGTTTCCCAGCCAGGGGGGTAAGTGGCCTTGAGGTCCCAACCAGTTGGAAAACCCTGCATGCTAACCAACAGATGCCAACGCATTTCAAAGCCCCTGTACACCGACCTTCACATGTGATCTCTGTTCTCACTGCATTTGCATTCACAGGAACTTTGAGGATTTTCTCCATGAAGGTCTGGTTGAATACTTAGATGTGAATGAAGAAAATGATTGTTACATATCGCTTTACGAACACGCTATTAGCAAGTAAGTGGGTCTTGTCTACTGTGCCGGGTATTTGTCCTCCAAGCTTGCACTTTATTCTCCCCCGTCTGTACTTTGGCCTTTATACTTGTACATCTGCACCTCCTGGTCCTCCATGTCCTCTGTATGTTTCTGCTTGGCCATGTCTTGTTTTAAATGTGTTCGTACGCCAGCCCCATCCATCAATCGAGCCTGGGAAGTGCAACCGCTGCGGTCTGCCATGCTCTCTCATTCTGGCCTGGTACTACTGGGTGAGTATGAATATTTGTTCCCCCCCCCCCATCCCCGACAGTCCCTTTTAATCTACCCAATCTGGGTAAGAATTTATATGAGACATGGTTATGTGAGCACATGTGCACATTTGATTAATTAGGTTAATTAACGTTACTATGATTCCTCGCTGGTATCCTAAGCTTGGCTTGACCCCTTCTTTTCCAGACAAACGACGCATTTAGAGATCGAGCCGTTTACCCTTCTAGGGGTTTGTGCCGGGCTAATTCCGTATCCTCACCATAACCAGTCTCCAAGAAACACCTACCAGTGTGCTATGGGGAAACAAGCTATGGGTAAGGTCTTCTTTGCTCATCTGCCTGCTACAGTGATTCCCTATTATTCAGCACGTTTCCATCTGCATATTCTCTATTGGATCTGGACTCTCTAATTGTCTTGAATTGGCCTACAAACAGTAAATGTAGACTCACTCCTTCATTGCAGTAGAGTGGGTATGCCATGGGGCCTAAACTAGTCATGTCCATTGCCTCCATCTTGGACTGGAGAGGACTGATGGCCCAGTCCGTCTCCACTCTTGGTAAGTTTTACAACTGTGGGTCTGGGCGGTGGAGCTGCTCTGGTGAGAATGGCATTTTTTCCAAGTATACAGCACGTCCTGTTTCACTAAATTCTTTACGCTTGGGATATCCGCCACAAGGTGGCGCAGTGGACTGCAGAAAAGACTTGTGGCATCTCCCAGCCCTATAAAAGGATAGGAACCTTCCACAAATTCCCAGTTTCGTTCTGCAGTCAGGACTGCGAAGATGAAGATGGCTCTCTGTATTGCGCAGGCGAGCGGGGCTTACCAGCCTGTGGCCCTGCAGGAATATTTCCACTCGTTCTGGACCCATTGCCTCCCAGCCTCGGCTGACGGTTCGGGTGAAGGTAGGACAGCACCAGGGTCAATCCCTGTACCAATCTAGGGTAGTCGGTTCAGGCTTATGGTGAGCCTTTGTGGGATGTCCCTTCCTGCTACCTGTAATTGTGGGTCCTTACTCCCCTCCCCTTCACTCCCCCCCCCCCCCCCTCCCTCCATATGTCTGCCTTGGGTGCCCCTGTCGCTGCTCTCTCCCGCCTCGCTCTCTCCGGGGGGGGGGGTTAGCCGGTGGTGTCCTGAGTAGTTTTGTCTTTTTTTATTACTGTATTTATGTGTGCTTGCCGGCGCTCCTCGGTGAGCGGCGACATACACTGTATTGAGTATCTGCGCTGTCATTGGCGCGGGGGGGGGGGGGTCGATTTTGCGCTCTTCGGGGGGGGCGGGTCCCGCGGATGATGTTTTTTGCATCACACGCCCGCGGCCCGCCCCTCAAGGTCTGTTCTGGCGCCATTTTGGCTCTGCGGTGTACTGGGCCCTCGTGTGCTGCTGCGCGCTGCTTTTTTCTGTCCGGATTGCGGTGAATCGGTCTCTTGGTCCGTGAGTCCCCTTCGGGGTTGTCTCTTTGCTTTTTCGCCACATTATTGGATTGTTATGTGTGTTTTTATTATGTCTTTCAGGCGGGATAAACGTGACTGTGGTTTCTCCCGGCCCTCTTCCCTTTTGTCATCTCCCACCTTCCCTAGCGGGTTTTGGGGCTTCCCGGGTGGCTCTTGCTAGCCTTAACCCTATACTGGCCATTGTGCCCATTTTAATCACCATATGGAGGCTTCCGGGGATAATGTGTTCCTTCGGGACAAGCCCAGCTGTGTGCCGCTTGTGGGGTATCCCCTGTGAGTGTCAGGGTATGCTTGCCCTGCGCCCAGAAGGTAATTGCGCTGCAGTCTGGGTTGCCTGCTACGCTGCCCAGCTCTGCGCCCCCTTCTACATCACCTACCCCCCCGTGCCTGCATTTGACCCCTAGTGAGGGACATGCTAGTGGGGAATCACATTATGACTTGGCCTTGCAGGTGGCCAGCCTGGAAAGGCATATGGCTGGGCCGGTCCCCCGTAAGGCTTCTGCCTAGAAGCGGCATTTAACTTCGGCTGTTTCCCTTTTTCCTGAGGAGGATGAGATTCTGATTCCTCTGAGGAGCAGCAGGAGATTTATGGTGGTACTGGGTCTCCTTTTGAAGAAGACCCATGGTCTCCTGAGGATACTGATTGGCTGTTTGCTTACATTTTTGAAGTACTGTGTATTACCCCTCCTGTCCCAGCTAAAAAGCAGCAGGGTGAGCTTTTTCACACTGTTAAACAACGCTTGGAGTTCCCTGAGCAGATCCACTTCAATAATTTGGTGCTCAAGGAGTGGGAACGTCCTAGCAGATTGCCCGCGGTGCCTAAGAGTTGGGACAGGAGGTATCCATTTCCTGCTGATGTGGTTAAGCGCTGTTCGTGTCCCCCTGAGGTGGATGCTCCCGTGCTTGGGTTGTCCAATACCTCGGTCATGCATTCCCCTGACACTTCTACTCTGAGGGATGGTGAGGACCAGCGTGTTGATCAACTGGCCTGTCACGCATTTGCTTGTGCAGGGACTGTTTGCCCTGTGTGCGCTGTGTGCGCCTGTGCACGCTTCTGCCATCACAGCTCTTGCTATTAAAGGGCTACTCAAGTGCCTTCTGGATAATCCCTCGGATGCGAATAGGGGGGAGGAGTATAGATCCCTCCTGCTTTGCTATGAATTTTTGGCATTTATTCTTTCTGCTATGGATGATGCGGTCAGGATGTGTGGTAAGACTCCTGCCCTTTTAGTGGCTATATGCAGCTCTGTTTGGCTGCATCGGTGGGCGGCTGATAATGCTGCTAAGAAGGCTCTCACTGGCTTCCCCTTCCCCTGGATCTGTTTGCCAAGGATGGTAGGCTGCCTCAACGCAGGAGGCAGCCGCTGCCCTTTCGGGGTGCTGGTTCTTCCCTCCCCTCTTTCCGTACTCCCAGGTCCGGTTGGGGTGCACCATTTGCGGGGGCACGTAGAGAACCTTGGGGCCGGGGTAGAGGCCGTGGTCGCCCCGGTCTCTCATGGGGTCCCAAGTCCAAATCTTCCCCCAAGCCCCCTCAGGAGGCGCCCTCACCCGTCCGGGTGGGGGGACAGTTGCGGCTCTTTGCTCACGTCTGGAGACTGTGCGTCTCATACCGGTGGATTCAGGAGGTGGTGTCCTCCGGGTACAAGATTGCAGCCTGGCCGCCCCCAAGATTCATCAGATCCCGGATGGCTCAAAGCCCCCTGTCAGCTCAGGGCTTGCGGTACAAAGCCTTTTGGAATTGGGTGTCATCTGCCCTGTGCCTTCCCAGGAAAGGGGCACTACCAATTTGTGGCCCTACTGTTCGGTCTTGGTCTTACCTCGGCTCCTCGGGTCTTCACCAAGGTGCTGGTGGGGGTGACGGCTTTGTTGAGATCTCAGGGCATTCGCATCCTTCCTTATCTGGACGACATTCTGATTGCGTCTCAGTCCTTCCATCAAGCCGAGCTGGATACCCAGATGGTGGTCTCCACACTCGAGTCCTTTGGTTGGGTGATCAACTATCCCAAGTCTTCTCTGTCTCCGTCCTTGGTGAGGTCCTTTCTGGGCATGACTCTGGATACATCTCAGGTCAAGGTTTTTCTGCCTCAGCAGAAGGTGGAGAGCCTGCAGAAGCAGGCACGGTCCCTACTTTCTTGCCCTCACCCCTCCATTCGGCAGGGGATGCAGCTGGTGGGCCTGATGGTGTCATGCTTCGAGGCGGTTCCCTATGCTCAGTTTCACATGAGACCTCTTCGGTTGCAGTTTGGGATCGGGGCCCTGTGTCCCTGGATCAGAAATTTGTTCTGTCCCCTCTGGTCAGTCAGTCCCTCTCGTCGTGGCTGGACTCAAGGAATCTCCTAGTGGGCAGGAGCTTTCTGCCCCTGTGCTGGGAGACTGTCACCACAGATGCCAGTCTGACAGGTTGGGGAGGCTTTTGGAAGTCTCTGAAGTTCCAGGGTCAGTGGGGCCCTCAGGAGGCCCAGTCACCCATCAACATTCTGGAACTGCGGGTGATAAGGTTGGTTCTTTTCCAGTTGACTCCGCACCTTCGGGGTTGGGCTGTTCAGATTCGTTTGGACAACCAGACGGCGGTTGCCTACATCAATCATCAGGGAGGGACTCGGAGCAAGCGAGCCCTCAAGGAAGTGTCTCTGGTACTGTCCTGCGCGGAGAAGAATGTTCCCTGCATATCGGCAGTTTACATCCTGGGAGTGGAGAACCTGAAGGCAGACTCTTTGAGCAGGGGGATGTCTTGGCTGGGGGAGTGGTCCCTCAGCGAAAGGGTGTTTCACTCTCTGTGCCACCGCTGGGGTCTGCCGGATGTGGACCTGTTTGCTTCACGTCACAATCACACATTCTTTGTCTCTCTGTCACAGGATCCTCTGGCCTTTGCCACGGATGCGCTAGCAATGCCTTGGAAGGGGTTTCGGCTCCTCTGTGTTCCCCCTGTTTCCTCTGTTGGGCAGGGTGCTGCGCAAGGCAGCCCAGGAAGGGGTGCCAACCATTCTGGTGGCCCCCTGTTGGCCAAGAAGGGTGTGGTTCGCAGACATCATGCAGTTGGCAGTAGATCAGTACGTCCTGCCCAAGGATCCAGATCTGCTCACTCAGGGGCAGCTGTGCCATCCCAATTTACAAACGCTGGCTTTGACGGCTTGGCTGCTGAAACCTCCATCTTGATGAAAAAGGGGTTGCCTGCCTCTGTTGTTGATACCATGATTAGGGCTAGGAAGAGGTCCTCGTCCTTTATCTACTACAGGGTCTGGCATGCTTACATTGCCTGGTGTGAGTCCAAATCTCTTCCCTGTCGAGTGTTTTCTATTCCCAGGATTCTGGAATTCTTGCAACATGGTTTGGATTTGGGCCTTCAACTTAGTACCCTCAAAGGTCATGTTTCAGCTCTGGCAATTTTTTTCCAAAGATCTTTTGCCAGTCACCGTTTGGTTAAGACTTTTTTCCAGGGGGTTCTCATGTGCGTCCGCCACGTAAGCCTATGTTACCAGTTTGGGATTTGAATATGGTATTATCTGCTCTGCAGGGTCGTCCCTTTGAGCCTCTCTGTGAGGCCGCTTTGCCCATTTTGACTCTTAAGGTAGCCTTTTTTGTGGGTATCACTTCTGTCAGGCGTGTTTCTGAGTTGGCGGCGCTTTCCATCAAACCTCCTTATTTTTAGCGACACCAGGACAAGGTGGTGTTTCGGTTTAAGCCGGATTTCTTGCCTAAGGTTGTGTCTGCTTTTCATCTCAATCAGGACATTGTCTTGCCTTCATTGTGTCCTAATCCTGCTAATTCCAAGGAGCGGACTCTGCGTTCCTTAGATGTGGTCAGGGTCCTGAAGTTTTACTTGGTAGCTACTGAATTCTCTCATTCAGGAAGACTGATGCTCTTTTTGTTCTTCCTTCTGGACCTAGGAAGGGTTTGCCTCCGGCTAAATCCACTATCAGCAAGTGGATCCGTCAGGCAGTGGTGCAAGCCTATTCTGCTAAGGGGACGGAGCCTCCCTTCCGCTTTACTGCTCATTCCACTCGTGCTATTGGTGCTTCTTGGGCTTTTCAGCACCAGACTTCTGTTGAACAAGTTTGTAAGGCCACTACTTGGTCTTCTGTCCAAGTTTTGCAAGGTTGATGTTAGGGCCTCAGCTGATGCTGCTTTTGGCCGCAAAGTTCTTCAGGCGGCAGTGGTTTAAACTGCCCGCCGTTGTTCTTTGGGGATCCCACCCTACGTTACGGACACTGCTTCTGGACGTCCCAAGCGTAAAGAATTTAGTGAAACAGGACTTGCTGTATACTTGGAAAAATACAATTCTGTGAGTACTCACCTGTAGAATTGATTTTGTAGTATACAGCAGGTCCTGTTTCAGCCCTCCCTTGTTATCATTATTCTCGGTTACCTCTCTATGGTGATTTTTTCAAATGTTTGGTTGGGGTTCCTTCTTTTTTATTCTCCCGGCTTCTTGTCTAACTGCTTGTAACACTGGGAATTTGTGTCCTTTTATAGGGCTGGGAGATGCCACAAGTCTTTTCTGCAGTCCACTGCGCCACCTTGTGGCGGATATCCCAAGCGTAACGAATTTAGTGAAACAGGACGTGCTGTATACTACAAAATCAATTCTACAGGTGAGTACTCACAGAATTGTATTTTGCCTGGATAAATCCCTTTTAAAGTTGTGTTAAATAGTTATCAGTACACAGCTAGCATCAAATAAAATAATTCTGATTAACCCCAGATAAAGTTCAGCTGTTCTAGTCGGATTTTCCTGACATTTTCTTATTTGTATTTTACAGCATAACTGGAGATATTTTGATAGAGCGAGGGCCACCTATTTCTAGGCAGTAACCACAATATATAACAATCTTGTGAAGGGAGGACAAAAAATTGATGTATTTATTGCATACATGTATTACATGCTGGTATTGAATATCATACCAGATAGTACATATAAATATTACAGCACAGTAATGTCAGACAGTTATTCCTAATGTGATTCGGGGGTTAAAGATGTCCCCTTAGCCGTGCAGTTTTGTTGATGCCTTTCGCCTATGGTGGAGGATGGCTTCATCAGAATATGCTGTTAATATTTTTGCAGAAATAGGCATTCACAATCGTACGTTAACATATAGTAATAGGAATAGAAATGTTCTTAGCTGTGTATATATATATATATATATATATATATATATATATATATATATATATAGTGACAGAAAGTTGTACTATGTTAGCCATCGATGTAAGCAGGAAATCCAAGGTAATACCTTTTTTGGCTAACTCAAATAGATTGAAAATGCAAGCTTTGAAGCTTCTTCTTCAGGCATAATACAAATCTGTAACTTAGACACACACTTGTGCAGAAGACTACAAAGGAGTCACAATTGTGTTTTCTAGTGACACACTTGAAAAATAGCAAAGTCGTAAAATCGTAAGCTGTGAGATAAGCCCACTATAAATCGTCATAATCCCCCCCCCCCCCATTCTTATCTCACAGCTTACGATTTTATGACTTTGCTATTTTTCACATGTCACTATAAAAATAATTGTGACTGCTTTGTAGTTTTCTGTATAAATGTATGTCTAAGTTACAGCTCTGTATTATGCCTGAAGAAGAAACTTAAATCGCTTTGGAAGCTTATTGAGTTAGACAATAAATGGTATTACCTTAATCTTGGTGTGTGCATGTGTATATAGGACTGGTAACTTTAATGGCGGTAGGAATTGTATCGCCCATGTGTGAGTAAATTGGTAAGTATAGTGGAAGCGTTTGGTTGGTAAATAGAGGTGAAAGTTATACTAAAGCCGATTACCTGATTGTTGTCCCATTGTCTCGGGCTACACGTTGCACTGTCCCAAACCTCAATCCATTTTCAGTAGTTCTGAAGTTGTCTTTAAAAGTATTAGAGCATTGGAGATTCATAGAAAAATTAAGAGAAACCGTGGGTGTGGCAACAGCGATGTGATTTAAGCACACTGTGATGAGTGTGAGAGGAGGGCGGGGTTTCAAAGCTGCAGAGAGAGGCAGCCAATCAGGACATATGTGCAGAGAGTAAGGGCTGTTTCCGTTCTTGGTCCACTGACAGTTGATTGATTGAACCAGGTCAGTAGGGCAGGACTGAAAGCTGAACGAGGAAGCGATTTATTCTTGGTGTGCCACACACCCCGCTTCACTTGTAAATATTCATCACTTAATGGGTTAACTCACCGCCAGGTGACGTAGTGCAGAGAGGAAGTCTTGTAACGAGCCCCCTTCCGGCCTATATATACCTGGTACCTCCCTTCAATCACCAGTATTTTTCTCTCTGCTTGACGACAAGACAGAAGTTTGAAGTCTCCTGCTTACAGGTAGGCCGGGGTTTTCTTACCCCGCCACCATCCTTTTGGTCTATTTCTGCCCGGTTTGAGTGTGTATACCTTAATGGTGGAATGGAAGCCTCCCAGCCTAGGCTGCTCACCGGGCAAATGGTAGATGGCACTTTAAGTGCCTAGGAGCTTATCTCCTACCGCTCTACCTCATGCGTGGGGCAATGCGGCTATCCGGCATGGTGATCCGGAAATGGGATGCCCCTGTCCCGAGGGTCCCCGTAGCCCCTTTTCTCCCCCGTTACGGTCCCTTCTCCCTTCACTATGGGGGGGGGGGGGGTTTGAGGGTGTGCTCTTAGTATGTGTGTTTCACTTGTATCACTTTATTTCAACATGTGTGTATGTTCATGTTATGCATTAAGTTTATTCAGCATGTGTATACTTTTAGGTCTGCTTGAATGGCAGACCGCGCTGGGTAGGTGGCTGGCCGCTTTTTCAAAGCAGACTTTTGCTTTAGTGGCCCCCTACCCCCTCCCCCCTTCCCCGCTGGCACTGTATGTAATTTATTCGCATAGGCTGCGCTGTGCGGTCTTTATTGTCCTCCCCCCTCCGCTGCCTGGGCGCACATGTAGTGGCCCATCTGGTGTAATCCCCAGCTGAAAGGCTGTACTGATCGGCGTAGGGGGCGGGTCCCGGTGACGCGGCATCGGGGGCGTGGCGGCGGCGTTGTGCGGCGGGCCCAGCATTCACTTCCCTTCAATGGGGGAAGTCACGTGGGCGCGCGGCCACACTTGGTCTTCTGTGCTGTGGCTGCTGGCTGCAGTCCTGCTCTCCGGCTGCTGCCTTCGCTTGGTCCAGGTAAGCGGCCCCACCTGGTGGGGGCCGTTAAGTGGGAAGTGCATATCTTTCTGTGTTGGATATGGTGGGGAGTCATATTTTATTAGGGGGCATGATTTTGCTCATCTTTAAAGGCATTTTTTGTGCTATGCCTATATGATTCTTATACACATGTGAGGATCTGATTGTGGTGTCTTTTGCCTTACAGATCCCGGGGTCCCTGCTTATGGTGGCCCTCCAGCTCTATGTTGCCTGAATATTTATTGGGATATTTATTAATGCTTGTATATATATAATCTATATATAGATATATATATAGTTTATTAAAGGGGACCTTAACTTAAAAAAAAAAAAAAAATCCTCCCTTCCAGGACATTTACAAATAAAGGGGCATCCCGGGTTGGCTTATGCCTTAAAAGACCCAAGTATTGCGAATACCATAAATCACCATATGGAGGCTTCCGTTATTGCCGGAAACTGTTCTGCTGAACCCTTCGGAGGGTGCGTAGGTTGTGGGGCCCTACTCCCAGCTGATGATGTCTTTATTTGCATCCCTTGTGCAAAACAGACTATTGCGCGCCAGTCCGTTGCTTCGGCGGCGGGCCCATCGCATCCTTCATCATCTCCTACCTCTCCCTTCCTGTTCCGGACCCCGCATGACACTGTCAAAAGTGGGGATTCGCATTCCGAGGTGGCGGCACAGCCCAGCCCCCGGAAAGTAGTGCCCGTTAAAGCAGCGTTAAAGGCCGCTGCAAAACGGAGGCACCTGACTCCGGTACCTTCGGCTCCACAGGACGAGTTATGTGAGCCTGTGGAATGGTCCGATGGTTCCCCGGACGAGGATGAATTCCTGTTGGAGTCAGATGAGCCTGCAGGTCAGCTTGAGGCTGATGTGATTGGCGATTGGTCGGAGGGGGTTGTTTTTGACACCCCCTCCATTCTGGCTCAAATGTTTAAAATTTTGAATTTAGATCCACCTGAGGCGGCCGCCCTGACAAAGGGTCAGTTGTTTAAGGAGCCTCAGCCGCGTTGGGTTTTTCCCAGACAACACCACTTTGAGAGGGTGGTTCTTAAGGAATGGGAACATCCCACGCGGTTATCTGGAATCCCTTCCTGTTGGGAAAAGCGTTATCCTTTTCCGCCAGAGTTAGTAAAGCTTTGGTCTGTCCCTCCTGACGTCGATACCCCTGTGCTAGGGCTCTCCAGCACGGCTATGGTACAGTCTGCTGAGACCACTGTCCCTAAGGATGGGGAAGATCGTCGGATTGACCAATACGCTCGCCATGGTTTTATTTATTCCGGGTCAGTGTTGCGCCCGGTGTGTGCTTCAGCCCTTCTTCTATTGGCAATTAAGTCTTTAATTCAGGGGCTATATGAGGATCTTAATCCCGCTTGTAAACGGTTCACTACGCTTAAGCAGTGTGAATCTTTTGTGTCTTATGTCCTGGCCGCTCAGGACGATGCGCTGGCTATGAGTAGCAAGGCAGCGGCTATGCTGGTGGCTATTCGCAGGTCAGTATGGCTGCGTCAGTGGTCAGCGGACGCGGCTTCCAAAAGGGTGCTCACAGCTCTCCCCTTTTTGGGGTTGCGTCTGTTTGGGGAGAAAATTGATTCAGTCGCAAAGGGTGGTAAGATGCCAAGAGGCCTCGTGTCCCCTTTAGGGGGGCAGGTTCCGGTAGGCCCTCCTTTCGAGGATTCAGAGCGGGCAGGGGTGCTTCCTTTCCCGCTACCAGAGGTACAGGTTGGACTCGGGGGAGGGGCCGTGGCCGGCCCGCTCAGTCCTGGGGCACCAAGCCCAAACCTGCTGATAAGCCCACTCGGCAATGAGGGGCTGCCCTCACCCGTGCGGGTGGGGGGACTATTGCGACACTTCTCCCAGATTTGGAACCAAGTGGTTCCAGGCAGATGGATCCAGGAGGTAGTGTCGGCCAGTTACGACCTGGAATTCGAGTCTCACCCTCCTTCACGGTTCGTTCGTTCGGTCTCGGGTGCCCATCGTTCCTTTGGCCACGCAGGGGCTCCTGGCGTCGGTAAGGAATCTGTTAGAGATAGCGGTCATCCGGCCGGTGCCGCGCTTAGAGATGGGCCTCGTTTTCTACTCCAATCTTTTCGCAGTCCCCGAGAGAGATGGCTCGGTTCATCCCGGCCTGAACTCTCATCATCACAGAGTGTTTCTTCCTTTTGCCCAGGTTCACACGAGAACGCTTCAGCTTTTTCTGTTAGCGTTTTGGGACCAGCAACCTCAGTCGCTGGTTCAGTCCTTCCAGTTGTCCTCCCGTGTACGGCAGTCCCTCCTGTGGTGGTTGGTCTCGACCAATCTTGTGTAGGGCAGGTCGTTCCTGACCCCCCTTTGGGGAATTGTCACCACGGACGCCGGTCTGTCGGGATGGGGCAGATTCTGGAAGGAGCTGCAGTTTCAGGGGCAGTGGGGACCTCAGAGGCCCCACTTACCCTTCAATATTCTGAAACTGAGAACCATCCGTCAGGTGCTTGCTCTCCTGACTTAGCACGTTCTAGGCCTTCCGGTCCAGATGTGTTCAGACAATCAAACAGCGGTTGCTTACATCGGTCTTCAGGGAAGGACTCGCAGTCTGAGTACTCTCAGAGAAGTGTCCCTGATCCTGACTGGGGCGGTGTTCCATGTTCCTTGTCTCTAAGCGGTTTACATTCCAGAGGTGAAGAAACAGGTAGCGGACTGGTTGAGCAAGGGCTCTCCCCGTCTGGGAGAATAGGCTCTCCATCCTCGGGTGGGTCGCTCACTGTGTCTCCAATGGGGGACCCCAGAGGTGGACCTGTTGGCCCCTCATCACTATCACAGGCTCCCGAGCTTCGTGTCGCTCTCCCAGGATCCTCTGGCTCTGGCAGTGGACGCCATGTCCCTGGGCTGGGGAGTTCTGGGATTTCTATACCTGTTTCCTCCGATACCCATGCTGAGCAGGGTGCTTCGGAAGTTGGCTCTGGAAAAGGTGTCCGCCGGTCTCGTGGCCCCAAGGTGGCCAAGACGAGTGAGGTTCGCAGACATCGTTCGGCTGGCAGTGGACCAGTTCGTTCTGCCTCTTCGGCCCGATCTGCTCACTCAGGGTCAATTGTGTTACCCCAATTTACTAGCGCTGGGTTTGATGGCCTGGCTGCTGAAACCTCCATCCTGAAGGAGGGTCTTTCTGATTCAGTCATTAAGACTGTGATCAGTGCCCGGAAGAGGTCTTCTTCCATCACCTACTATAGGACTTGGAAAGCCTATATTGCTTGGTGTGAGATAAGATCTTTTCCTTGTAGGGTCTTTTCGGTCTCCAGGATTCTGGAGTTTTTACAATCAGGGCTGGACTCTGGTCTCCAGCTGAGTACGTTAAAAGGGCAGGTCTCTGCCTTATCTGTCTTTTTTCAGAAGCGTGTTGCGCTTAAACCTTTAGTTAAAACTTTTTTCCAGGGGGTTACGCATGTGTGGCCTCCCAGGAAACCATTACTCCCTGTTTGGGATTTGAATTTGGTTCTTTCTGCTCTTCAGGCTCCTCCTTTTGAGCCTTTGCAGGATATTGCTTTGTCTACCCTGACTCAGAAGATTGTCTTCTTGGTAGCGATCACGTCGGTCCGGCGTGTCTCAGAGTTGGCGGCCTTGTCTATCCAGGCGCCTTACTTTGAGAGGCATCAGGATAAAGTGGTCTTTCGGTTCAAGCCAGACTTTCTTCCTAAGGTTGTTTCTGCTTTTCATTTGAACCAAGATATTGTTCTTCCCTCCCTGTGTCCTAATCCTAAGAATGACAAAGAGAGGGGTTTGCATTGTCTGGATGTAGTACGCTGTGTTAAGTACTACTTGATTATCACGTCTCCTTTTCGTAGGACGGATTCCTTTTTTGTTGTGCCCCATGGGCCTAAGAAGGGTTTGGCACCAGCCAAATCTACCATTAGCAAATGGATACGTCAGGCCGTTACTGCGGCCTATTCTGCTAAGGGAAGAGTTCCTCCTTTTCGTATCACTGCTCATTCTACTCGCGCCGTTGGGGCGTCTTGGGCTTTTCAGCACCAAGCTTCTGTTGAACAAGTTTGTAAGGCCGCCACTTGGTCTTCTGTTCTTACTTTTTCTAAGTTTTACAAAGTTGATGTGCGAGCCTCAGCGGATGCTGTTTTTGGCCGCAAAGTTCTGCAGACTGCAGTCATTTAAGTTATGCTTCACCTGGCCTTGAGATGCCCTTCCCTTGTGGACACTGCTTTTGGATGTCCCATTAAGTGATGAATATTTAGAAGTGAAGCGGGGTGTGTGGCACACCAAGAATAATACCATTTTGTGAGTAATCACCTGAAAAATGGATATTGTTGGTGTGCCACACACCCCGCTTCACTCCCACCCTTTTCGGTATTACCAAAGCCTTTATATGGTGAAGCCTTTTTATTTATATCAAAATTGATTTTGAGGTTACCGGTGGAATACTGGTACCTTGTCTTTCTGCTTTTTAATATACTGGTGATTGAAGGGAGGTACCAGGTATATATAGGCCGGAAGGGGTCTCGTTACAAGACTTCCTCTCTGCACTACGTCACCAGGCGGCGAGTTAACCCATTAAGTGATGAATATTTAGAAGTGAAGCGGGGTGTGTGGCACACCAACAATATCCATTTTTCAGGTGAGTACTCACAAAATGGTATTTCCTCACTAAGGAGACAGAGCACTGGATCCACTTAATGAAAGGTAAGCTACTGATATTTATTTTTTAACTTTTGACTTGCCAAACACCTTAATGGGGAGGTGGCTTTATCCTTGCTACTCTGTGGTTGGAGGGGGTAGGGTTACCTTTGATGTAGGTTAAAAGGAAGTAGTAGTGGCATGTCCTTACATCTTTGAAGGTTTGAAGTGCAGGGGCAGCTGCTCGTTAACCCCTATATAAGCCGAGGGTATACGTCTATCAGTTTTATACTGCTTTTCCAGCAAAGCCATGACCTGTAAGCAGGGTGGATTTGATTTAAATCGAACTGATTTAAATCACGATTTAAATCACGATTTAAATCACTAGTCAGTAAGGCTTGATTTAAATCAGTGATTTAAATCAAAGTTTCTACCTAAACTAGTTCTTGCTATTTTAACATGCAAGTAGATGAAGATTTTTAGAATCACTTTTTATATTACTTTTTTCTCCCCAGTTTAATGGGTTAATCATTCATATTTGGACACCACTGTTCTGTTGTACTTAGGAAGGAGAAAAATAATCCTGACCTTAATAACAATTTAAATAGATTTATTCAACTGAAACAATAACAACATTACAGCATACGTTATTTGCTTAAACAAACACAAACATCCATGTTTTGTTAACTAATTTGGCTAAACAAAATATATATATATTTTAAGAAACTTAGACTGTCAGCCCAGCCGACACATGAAAAACTTAAATACTACTGTCCCTGCTGTCCTCTGTAGCTCACTAGTCATAGGTTTGTAGAACAATAGGATTAAGGTCTTTTTCTCAACTCTGTTCATGTTGTACCATTTTTGCTGTGAAGAAGAGGCTGGGACCTCTGCGGAGTCAAATTCAGTTTTGAGAACTGCGTAAGTAAAGCGAGCGTCTGTGATAATATAGGAGAGAAACTGCCCGCTAATCCTACAGAAACCTCTGGAAGAGCATGGCATTGTGAATGTTACACATATACAGCCTTTATTCTGCTGAGTTAAACAACTCAGCTTTATCTCATGATGGAAGAACCTTTGGATGGTAAAATATTTTCCTCAAAAAGCAGTTTATTGAAAAAAAATCCGATTTAAATCAAAATAATCCGATTTAAATCAAAAAAATCCGATTTTTTTGATTTTTTTAAAAAAAACATTGATTTTTATCCACCCTGCCTGTAAGCCACTTACAACACATCAGAATAATGTGACTATTAGAATAATAAGGAAGAGGCGCTTTCCTAGAACCAAAAGTATTTACACAGCGGCCCAACACAAGGAATCGTAGATTTACCCATCACTTCTTGCAGCGGGCGTAGCCATGCAAATTATCTCTTTATGTCTAGGGGCCATACATGACACGCAAGCCGCTGAGCGTCCAATGCCAAGGGTTAGCTCAAACCGGACCTTCACCCTGAATAAGAGTCTATCTTATATGTTTCCCACACCCTGTACATACAGATTGGCCACATTAAAAATCATCCTACCTGCACCTACTGCATTTTATGAGCCTTTAAACATCCAAGATGGTGGCTTATGGAATCTCAGGCTGCCGGCAAACAGGAAGTGTCTTCTGACTGTGCTGCTCTGCATTCTGGGATTGCTGACCTTTTCCTGATCCCAGCTCTGCTCTGTCTGTACAAAGCACAGCTATAACCCCACCCCCTGCCACTTTTCACCCCTCTCCTCAATATGTGATGCTACTGAGCCAAGATGGCGCCGCCCTTAATCTAGAGCGCTGAACAGAGTTGCAGGACAGTGGGTGGGGGGGGGGAGAATAAAAAGTAATTAAAAACGTTAAATATATTAATTTTAGATGCTGGGGAATAGTTTTTTAAGGGTTTGGGCTTTCCATTAAATGATGGTGAAGGTCCACTTTTAAAATTTACGCAGCCTAACATCCTCCACTAGTGGACACGTGTTTCGACCTTCCATGTCTCATCGGCACAAGGCTGAAAGTGTGTAGCTGTATGGGGGGGGGGGGAGTTACAAGTCGTGGGTCCCTCCACATGGTGGCTTGTGCCTTTTTATTATTATTATTATTATTATTATTGTTTGTTTATATAGTGCCATCATCTTTTCGGTAGCGCTTTACAGGGGAGATAGAACGTAGTACAGGGAACAATACAAAATTAGATACCACAATGTTGTGAGCACAAGAGACAAAAGGGAGGAGAGCCCCGCCCTTGTATTAGAATAATTTTTTTTTGTTTGTTTTTTAACTTCAGAGTAGGTAAATCTATGGCATTTGTTTTTTTTTATAGTAATTTGGTTTATAGTCTGAACCCTCTTTAAAGTTTATGTAGCCTTCGGCTCAGGCCGTAATGCTATGATTTAGCCGCAGAGCCTGGCACGGAATGAATACTTCGAATGTGCCTTAATAAGAAACACCGGCGACTCCCAGAAGGCCGTGGAAGGTTTAGCTCCTCGCCACACACACAGTCAGACGGGGATCAGTGTGTACAGAAAGCCAATTCAGCCCTGGCACAGTCCTTTTGTTATTTTTGCAGGGAGTGCGTTTTTTTTTTTTCTTCCCCTCCTTCCTCCTCGTTCTCCTTTTTTTTTGTCTGGAGTGTCATTTGCAATTCATTGTCTCATGTTTTCTGAGCGGGGTGTATTCAGCTGCCGTGACCCCGGGTCTTGCACATTTAGCTCCTTGGATACAATGCGCTGACGTTACCAGTGATGGTCAGGATACAAAGACTGTTGGATATCATTAGCAATAAAATAAGCCCTTTGTTACTGGCTGTTATCACTGAACACCTGATTAAAGAATAGTAAGGCCGATCGAACCACTCGCTAAATGCTATATACAGACCACCTACGTCAGGCGCTGCTGCTATTGGTATGCAGAAAAGAAAAGGAAAAGTAAAAACAAGGGTAGTGATAGTACTTTTTTGCTAACTAGAAAGTTAACTTTGTAGCAGTTTCGGGGATATTGCCATACAACGTGACTGATTGACAGGCCAAAAGGCGATCCACACTAGTCCATCACTTTCGTTCAGGCGATTGAGCAAAGCAAATTATTTTATTTATTTTCAGCCATTTTAACGTTACTAAACATTTTTTTTTTACTTTTGATCCACTTTAAATTCATACATGGAATGGTGAAAGATATATAGTTTGATAAAGAGACGCCTGAGGGGTGAACTAATTATGTATAAATATATCCAGGGGTCAGTACAGAGCTCTGTAATCTATCCACAATCTGAGTGTAACCATAAACCGAGGGCATCCTTTATGGTTAGAGGAAAGACTCTTCTTACACAGACATAGGAGGGGATTCTTCTCTGTAAGAGCAGTGACACTATGGAACTCCCTGCCAGAGGAGGTAGAAATACAATAAGAGTTCAAAAATGGCCTGGATGCCACTTCAACAGCTATGGCTGCTAGACCATTGGAAGGAGATCTTTTATTACACAGGTTGAACTGGATGGAGTAAAGTTTTTTTTGTTTTTTGTTTTTTATTCGAATGACAGGCAGGTTGAATAAACACTTTTTTTATGGTTAAAAAAAAATCTCCCCCCCCCCTCACCCAATGCAGCACCTAGCCCTTGTAATTACCGGCCTCTATGCCAGGGATGAAATCTTTTATAGTAAGGGCAGGGCCTCTGTGAAGTCTCCCCTGTGACACCTTGCATTACTGGAGAGGCTACTCTAATTTACCATCTCATTTCTCCCCATCTCCCTCCTTGTTTCAATTCTTTGCTCTCTTTTTCTTGCTAATATTTTTATTTTTTATCAGTTATAAAAACCCAATGCAACAGGCAGGGCCGGCGTCAGCACCCGGCAAGATGGGGCAGCTGCCAGGGGCCCCCACCCTCCTGGGGGGCGCACTGACAGGGCCAACCTGGTGCCCACATCTTGAATCGTTGGGTTCCACACAACGGGGCATCTCGATTTAAATTCCAGGGGAGGAAGTGCTGGGTTTTGTTGCCCACATCAGCTGATTTCCTATCCCTGGAGAATCACAATCTGTGATACCCCACTGTGTGAAACCCCCCTGGGATCGCTGGCATACCTACTATGCAAGCAGTTCCACCACTGAGTTTTGGTCCGCTTTACAGGGGCATCTCAATTTGGGAGAACTCCCCTGGTTTGTCCGTTAACTCAAACTGGTGATCCCAAAGGGCATACACCAGTTTGAGGAAAGTAATGAACAAAGGTGGGGGGGGGGGAGTCACACACAGGGGCATCCAAAATCAGAGAAATCTAGATTAGTTTAGACTCCGAGGTCAGGTTTAAAGGGGTTTGGTGCATTTCAAAGTAGACCAAAACTAGAATTTTGGTCCAAATTGCATGATCCTTAAGAAGCATCCAGATTTGGGACGTCCCTCAGTGTTGTGACGCGACTTGCCACAAAGGGGCCCACTGAGACCATGCTGCCCAAGGGCCTACATAAACCTGGAGCCGGCGCTGGCAACAGGCATATAGGAACTGGTAACCCAGGGCTCAAGGGCAAAACTGCTGCCCCCCCAACTCTAGTAATTGGCAGCTCCTGTGCCAGAGATGGAAGCTTTTATAATGCAGAGGGTGGGGCCTCCATGGAACTTCCCCCATGTGACTCTGCAACACTGGAGGCGAGATTCCCATTTACCACCTCCTTCCCATCTCCCTCTAGCTTAAACCGGACCTTCACCCTGAATAAGAGCCTATCTTATATGTTTCCCCCTGCACATACAGATTGCTCACATTCAAAATCATCCTACCTGCATCTACTGCATTTTCTGAGACTTTAAACATAGTGACACATGGAGCATCAGGCTGCCTTCTGGAGTGTCTTCTGACTGTGTTGCTCTGAATTCTGGGATTGCTGTCCTTTTCCTGACTCCAGCTCTGCTGTCTGTACAGAGCACAGCTGTAACCCCCCTGCACTTGCCCCTTCTCCTCTCCTCAGTATGTGATGCTTCTGAGGCAAGATGGCGGCGCCCGTATCCACGAGTCCTGGACAGAGTTGCAGCCCAGCAGGGGAAAAAACAAAAAGTGACAAAAAACTTAAGATATATTAATTTTAGATGCTGGGGAATAGTTCTTTAAAACATTTTGGATTTTCATTAAATGATGCTGAAGGTCCGGTTTAATGTTTTTTTTTTTTATTGTTTAAAAACTCATTGCACCAGGCAAAGAGGGACTGGTAAACCAGGGCTCAAGAGCAAAACTTCCACCCCTAGTGATTACCAGCCCCTATGCCAGGGATGGAAGCTAATTGCTCCCCGGGTGCTGAATTTAGGGCAGCCCACCCCTTCGGGCACATGTGCACTTCACTGCCACTTAGTGTGTTATACGCCTGTGTGTGGTCATATGGTGTTTATTCACTGTGTGTCCACTGTGTGTAATTTACTTGTGTGTAGTCACTATTATAGTGTGTGTTCACGGAAATGTGTTGTTCACAAGTGCAGAGATGGGAACATGTGGAGGAAACATTTCATGCGTGTTAGCACACAATGGCCACTGTTACTATTTTTTTTTATAATAGAGACGTTATGGAATCTCCCCCATGTAACACTCTGCAACACTGGAGAGGATATTCCCATTTACCACCTCCTTCCCACCTCCCTCCTTGTTTCAATTCTTTTCTCTTTTTACTAGCTAATCTTTTTCTTTTTTTATTGTGTAAAAACCCGATGCAACAGGCATATAGGGACTGGTAAAGTAGGCCATCCCTCAGCCTTAGTAATTGCCGACCCCTATGCTAGGGATGGATGCTTTTATACCACAGAGGGTTGGGTCTCTGTGGAACGTCCCCTTCTGTGACGCTGCAACACTTGAGGAGATATTCCCGTTTACCGCCTCCCTACCATCTTTTTCCTGGCTTCAATTTTGTCATCTCGTTTACTAGCTAATCTTTTTATTTTATTATTGTTTAAAAAATCCGATGGAACAGGCATATAGGGGGCTGATAAAGAAGGGCTAAAGGGCAGAACTGCTGTCCCTCAGCCCTAGTAATTGCCGACCCCTATGCTAGGGATGGAAGCTTATATAGTACAGAGGGTGGGGCCTCTGTTAAGTCTCCCGGACTGGAGACACTGGCACTGGAGGGGAGTGGTACAAATAGTATATTACGATTTTACCACCTCCTTCCTCGTCCTTGTTTCAATTCTCTTCTATCTTACTAGCTAATCTTCTAATTTTCTTCACCTCTCCGGATTCTTGCTTCCCGAACTGCATTGGACGAAAGCTTCCATTGTTAATGCTTGAATTGACAGACATCTTTCCTTGGTAAAAAAAAAGATGTAAAATGAAAGCATACTTTCCTTACCTGCCATGTAGCTGAACCTACCTGGTCCCCCTTTCTATAGCTTTGCTCTAAGAATGTTATGTGTTTAGGCAGAAGACGTACATCACACATGCTCAGCGGTCTCGTCAAGGGTCATTAACGGGTCATATTTTGTGGATCTCCACATAACTGCTCTGTAGCTCTGCTGCTGCACTAATTATTTCACCTGTGTGTCTGTGGAGAGTGGCAAAACCTGACTTTCCCCCGGTAGCTTTCCAGGGGAGGTTTGGGGAACACTGGTGTACATCATTGGTGTCCAACTCTCTCCTTAAACCAGACCAACACTCGTTTTTTCTTTGTGTTTAATCTTATTTTATTAGGTTTTCAGATATAACACATTAACACATGTGCACACAACATACAACATAATGGCAGACAAAGTGCAGTCTCTTCATCCATCTGTACAACCCATAGTATTCTTCACAATAATAGTTGTATCAACCTCGACTTATTTCAGCTTCTATAACCTTTTAGCTTCCTATCCAGTTCCTTCTATTATCCGGGTGCTCCTCTCCACTCTGCCCATTTTTTCTTTAACAGGTGTTGGTCCCGCTGTCTGCTTATCACAATAAGCTCGGGGGGGGGGGGGGGGGGGGGAACATCTAGACTGCTGGAGTCCCCTTCGCAGATAACCTCCCAGAACACCCGTAATACTCACCTTCATTACGAGCCAGCGCCGGGAAAGGAGTCCCACGATTGGCTGCCGGACGGTCACGTGGGCAGGTCGTGCCAGCACAGAGGATGCGACTATGGCCAATCGCGGGACTCCTTTCCTAACGCTGGCTCGTAAATGAAGGCCAGTATTACGGCGTTCTGGGGAGTTATCTACGAGGGGGCTCCAGCATGGATGCCCCTCTGATCTTATTGTGATGAGCAGACAGTGGGACCAACAACCGTTAAAGAAAAAACGGGTTTTGGTCTGGTTTAAGGGCCACGGACAGGTCATGTTTTGGGGTTTTCCATGTAGTGGGCTCTATAGCCCTGTGTGACCGCCCAGCAGCCAATCATTGGACTCCTTTCCCGATGCTGGCTCGTAATGAAGGTAAGTATTACGGCGTTCTGGGAGGTTATCCTTGGGGGGGGGGGGGGGGCGCCAGCATTCTGGATGCCTCCCTGAGCTTATTGTGATGAGCAGACAGTGGGACCAACACCGTTAAAGGAAAAAAAAACTGTGTTGGTCCGGTTTAAGGTCCACCGATAAATCATGTTTTGAGGCTTTCCATGTAGCGGGCTCTATAGGTCTTTCTGAGCACTAATTACTCCCCCTGTGCATCTATGTGGAGATCTGCAAAGACTGGCCTGTTCATGGGCCCTTAAAGCGGTCCTTCACTCTGAATAAGAGTCTATCTTATGTTTCCTGCACATACAGATTGCTCACTTTAAAAATCATCCTACTTGCATCTACTGCATGTTATGAGCCTTTAAACATCCAAGATGGCAGCTCATGGAACATCAGGCAGCCTGCAAACAGGAAGTGCCTTCTGACTGTGCTGCTCTGCATTCCGGGACTGCTGACCTTTTCCTGACCCCAGCTCTGCTCTGTCTGAGCAAAGCACAGCTCTAACCCGCCCCACTGTACTATCCCACTCTCCTCTCCTCAGTAAGTGTGATGAGTCAAGATGGCGGTGCCCGTATCCTAAAGTCCTGAACAGAGTTGCAGCCCAGTGGGGGAAAGAATAATAAGTGACTAAAAACGCAGGAGTTTTAATTAAGTTCGGGTGTATAAGTGACCCCTCCTCTCATTAGCCAACGTGTTTATATGGATTTTTAATATTACACAATTTCGTGATAGTGCTCCTTTAATGAGAGGGTTGTGCATCTTGTGTGAGCCAACCCTCTTGCCAAGGAACACCAACAGGCCACATTTTGCAGATCTCCACACAAATGCATGGGTGAAATAATTCGTGCTCAGACAGAGCTACACAGTCGTATATGAAAATCCACCAAACATGACCTGTTGGTGGCCCTTGAGGAGAGGGTTGAACAACTATGATGGACACCACTGTTCCTCCAACCCTAAAAATCCAACTCTTTATTCCAATGGTTCCATGATCCATGTCATGAGTAAGGACCGGCGGATCCGAAACGCGTAGACGTTTCTAGAGATCACCCTTGTTTTATCAGATTGTCTGCATGGTTCGGCACCTTTTTTTAATCATTGGAATAGAACGTTGGACTTTTAATAGCTCATTTCGGCTAGCTATCCATTGCAAGCAATACAGAGTGGAGCTCTCTTGCTACATGGATCAAGTAAAGAAGGGAAACGGATATGCACAGCCTGGAATCTGGGTGGTGCAGGCCCTTGGATAGAACCACAAAAAGGGAAATAGGACTCTAGACCTGTTCCATTATGAATCGCAGAGATATGGCCGCACACAATATGATTATCATTAAAATAAAATGTATTAGCTAAAATTACGTGATCCAATGCATATGACATGTACCAAAGACATACACAACCATGAATAAAAAAACATATAACAATAAGCTGGGTGGGGAGAATAAATATGGGGCTAATGCAAATATTCAAAATTTATAATAGGCTGACCTCTGGTGCCAGAGTGCGGCATAATCGGCAAGACTCTGGAAAAGGTTGGTGCCCAATATTGAAATAAAGTTCAATGTGCCAAGTGATGCAGGTAGGGCAAAGAAAAAGTTAATAGTATGTGCAGTGAGCAAAAAACAGCAATGGATCTAAGGATAACAAAGTTGAACAATGTGCAGTAAAGTGCAAATGTGCAAATACAAAGTGTATAATCAAATAAGCCCAAACTGGGTGAAAGTGCAGAGTGGCAAAGAAGCGTCAGCCAGTTTATGTAACACTAGGCAGCAAAAAGATAATAACGGACACGTCACCAATATGAAAAAGCCCCGTCCACCCCACCAGAATCACCAACATGGATCAAGGCTTGGTGATTGCAGGTAGAGTTGACTCTGTTGTTCCCCCAACCCTTACCTGGAGAGCCACCAACAGACCAGGTTTTGCCGCTCTCCAAACAGACGCACAGTTGGAGTGCAGCAGCAGAGCAATAGAACCAGCTATGTGGAGACCCACAAAACCTGTTGGTTGGGCAACCATGATGTACACCCTTCCCAGGACAAGTTTCTCACAGAAGGCATAGGTCTACTACAATGCAAATTACGACACCGGTCCTTTATCTTAACCCTTGTGTTATTGATCTTCATACGTATGCATTTCCTCCCAACCATTACAGTGCCAATAACAAATAAGAGTTATTTCTCATGCTGGGTGCTACTCTATGGCATTGTAATCATTTTCCTTTTTTATTAAAAGAATTGTACGCATGTACCGTTCAGAACAATGTCATCCCTGTCTGGGTTCTTTTGTAGTCGGAATATCCCCTCTCTAATAAGC
Source organism: Gastrophryne carolinensis (assembly GCA_027917425.1). NCBI lineage: Eukaryota > Metazoa > Chordata > Amphibia > Anura > Microhylidae > Gastrophryne > Gastrophryne carolinensis. The sequence continues at coordinate 17,771,394 of CM051238.1, forward strand.
TTGGTAATTTTATAGAGCCATAAACTGTTTTGTTGGGAGGATTGTGGACATAACAATGCAGAACATCTGACTTGTTATGACCTGAAACCTAATCTAAAATGAACTAAAATCGGCGTTTTGTTCTGCGGTTGGTTAATTGCATCAGTATGCCTGGATTCCACCTTTTACTGCTGCGGGCAATTGCTGGCCATTAACCAGTAAAGCTTCTCTAGTGCCAGGCAAGTTTTATAGTCATACATTTGTGTGTGTGTTTTTTTTTTTCTGTGGATGTATAGAAATGTGAAGCGACTTCTGATTTCAGAACATGAGAAACTTTATTTGGTACTGAGAGAACTCCTGGTAGGAGGACCGAATATCATCTGGCTATGCACATACATTCAGTGATTCCTATTTTTTTTAACCAAAACCAACAGCCTTGCACAGTGGGAAAAAAAAGAAATCCCCAAAACTTCCTTTCCCCTTCTGCTTTCATGATACTGTATCATTGTCGGCACTTACATTTCCTCCGGCATCCTGGACTAGATCGCGACCATCTTGGAGCTCCCTGGAGGCTTCTTTTCCCAGCATCCCAGCCGTGCTGCTGCCTGAACTTAACTGACATAACCCACAATGCAAAGCAGCCGGAAACCCAGTGGCTCTGCCTCTTTACAGGCCACTGGCAGATTAATAGAATGAGGGGGAAAATCAAAAAGGTAAATTCATGTTTATGTGCAGCAATTTTGAATTACCCTGGGTAGGTATGAATGTGGACAGGAAGCAGCGGACCTGATGCCTGTCTCGTATGCCTCCCCTCTATTTCTAGCAGCGTCAGGTACAAGCCATAGCAGGCCCCTTTTTATTTTATTCCTCCAGGTCCACGCAAAAAAGTGGTCCCACAGCCACTCTGTTCCTTGGCGCTCTAGGCTGGATTACCTCCCATCGAGGCATTCAGAATTGGGATGCCCCGCTGTGTGAAATCCCCAGCTCGCCCGTAAAACTCGCCTTCTTTCTCGGACCAACGGCACATGCGTGAGCTGCGGCCGCATCCTGGCTATCCCCTTAGCAGGGAGCGTGCCCGCACCAGGCATTTGTGAATGGCCAGCACGGGCGCGCTCCCTGTTAGAGGGTAGCGGGGGATGCGGCCGCCAGTGCGCTCGTCTTAGATGAGCTATTAGACGAAGGGGCGGGAGCGGATCCGAGCGCGCTGATTGGATTAGAGGGCTGAGATTGTGCGACCTGGATGGTTTCACACAGCGGGGCATCCACGATCGGGGTTCCCCGGGAGCAAGGATATTCAAGAATTTGGTTTTGGTCCATTTTAATGTGGCTCTAGGGCAAACACAAAAAAGCACACACCTGGCTCACAATGCTAGTAGTTTGAATCACACCGGCAATCTTGGGCCCACCATCCCTGTGGCTCCAAGCCCAGCGTTCCTCCTGTCCATTCACAATGACTGACCACCCCCGCTCCATTAACTACAATGAATAGGCCCTCCCCCTCCATGGAGTGGGTATGGCTAGTCATCGTGACAAGCCAGGAAGAAGCGTGGTGGCAGCAATGCCACCGTAGGCCGTAGTCTGGCACAGGGGATGGCACAGTCTGGATCTCCGTTTGGAGGAAGGTAACCCCAACAATGCATTCACAACCACATATGCAACTTACCAGGTTGGGGCGCTCCAACATGACTGGAAAGGTCATGTCAAGCTTAGAGCCCACCTTGGGATCAATCAACAGTAGAAATTGAGTTTTGTAACCTACCTATATTTTTCAATAAGCGTTTCTTGGCGTAGATTTTCATAAGCAGCTGGAGGAAACATATTTTCTGGGTGTTGGGGGGGTCTGTCACTGGTTCCACTTCTACTAGGAGACACAAGGAAGGAGGTTTCATAATTACGATACCAATTTGCCCTGCAATACCTCCAAAATCCACCACCAGGGGGTACTGCCACACCAAGTAGTAACATGCCCAAGGCCTGTGTACACCTGGTGCTGGTATCTGAATCCAGGGCACCTATTCTTTAGCCATACCAGGGCTTAGTCTGTTTGGATTAGCCATTTCGCTTGAAATCGGTCGCTGGTGCTAATTAAAGACTGTAAACCCAATAGCAAGAGGCTGACCTGATGCCTGTCTCATATGCCTCTTCACTATTTCTAGCAGCGCCTGAAAGAAGCCATAGCAGGGCTCCAAATGTGGCCCTTTTTTCAGTTTTATTCCTCCAGGACCACAGAAAAATGGTCTCACAGCCACTCTGTCCCTTGGTGCACCGAGCCTATCAGCACTGGCTGGGAGTGGAGGCTAACGGGCTGCTCCACTGCAGCTGTTAAAGAGCACCCCCGAAGAGGTGTGTTCCTGGGCGGCCATTTTTTTGTTTTACCGGCATTGATGCACAGCGGCCCGCACTGCTCCGCTGCTGTATAGTGAAGAGGGAATATGGTCATTTTTTTTTTTTACCCCTTCCTCATTCATGTATTGCTGGCAGTCATGTGACTGCTGGTGACCAATTTGGATTTCCCAGTGGGTTGCACATAAAACCTAAAAGGTTTTCCGTTGGTCACCTAATTAACTGCCATTTGGTTTCATACACCATGAATGAGGAAGTGGTGACTTGAATAATATAGTGCCGCTTTAATGATAGAGCAATGTGGAACAACCTGAAGCTAGTCGGAGGGAGGATGGAGGACAGTGTCATAAAATATTAAATTGTAGAATGATGTAGATGATGGAAAATCAATCCAGCAGAGGTAGTTAGAAACGGCATATTTGGTATAGTCATCATCTATCCTTATATAAAAAGAACATAAAGAAAGACTAGGCGACTTTTTCTTTTGCCAACTTTCTATGTTTTTATGTAACTACATTTAGGAACGTGGTTCTTAAAGTGGACCAACACCCTCAAAAACTACTTAACTCTATTCACTTTAATAGTAAAAGACACTTACCTTTTGATCACTGTTGGAGCCTTCTGTCCCTCGCTGTGCCTGGAATCTTCTGAATCCTCCACCGGAAGTCCCGCTCTCCAGCTCTTGTCCGGTCATTAACATATCTTGTCCGGTCATTAGCATTTCTTGTCCGTCCGTCGCCCGTCCGAGCTCTTCTTTGTTCTCGCGTTACTTGTCTCTTCTCCTGACGTCAGCTTCTCCTCGCGAACCGCTCTTCCTCTCTCTGTCTGGACGCTGCGCGCTCCTCGCCCCTTCTGAGCCGCGCGCGCCCCCGCCTCGACACCGTCCCCTCCCGTCTCAGTAGAAAAGCGGCGCTTCACCTAACTACTGCGCATGCGCGTGATTTAGATAGAGGGGGGTCAAAGGTTCCCTTCCTTTCAGATCGAAATCCAAGATGGCGGCGGAACGTAAACCGGTTAGCGACGCGGCGGGGGAGCATCGCAAGTAAATTTTTTTTTCAATACTGTATAAAACGGGTCATGCTGCATAACTAGCATATTTTATAAATACATCTTAAAAAATAAAAGGGGCTGGGTGTTGGTCCACTTTAAATACATGTGGTTTACAGAAGATTGGACACTCTAAAGCATTGTTCATCGTTGAATCTTTATACACTATGTTCCTGCAGAGGATGTGGACACTTGTATGCCTGCCATTTGGCTTTTCCAATAATTTGTTTGTACTTTAAAGCTGATGTCTTCAGCAAGAGGTGATATTGTGGTTCAGACCTCTCTGTCAGGGCAATAGTGTTGTGCCAGAGATGGCCAAGGGTCCAATCTAGCGGTTTTGCCCCAGTTGACTTGGGGGGACATTTTTAGTCCCTCGTATGAAGTGCAGGTTGGTCAAAGTCTCCTTGTGAGCAGTGCTCATGGTCTATGTCTCTTTTGCTTTCGCCCTACAAACAACCCTCCCGGAAGGGTCACAAAACAACCAACTTTGTTCCCCAGCCCTGTTCTGCAAACACTCTGTCTTTGACTATTTTAAGTCTAAAGAACGGAGCCTGACAGACAGGTTGGCAAAGCTCCTCTATAAGATTCCCAGGCTGATCGATTCCCCCCCCCCCCCCCCCCCCCCCAGGGGCATCCAAAATCGTGATGCCCCGCTGTGTGAAACCGGTCCCACGGCGTGTCTAAGAGCAGCGACCGCATCCCGCTATCCCTCTAGCAGGATGCGTGCCCGCGCCGGGCATTTGTGAATGGCCGGCGCGTTGCCATGCTCCCTGTTAGAGGGATGCAGAGAATACAGCCATCAGGGTGCTCAGAGCCGCTGCTTTTAGGTGCGCTGTGGAACTGGAAAGAGGTGAGCTGGTCTCTGCGTCCTGGGGGGGGGGCGGGGGGGGAATTCACGCAGCGATCGTGAAACCAAAATGACCAAAACCCAGGATAGTCAAAATTTTGGTCCACTTTAAACCGTATTGTCTATATCTCTTGCTGCATAGATGATGCTGTTGCAGGTTTTGATCCACACTTCTTCCATCCAGAAAAGTTATTAACTTTGAGCATCCTTAAGCAGATCAAAACCCAATTTTGGGTGATTCCCCAAGCTCAGCTGTGGCCCAGTTTAAAAAACAAAGTGTTTGTTTTTTTTTTTCCACCGGTGAAGCCGCGCCCTGCAGCAGATTTGAGATCGCCGATTGGCTGATCTCAAGCTTTCCGCGAGGACAAGGTGCAGCTGGCTGGCGGCATTCCTGGCTTTCAGTTCGGGCATGGGAGCTGCATTCAGATAGGCCAGGCGCGGGAGCATGCAAAGCGACCCATAGGCCGGAGCTGCTGCGGTTGCCGCCAGATAAAGTGATTTTACCAGTGACCTCGGGGTGAGGGTGGGGGGGGGTTTACACTGCGAGGCACAACACATAAACGACAGGGCCTTTAAAATAAATCCACGGCAAATACCCTAATGCCCCATATCAAATGAATGTCTTCCTCTAATAATGCAATTAGTGTGCATGCAATTTTATAATCAACGACCCAATAATTGTGTTGGCATAAACAGCTTACAAAATAGAAGTGATGTTTAATAGTGCTTGGATGAAGAGCAAACGAAACAATACTAACAATACTATTGTTATTTATTTATAAGCGCCGTCATAGTCTGTGGTGCTGTACATGGTAGAAATTACAGAGGGTAGGACAAGTAAATATATAATATAATACAACGACGACAATGCATATAATACACGTGGTATTATGAGTCAGATACAACAGAAAAGTAGCTAAACACCAAGATACTGGAATACATTAGAGATAGTCCCGCCCTTGTGAGCTTACAATCTAAAGACATTAAACCGGAATAACACCCATAAAACAATTTTTTTGCATCTGGATAGCGCACTTATACTATCCAGATTTTCGCAAAAAGAAATTGCAATTTTTTTTTTTATTTTCTTGAAAAAACGATAATTGCTAGTGCCATGGCAGCAATCCAGAAGTGCCTAAGCAAGCGGTGTGCTCCTGCTGTGTCTCCAAATGCGCTGCCTGCGCATGCCTAGTTGGGGGTGGGCCCGTCGATGCGCGGTGCAGGCGACAAAGCTACGGTATTGGCGCCAGTGGGGGCGCGTCTGGGCAAGACTTTTTTTTGTTTTTGGGGACCTGCAGCCAAAGCCAACACAGGGCAGGACAGAGAGTCTAGAGCAGCAAAGCCGCCGCCAGCAACGCTACAGTGATGGGTGCAGAGCTGTCACTGCACATAAGCCACCAAGCACAGCCGCTGGCAGCTCAATGCAGGGAACCAGCCGGGCGACTACACTACCCCCCACCCAGAATGGCAAAGCAGGAGTTCCCGAGCAGCACGCACCCGCACAAGGGGGGCACAAGGGACTCGATCTGACGTTCCAGTAAGTAGGCGGGTGCCAGACAACCACCAATCGGTTACTTGGCTGGACTATAATAATTAAAGGAAATACTGTATTTGGGGCCTCCACTAGATTTTTGCCCAGGGGCCTACACCACATTTAATCCAGTCCTGACTGTGTATATAAGACCATGACCTGCCGCTGCATTGCGGTTCTGCGCGAATTCTACACACTTTGACCGATCCAGTTTATCAATGGAAACTCTACAGATGTTTTAACTAGTGCTTGTATTGGATTTTATTTTGTTTCAGGAACAATTGGATACAATCAGAGGAACAGAATTGACACGCTCATGTACCTGTTGGCATACCCGCAAAAACCAATGGTAAAGACCAAGACTATTGAGCTCATAGATTTCGAGAAACTTCCCGCTGGGCAGAATGCGACGGTGGCCGTGATGAGCTATAGTGGGTACGACATTGAAGATGCCCTTGTGTTAAATAAAGCTTCACTAGATAGAGGTGAGTCATATTCCATGAGCGTTCAGCGATCACTTTTAGTTGGTTCATGCCCTCCCTGCTCCTCCGCGTACCTGCAGCTTTGAAACCCTCTACTTAGGTCAAGGAAAAGAGGAGCTTTCCTAGAACGGAAAGTATTTGCACAGTACCCAGTACAAGGATAGATAGCATTACCCATCAATCCTAGCTGCAAGGATTGCTGGGTAATGCTAACTGTCCTTGTATTGGGTACTGTGCAAATACTTTCCGTTCTAGGAAAGCTCTTTTTTTCCTTGACCTAAGTAGAGGGTATTTTGGTATCTTTACCCCCCCCTATGCTAGGCCTAACATGGGTCTCTCCACATACTGGCTTGCGACTGTTTTTAAACCCAGAGGACAAAACCTCCTGCACCACTGAAATTTTAACCCAGAATTAGAAGTGAAAAACCTTTTGCCATAAGACCTGCAGCGGTACCTGTGCACATGAATTGTCCCTTGCACTTGCCTGGTACCAGTAGCACCCGCTTTCTTGACTGTTGGGCTTTTCATTTACGCAGCAGTTTAAGGGACGGAAACTTCGGATAAATAACTTCCTAGTTTTTTTTTTTTTTTAGATTTTTCTCATTTTGTTTTTGTTGTTGTTGTTTTTTTTTTTTAAGTGTCCCTCCTTCCATTGTGGCTACCAGCCTGTGCATTTGGCATAGCAGCTAATATCTAAACACATCGGCTAATGAGAGGAGGGGTTACTTATATACCCAAATGGAATAAAACTCCTGCCTTGCCTGTGGTTTTCCTCTCCTGGTAAAAATAATATCCAAAATCCAGGGTGATAGGCTTGAGTGTTTCAGGGGTGACAGACCCCCCCCCCCCCCCCCAGATTTATTGTTTCTTCCATTAAAATAAAAAAACAAGCCTGGCTGGATATTTCTTGATGCCAGGTGTATAAGTGACCCCTCCTCCCGCCATCCAGCATATTTATATGTAATTTTTATCATGTCACTTTTTTAACGATCACAAATATATAGAAAAAATATTAAAAATTCCTGGGAGTTCCCAAGTACACCCGCAAGTCCTGTGCACTGCCTTATATAGGACCAATCATACCTGGCGCCTCACTAAACACCTTAGTGGTTTGGGTGCTCATGTTTGAATTATAAGAGCAATTATAAGAAAAAGGTGGTAGAGTATGTGTTAGTGGGAAAAACACCCTAAATTGTGTATTATTATTATTATTATCCGTATTATTATTATTTACTTCAATGTATAACTAATCTCCCAAAGCTAATTCGCCCTATGCTTATAAAATGCTTTTTTTTCTGATTCATTCATTTTGATTCTGATTTTGATTCATTCATTGTGCTTGCCCTTAAAGTGGACCAACACCCAGGATTTTGACTATCCTGGGTGTTGGTCCACTTAGGTGCTATCCAACGGCGCATGCGCGAGACGCGGGTGCGTCTCTCGCTTCCTTCTAGCAGGGCGCGCTCCCGCGCCGGCCGTTTTGTGAATGGCCGGCGCAGGCGCGCTCCCTGTTAGAGGGAAGCGAGAGACGCAGCCAATGACAGCGCTCTGGTATGCGCGTCCAAGCATGTTTGGACGCGCATACCAGAGCGGCTCTGAGCGCTGTCATTGGCCGGACGAGGTCACGTGGGAGCGGGGAGAGGTGAGTTTTTGCGGCGATCGGGGGGGGGTTTCACACAGCGGGCACCCCCGATCGCCGCAAAAACTCACCTCTCCCCGCTCCCACGTGACCTCGTCCGGCCAATGACAGCGCTCAGAGCCGCTCTGGTATGCGCGTCCAAACATGCTTGGACGCGCATACCAGAGCGCTGTCATTGGCTGCGTCTCTCGCTTCCCTCTAACAGGGAGCGCGCCTGCGCCGGCCATTTACAAAACGGCCGGCGCGGGAGCGCGCCCTGCTAGAAGGAAGCGAGAGACGCACCCGCGTCTCGCGCATGCGCCGTTGGATCGCCGGTAAGGTAAGGATTGTGGGCCTCCTGGGGGGTTCCTCCCCGCGGGACATCCCGATTTCGGATGCCCCGCGGGGAGGGATCTGATCGGTCCGGGAATCTTATAGATTCCCGGGCCGATCCCCCCTGGGTGTTGGTCCACTTTAAAGCGGACCTTCACTCTGAATAAGAGTCTATCTTATATGTTTCCCACACCCTGTACATACAGATTGCTCACATTAAAAATCATCCTACCTGCATCTACTGCATGTTATGAGCCTTTAAACATCCAAAATGGCGGCTTATGGAAGCCGCCATCTTATCAGGCAGCCTGCAAACAGGAAGTGCCTCCTGACTGTGCTGCTCTGCATTCTGGGACTGCTGACCTTTACTTGGCCCCAGCTCTGCTCTGTCTGAGCAAACCCGCCCCCTGTACCTTGTCCCACTCTCCTCTCCTCAGTAAGTGTGATGCTTCTGAGTCAAGATGGCGGCGCCCGTATCCTAAATTCCTGAACAGAGTTGCAGCCCAGTGGGGGAAAGAATAATAAGTTAGTGACTAAAAAATGTAAAATATATTAATTTGAGATGCTGGGGAACCGTTTTTTAAGAGTTTGGGCTTTTCATTAAATCATGCTGAAGGTCCGGTTTAAAACATAGCAAAGGGTGTGTGCAACACTGTGTGCTTATGTTTGAATTATAAAAGGTGGTAGAGTACATATTAGTGGGGAAAACACCCTAAAAAAAAAAGCATTTTCTAAGCATAGGGCGAATTAGCTTTGGGCGAATACTTAGACATTGAAATGATAATCGTACACATTTTAGGGTGTTTTCCCCACGAACATATACTCTACCACCTTTTTCTTATAATTTCTTTTATAATTCAAACATGAGCACCCAGCGTTACATGCACCCTTTGCTATGTGTCATGGGAAAGCATGACGCTCAGAAAAAAAGCATTTTATAAGCATAGAGCGAATAAGCTTTGGGCGATTACTTAGACATTGAAATAATAATAATACACATTTTAGGTCCTTTCCGCACTAACACGTAGTACTCTACCATGTTTTTCTTATAATTCCCATTATATTTCAAACATGAGCACCCAGCGTTACACGCACCCTTTGCTATGTGTCATGGGAACGCATGACGCTCATAAAAAAAAGCATTTTATAAGCATAGAGCGAATAAGCTTTGGGCGATTACTTAGACATTGAAATAATAATAATACACATTTTAGGTCGTTTTCCCCACTAACACATACTCTACCACGTTTCCCATTATATTTCAAACATGAGCACCCAGCGTTACACGCACCCTTTGCTGTGTGTCAAGGGAAAGCATGACGCTCAGAAAATGTATATTATTATTTCAACGTCTCAGTAATTTTTCAAAGCTAATTCACCCTATGCTTATAAAATGCTTTTTTTTTCGGAACGTCATGCTTTCCCTTGGCACACAGAAAAGGGTGCGTGGCTTGGTTCTCAGTTGTAATGCTGGGTGCTCATGTTTGCTCAGCCTAAATGCAGGTGTCATCTGCTGCATATAAAGACGTGGCAACCACCTGCTGCTTGTAGTAGGATGTGTATTTTGGGGAGGGGGAGTAGTTTAAAGATAACATCGACTTCAGCCTGGGAGATTACATTGATATGACAGACCGTTCCTGCCAATTGCACAAACAGAGCAGAGACGCAAACTGCAAATGAAGCTTCAGCACCCTTTGACAAAAGCTTGACACCTCCAATTACCGTCACTGAATAGCCAGCCGCCTCCATTCTATTGTTTCACCGGACAAAACCAGGGGGTCTCGAAACCCAGACTAAAGGCCCGTTTTGCTCTCAACACTCCTCTGCCTAATGACATGTGTGATAATGGGCAGCGCCGCACCCCCGGTACTCCGTACAAGTTTAATATAACTTTTGTTGTCGGAGAAAGAATCCTCCAACACGCCGCTAAGAGCCCTGTGTGTGTGTGTAAGCTGCCGCACAATGGCCATAGAATCCGCACAATGGCCAAGTGAAACAAGTTTTCATTTTCTTATGGCTTCTATTTTACCGGAGGGATAAAAACAGCCCACTTATTTAATTCCTGTTGTATTGACAAAGCCGCAAAGGAATGAAAATGTGTGTTTGGAGGGTGGGGGGGGGGGGGGGGGCAGCAGACTTTAATGTGTAGGATACATTTCTGGGCATAATTTTGAGGCAGCCTGGCAACCGACGCTGCCATCTTGTCAAAAAGAGAAATAAAGAGAAACCCGACGCGTGCGGCATGTAGTGGAAGAAAGGCGATCCAGGCCTCTTTAACTAGAGCCTCATTTATTTCTCACTAATGACTAGTTTTCCCCCCTTCAAACCTTCATCCAATTAGTCAGAAGATAAGATGCTGCGGGTGGAATGTGTTTTGCCAACGGTCAATGGTGGTCGGATTGATGGAGGAGAGTCGTGGATGAATAAGAGGGCGATGCGGGCATTCATTAAATATAGCTCAGACCGCAGCAGAGACAATTGATTGTCAAAAATTTACAGGCCCAGAGTCCACTGCACATTTACTAAACCCTAGTACTTTTTTTTTTTTTTTTTTTTCTACAAAACTGTGCTTGGTCAGATGAAATCTTTGGCCAAAAGGTCACAAAAAATATTACTATATACTTAAATCTTTGCTAAATGGAAGACTAACGCCTTGATTAAAGCGGACGAACCCTCTCCGTGGTGAGGGTGTTGGTGGCCGTCAGCGGCGCCGCTATATAACAGGCTGGAGGGGGGGTTGCACTTGCCAATAGCATCAGATTGCTTCCATAAAACACACATTTGCTAACATTAGAGGGAAAAAACTAAAGACTAAAGACATCACTTTGACACACAAAATATACACTTTCAAATATTTCCTTTGAAAGTGGACCTACCCTTTAAACTTTGGGGGTTATTTAAGAAGGTATAGCGCCAGGTAGCGCCTCACCGCTGCAGGCAGCGGCTGATGAACGCCGGGCGCTGTAGGCAAAAACACATTTAAGGAAGTGAATCTGGTGAGCGTCTCTAACAGCGCCATGTAGCGTTACATGTATTATTACAGGCGGCTCAGTGTATAGCGCCGGCGCTCTAGCTTCCAGAGGGCCAGGTATTACCTTTCGCTTACTGTCGCTCTACCATACATTTCAATGGACGTTCATTTGCTTGTGTTTACACAGCGTGTTATTTTATATATTTTTTGCTCCAATCATTGTGTGACATCTCCTGGCTGCAAACACTTTTAGAAACCTTTTTTGATTTTTTATATTTTTATGTAGAATTGTCATTACAGGTCTGGCACTAAAGTGTTAATGTCACAGTGTTATAACAATGTCATTCCATGTGTTTTCACTTTGTTACTGGTGGATGTGTGTTCAAAAACAGACTTTAATCACACAGCGTCTGGCACTCTTTGCTACAGCGCCCAGATTTAGAGCGCCGACGCTGTGTGTGTGTCCTTTTTTGAGTGCCGGACGCACTGAGCTAGCGCTACCTTTCACTTCCTGCAGTGCTATACTGTTGTTACAGCGGCCAACACACATCACATTCATCAATGCCAGCCAGGTTACTACAGCAACTGAGGTGCTCTGTTACAGCGCCCGACACCCGTTTACAGCGTCTACTGGCGGTCGCTGTAAGCGCCGCTATACAGACGCTCATCTGCTGATACCTGCCGCTAGTAGAGAATCAGCCTCTTTGTCTCGCACAACTTATCAGTGATCAATCACAACTTTCTTGCTTCATCTGTCTGCCTTTAAAGGCCCCCCTCCCAGCGGTGCAGTTGGGTATTCTCGACTGATCCGGGGCAGGTGTCCAGGAGGCAGAGGACTAGCAGCCACAGTACAAGCTATGATGGACATCGCTGCCTCCTAGTAGTAGGTTTCAGTAAAAACATGGTGCCGCAGGGCCTAAGAGTGCCACAGGGGCCACTGCTGCCTGCAAACTTTTTTTTTTTCTTTTTTGTTTATCTATAACTATTTTGACTATCCTGGATTTTGGTACTTTGGTGCCTCGCTGTGTGAAACCTCCCAGATCACCGAAACCAACTCGCCTCTTTCCGGTCCTACGATGTACGCACAGCCACTCGTCCAATCAGCACGCTCGTAGCCACTGACGTCCTTCTATCTAAGACGGCGTCTAAGGCCAGCGTCTCCGAGCGCGCTGGCGGTTGCATCCCCCGCTTCCCTCAAACAGGGAGCATGCCCGCGCCGCCCATTCGCAAATGCCCTACTAGGGGGATGGCGGAGATTCGGCCACGGCTCACGCATGCGCTGTTGGACCGGGAAGCAAGGTAAGTGAACGTGGCAACCTGGGGGGTTTCACACAGCCGAGCATCCTGATTTTGGTTGCTCTGGGGGAAGGGAATCGATTGGCCCGAAAATCTTATAGATTTACTTTTAACGCTACTCCGTCACTGATAGACATTCCTCCCATTGCTTGCTGCCTGTGCCAGCCATTTGTGAATGGCCTGTGCGGGCACGCTCCCTGAGGGAATTGGAGGGTGCGCCTGTCAGAGCTGCTGCTCTTAGACGCGCCGTGGGACCGGGAAGAGGTGAGTTGCTGCGGCGATCTGGGTGGGTTTCACACAGCAAGGTGCCCCCGGGGAAAGGACCAAAACCGGGGTAGTCAAAACTTATTCCCCTTTAGAGGAGGGGGAATTGTATGAGGAGACAGAGTCTGGTTTTGTACAGTCTGGTGATGCTTTTATTGGGCAGGCGCCTGGGGATGCCGTGGATACGGCTGCTGTTTTGTCGCATATGTTGGAAGTGTTGGATATTAATCCCCCGGAGGCGCCTCCTCTAAAGGAGGGAATTTTTTGGGGTCCGCAAGCCCCGTCTAGAATTCCCTACTCAGGATCATTTTGACGCACTGATCCAGAAAGAATGGGAGAGGCCCAGTCGGCTTCCTGGTGCTCCCCAGGGATGGAATAAGAAGTATCCTCTTCCGGTGGAGGCGGTCAAGTGATGGGCCTCTCCCCCCGAGGTTGTTGCGCCTGTTTTGGGCTTGACCAATTCTTATGTGCTGAACACCCCTGACGCTACTTCCCTTAAAGTGGACCAACGCCCTGAGGTGATCGGCCCGGGAATCTATAAGATTCCCGGCCGATCACCTCACACACCGCGGGACATCCGAGATCGGGATGTCCCGCGGGGTGTAAACCCCCCAAAACCCCCGAAAAACCTTACCTCTCCAGCCGCTGCTGCCGCCGCCGCCTCACTCGCGCTCTTCTAGACGTGCCCGCGCCGGCCGTCTCTGAATGGCCGGCGCAGGCGCGCACACGTCAAGAGTGACGCGCAGGAGGCGCCGACGGGCAAGCTGCTTGTACGTCGCTGTCAATCAGCTTGTCCGTCTGCGCTGATTGGACGGCGCGGCCACGTGGGAGCGGGGAGAGGTGAGTTTTGGGGGCTTTCTGGGGGGTTTCACACAGCGGGGCACCCCCGATCGGGGTGCCCCGGGGAAGTGGACCAATAGCCAGGATAGTCAAAATCCTGGGTGTTGGTCCACTTTAAGGATGGCGAGGATAAGCGCCTTGATCAGATGGCTTGTCATGCTTTTGCCAGTGTGGGATCGGCCCTGCGGCCGGCTTGTGCATCTGCTCTAGTGTCGCTTGCTACCAGGTCTCTTATTAGGGACTGGCTGAATGACGGTCAGTTTGATCCGGCTAGCGCCGAGTTCGCTACCCTTAAGAGGTGTGAATTATTCATGGATTTTGTAATGTCTGCTATGGAAGATTCTATTGTCACGTGTTGCAGAACTTCGGCCTTATTGGTGGCTATGCGCAGATTGGTCTGGCTACGTCAGTGGACGGTGGATTTTGGGGCCACGAATTCGCTCACAGCTCTTCCCTTCCTGGGTACGCGGCTGTTTGGAGATAAATTGGATGCTGTTGCTAAGGGAGGTAAGTTACCTCAGTGGAAGAAACAGCGCCGTCCCTTTCGGGGGGGGGGGGGGGGCGGTTCTTTCACCCCTGGAGCCAGAGCGACTAGGGGTCTGCCCGTCTCTGGTGTCAGGGGCAGAGGTCGGGCACGTCCGACGGCTGCCTGGGGTTCCAAGCCTAAGCCCGCCGGTAAGCCGGCTCAGCAATGAAGGGGCGCCCTCACCCGCACGGGTGGGGGGACGGCTGCGGCTCTTCTTCCAGGTCTGGGCCCGGGAGGTCACAGACAATTGGATCTTGGAAGTGGTCTCGTCCGGGTACAAACTGGAGTTCGAGTACTGGCCGCCACCAAGGTTCTTAAGGTCTCGGGTGCCCTCAGGCTGCACAGGGGCTCCTGTTAGCAGTAAAAAGCCTTCTGGACATGGGAGTTATTTGCCCGGTGCCTCAGTCGGAGAGAGGCAGGGGTTACTACTCCAACCTTTTCACGGTTCCCAAAAAGGAGGGTTCGGTGAGACCCATTCTAGATCTCAAGGTTCTAAACAGGTTTATCAGAGCCAAAAAGTTCCGCATGGAGACTCTGCGCTCGGCTATCAATTCCCTTCACCAGAGGGATTTCATGACATCCATAGACATCAAGGATGCGTATCTGCATGTTCCCATTTTTCAAGCGCATCAGAGATTCCTCCGGTTTGCAGGGGAGGATAAACATTTTCAGTTTGTAGCTCTTCCCTTCGGCTGACCTTGGCACCGAGGGTCTTCACCAAGGTCTTGGCGGGAATAATGGCCCTGCTCAGAGCTCAGGGCATTCACATTGTGCCTTATCTGGACGACCTGTTGATCTCAGCTTCTTCCCTCAGTCAGGCAGAGCTGGACACCCACTGGGTGGTGTCGACTCTGGAGAAGTTCGGGTGGGTGATCAACCGCCCCAAGTCCTCTCTCTCTCCATAACGAGTGATTTCATTTCTGGGCATGAAGCTGGATACCTTTCAGGCCATAGTTTTTCTGCCCCAGACCAAGGTGCAGGGGATTCAGAATCTGATCCGCCTTCTTCGGGCCAGCTCTTGTCCCTCTATTCGACAGAGGATGAAACTGGTGGGCTTGATGGTGTCCTCTTTCAAGGCGGTACCGTTTGCTCAGTTTCACATGAGGTCTCTTCAACTTCACCTTTGACGCATTGGGACAGGTGTCCGCAGTCATTGGATCGCTCTTTCAGGATGTCTCCCAGGGTTCGGCAGTCCCTTCGGTGGTGGCTGGAGTCGAGCAACCTGTTAAGGGGCAGATCCTTTCTGGTCCCTTGTTGGGAGACGGTTACCACAGATGCCAGCCTGTCATAGGTTATTGGAAAAGTCATCAGTTCAGCGGGGTGTAGAGCCCTCAGGAGGCTCACATCCCCATCAATGTCTTGGAGCTCAGAGCCATCCGGCTTGTTCTGTCATGGCTGACGTCACAATTACGGGGTCTACCGGTTTAGGTTCAGTCAGACAATCGAACGGCGGTGGCCTACATCAATCACCAAGGAGGGACTCGCAGCAGGAGTGCCCTCGGGGAAGTCTCTCTGATCCTGCACTGGGCGGAGAGCAATATTCCTTGCATTTCGGCAGTCTACATTCTGGGAGTGGAGAACAAGGAGGCGGATTCCCTGAGCAGGGGATCCTCGCCAAGGAGAGTGGTCTCTCAACCCCGAGGTTTTTCTGGATCTTTGCCGCAAGTGGGGGACTCCGAAGGTGGATCTCTTTGCCTCGAGGCACAATCACAAACTTCCGGCCTTTGTGTCTCTTTCTCAGGATCCTCTATCTCTGGGAGTGGATGCCTTGTCCCTTGCTTGGAAGGATCTGGGTTTTATGTACCTGTTTCTGCCCGTCTCCATGCTAGGCAAGGTAGTTCGCAAACTGGTTCTAGAAGGGGCACCAGCAATTCTGGTGGCTCCAAGGTGGCCTAGAAGGGTTTGGTACACAGACATTGTAAGGCTGGCCGTAGATCAGTACCGGCTTCCCTTCTGATCTGTTATCTCGGGGTCAACTACTTTACCCCAATTTACAAAGGCTGGCTTTGACAACTTGGCTGCTGAAACCTTCATTCTGAAGGAGGAAGGTTTGTCTGCGGCTGTTGTTCAGACCTTGATTAGGGCTAGGAAGCGGTCCTCTTCTGGCATTTACTATAGGACTTGGAGGTCCTATATTGATTGGTGTGAGGCTAGGGCCTTGCCTTGCAGGGTGTTTTCGATTCCTAGGATTTTGGAGTTTCTTCAGCATAATCTGGATCTTGGGTTCCAGCTTAGTACTTTGAAAGGACAGGTTTCTGCTCTGTCGGTTTTCTTCCAGAGGTCTTTTGCCTTATACCCGCTGGTTAAGATTTTTTTCCAAGGGGTCGCGCATGTGCGGCCCCCTCGGAAGGCTGTGGTTCCTGTTTGGGATTTGAACTTGGTTCTTTTGGCTCTCCAGGGTCCTCCTTTTTGGGCCGTTACAGGATATTGCTCTTTCGGTTCTTACTCAGAAGGTTGCTTTCTTGGTGGCTATTACCTCTGTTCAGCGTGTCTCTGTCGATTCAGGCCCCTTACTTTGAGAGACACCAGGATAAGGTGGTTTTTCATTTTAAGCCAGATTTCCTTCCTAAAGTGGTGTCTGCTTTCCACCTCAATCAGGATATTGTTCTCCCTTCCTTGTGTCCTAAGCCTAACAATGACAAGGAGAGGGTTCTGCACAATTTGGATGCTGTTCGCTGTGTGAAGTACTATTTGGTGACTACTTCTTCCTTCTGCAAGACGGACGCTTTTTTCGTGGTGCCCTGTGGGCCCAGGAAAGGTTTGGCGCCTGCTAAGTCTACGATTAGCAAATGGATTCATCAGGCCAATGTTGGGGCCTATTCTGCTAAGGGGAGGACTCCCCCTTTTAGGGTCACTGCGCACTCTACTCGTGCTGTTGGTGCATCCTGGGCTTTTCAGCACCAGGCTTCTGTTGAACAAGTTTGTAAGGCAAGTTTTACAAGGTTGATGTGCGGGCTTCAGCGGATGCTGTTGTTGGCCGCAAGGTTCTGCAAGCTGCAGTGGTTTGAGTTTGTACATTCTTTACTGTTTCTGGTTCCCACCCATGACGGACACTGCTATTGGATGTCCCATATGTCATGAAGATCGAAGTGGAGTGTATGGCACACTTAGAATAATACAG
Organism: Gastrophryne carolinensis; assembly: GCA_027917425.1. Taxonomy (NCBI): domain Eukaryota; kingdom Metazoa; phylum Chordata; class Amphibia; order Anura; family Microhylidae; genus Gastrophryne; species Gastrophryne carolinensis. Next base: position 17,788,592 of record CM051238.1, read on the forward strand.
TTTTGTGAGTACTCGCCTTTAAAACGGGTATTATGAGTGTGCCATGCACTCCACTTCGCCCCACCCCTTTTTTTCAGGTATTCTGGGGCTTTTATATGGTGAACCATTGGTTTTGATTGTTATGGTTATAATTGGTTCTTCCTGGTCCCCTTACTGCTTTTTTACACTGGGAAATTGGTGGGAGGTCCCAGGTATATATGGGCCAGGAGGGGCTTTCTTTTTTGCATATTCATCTCTGCAGAAGTTCGCCCTCTACTGGATATTACCCATATGTCATGAAGATCGAAGTGGAGTGTATGGCACACTCATAATACCCGTTTTAAAGGTGAGTACTCACAAAACTGTATTTTTGCCTCCCTCCAAAAGTTTTAGAACTTTTGGACAAGGCTTCTAAATGTGCACCCTACTACCAACCTCGGGTGTATCTGTGCTTATCTTATTTACCGCACTCCATTTTGTATAGCTTTGTCTTTTGGTCTTCACATGTATTACATGTTCTAGGTTTTGGAAGATGTCTCGTTTACAAGAACGCTAAATGCACTCTGAAGCGCTACAGCAACCAGACGTTTGATAAAGTCATGGGGCCCATGCTGGATGCCAATACACGCAAACCAATATGGAGGCATGAAATCTTAGATGCCGATGGAATCTGTTCTCCGGGTAAGAAAAGTATTGAGCTTTTTGATAGTACTATACAGAGGAGTTGATCCTCTATAAGGATTGCGCTGCAGTGTGAAACCCCTTGGTTTCCCTGTAAACCCCTGCTTGAACCTTTAAAGCCGACCAACACCCATTTCCCAGCTAACAAGTGTGGGTGCTGGTTCGGCCGCACAATGCTGGATCTGCCCTTGCGCTTCACCCCACCGAATGCCCACAATTCTCACCTTATGCTCGATCCTGAGACGGGAATGTGGCCCTGCGATTGGCGTCTCTGGTTATGTAGGCGAGTCCTTTCGGTGTCTGGTACAGAGAATGCAAGCCACGTGACCGCTGGCAGCCAATGAGGGGCCGCTTTCCCAGCTGTGGATAAGTGAACGTTCTGTGGGCCGATGCGCGAGGGGGGGGGAGGCATTCTGGATACCCCTGAACCTGTCTGAATGAGGCCTGACCCACACCTGTTAGCAGGGAAATAGGTGTTGGTCCACTTTAAGCAAGGCTTTGCTGTACTGCAAAGTATTCCTCAGCAGCCTGGCCGACAGACTTCATGTCTGTCAGTTATGGCAGGTGTGCAGGGTGTGGATGCTTCTTAGAGGTCCGCATATCTGCTGTGGGATCAAGTCAGGGTAGATGAAAAATGAAGAATGCATCTGATCCTGCTTTACAGGTGACCTCAGCCCATTGGTTCATATTGCTTTAGAAGCTATTTGAGTCCTTTTAGGTTACCTTATAGGAATCCAAGCCACAGTCAGTGAAAAACTGATTACTCAACTTTTATTAATTCTGATATACACAACATAATCTAACTTTAAAGTGATTCAGCATGCTGAATAAAAATGGGGTACTTACCTTGCTAGTCTAGCGACCAGCAACTCACCTGATTGTTGGATCCAAGCCTGAGCCGCAGCTTGTGCATCCCGTTAATTTGGTTAGGACAAACAGACAGCTCACGTTAAATATTTACTTTAATGCGATAGGCACACTAGGCAGTCATTACAAGCATGTGACTATTGTGGAAATAATGCTAATACCGGTCTGAGAGCCGAGTACAGGTTACATGTAAGTGGATTACCAACAGAGAAACAACAGAATGTCAGATTACCTTAATGCATTCAGATGCGATGCTGGGCAGGGCAGCCTTCGAGTGCATAGACCGCCTGCTGGATCCTGGGACCACTCCTTACACTTATAGGTAACCCCCAAGAAAATGGAACAGCTTCCACTTGAGTACAGTTGAGGGTATTTAACCCTAAACTGGACATTCCCAATGCCCCTCTGGGTGGAGTTTCCAGCTCCTCCCCTGCCTGTGATCCAGTTTGGAATTTACAGATGCTTTTTTCTTGGTATCCAGCACGGGTCGCTTCATCTTCAAATCTTCACTATTGGGTGACTGACTGCAAGAAGACTTGTGGCTCCTCCCGGCCCATAAAAAGGGCAGCAAATTACCCATAACTCCAGAGTTTCCTTGCAGTCTAGGCTGCGAAGACAGAGGATTGTCTCTCTCTGGATTATCGCAGGCGAGTGGGGCATCCCAAGCCCGTTGGCCCTGCAGGCCTATTTCCACCTGTTCCGGACCCATTCTGCCTCCCAGCCCTGGCTGCGGTTCAGGTGAAGGTAGGGGGAACACCTGGGGTCGGGTGTTCGTAGAGCTATGCTCTGGGCCGCAGACCCTGTACCCAAAGGGTAGCCGGCCATAGGTTAATGGTGAGCCTTTATGGGGGGGGGGACCACTGGGACCCCCTTTTTATGCTATATATGTCTTTTTCCCATAAGCTTTATTGGTGTGCCTGTTGTGTGTTGGTGCTTACTTACTTAGCCATTTCTTCAGGACGGCCACATGAGAGATGTCTTGCCCCTGTCAGCCTGACAGGACCCAGCTTCTGCCCTGCGCTTAATTCGCTGTACTCACCTCTCCTCGCTCCTGCGCTCTCCTCGCCGGCGTGGGGGGGCGCCCTCTCACGGACCTGCGGTGCTTCCTTTCCGGGTCTGGTTTTTGGGGAGCGTGCTGCAGCTTCTGCCCTGCGCTTCCGGAGCTCCCCTGCTCTGCCTGGTTCGCTGCTGGTGGTCCGTGAGTCTTTTCACACTCTCTCTGTCTTTTTATATTGCGGTGCATGCGCTGTGGGATGCTTATGGGATTTTCCTTTTATGTCTTGCAGGCTGGTCCCATATTAACTTTTGTGGTTTCTCCCGGTCCATTACCCCCCCCCCCTCTCTTGCGGGCTGGGGGCTTTTTTGGGGGATTGTCTGGGGTGGGCCTTTTAGTGCCCATAACCCCTTATTATTGTTTGTTAATCACCATAATGGCTTCTGGGGATAGCAAGCTTGGGGGCCCTTCGGGGCGGGCTCCGCTGTGTCTTATGTGTGGTACATCCCCTTTAAACGGTCGCAGCAGGGTTTGTGTCCCCTGCGCCCAGAGTGGTATTGTGGAACAGTATGGGACGAGCGCTACGCTTCCCAGCCCTATTCTACCTACGGCATCGCCGACTCCCCCGCGTCTGCATTTAGCCACCAGCGAGGGGGGCGCCAGCAGAGAGTCCCACTCGGATCTGGCGTTATGCGTGGCCACCCTTGAACGGCAGTTGTCCCGTCCGGCCGCCAGCAAGGCCTCGTGTAATAAGCGGCACTTGGATCCGGCTTATTCCCTCTTTGCAGATGATGAGGATGCCTATGAGACTGTTGGTGGCCGTGAATCCATGGAGGAATTTTATTCCATGATTCCGACTCCTCCGGGGATCGTCCGGGCGACTTTGACAGTGAGCCCGGGTCCTTCTCAGACGAGGACATGTGGCTCCCCGATGACACGGATAGGCTCTTGTCTGCGGTGTTCGATACCTTGCACATTGTTCCCCCTAAGGTGGCCAAAAAGAAGCAGGGGGAGCTTTTTAGCCCTGATAGACAACACCTGGTGTTCCCTGAGCAGGGACACTTTTCCAAAATGGTGTTTAAGGAATGGGAGAGTAGTACCAAAAAAGGCCGCACCAGCTAATAGAATGAGGTGTGCTAGCCTGGTAATGAATATAACACTACACAAATTAGGGAACCCCACACTCCCCTCCCAACAACCAGGATATTAACAGCACCACCAGATAATCTTCCAGAGTAATATAAATCCAATTTATTCAATCACAAAGTGTCACATAATACAGACATTTAAAACATAATTAAAAATAATCTCATGACCACCGGGGGGCACTGTGGGCCGGTTAAACCTCCTATCTAACAACCATATTATACCAATTAAGAATGATTAAGATATCATATCAATAGTGCAAAACTACAATTATATGTGCAAAAAGTGCAATAAAGTGCTAACAAATTATTAACCTATACCTATTTCATAGGACAGCCAGGAATGGAAAAAAGAAACCGACATAACCATAATAACAATGCCAATGTATATAATTACCCACAGGTTACCAGCAGACCCACGTGACACCCCCTCCCCAGGCCGTCGCGTTTCGTAGCGGTGCAATCCCGTTACTATTTCTGGGCCAAAGAGGGTCCTAAGGAATGGGAGAGCCTAATATATTGCCTTCGGTGCCTAAGGGATTGGACAGACGGTATCCCTTTTCCGGAGGAGTTGGTCTGTCCATGGTCTCGTCCCCCGGAGGTGGATGCTCCTATCCTGGGGCTCTCCAATACGTCTTTTATGCCGTCTCCGGACACTACTACCTTACGTGATAATGCTGATCGGCGCATGGATCACCTCGCTTGCCATGCCTTCACCTTTGTGGAGGCTGGTTTGCGTCCGGTATGCGCCGCGGCCATTGTCTTTATTGCCATTAAAAAGAAGGTTAAGCGCCTTGTGGAGGCTGCCCGTTCCCGCAAACGAGCGGACTAGTATAACGATCTGTTGGTGTGCACTGACTTTATTGCCTTTGTGTTCTCAGCCATGGGCGATGCCGTCCTGCTTGGCGGTAGGGCTTCAGCCCTGCTGGTTGCCCTCCGTCGGTCCATTTGGCTGCGGCAGTGGGCGGCCGACGCTGCCGCCAAGAAGTCTCACCGGGATTCCCTTCATGGGCCTTCGTCTTTTTGGGGAGCGTCTTGATCTCTTGGCCAAGGATGGCCGGCTCCCTCAGCGCCGGAAGCAAGCAGGGCCCTTTCGGGGCTCTTCTTCCTTTCGTCCCTTCCATGGGGGACGAGGTTCTTCCTTCCCTGGTGGCCGCAGGAACTCCCACCAAGCCCCCTCAGGCATGAGGAGGCGCCCTCACCCTGCCGGGAGGGGGGACGGCTTCTTCTTTTTGCTCACATCTGGAGACAGCACGTCTCGGACCGGTGGATTCAGGAGGTGGTGTCCTCCGGCTACAAAATAGAGCTGGCAGCTTGGCCGCCCCCAAGATTTCTTCGGTCCCGGATCTCCCAAAACCCATTGACGGCGCAGGGCCTGAGGTTGGCTGTCCAACGACTTCTGTCGTCCGTAGTGATCTGTCCCGTGCCTCCTCAGGAACGGGGGCGGGGGTTCTACTCCAATCTGTTCACGGTGCCCAAGAAGGACGGTTCTCTGAGACCTATCCTGGACCTGAAGGGTCTCAACAGATTTGTCAGGTTCAAACACTTCCGCATGGAGACCTTACGGTCGGCAGTGAGCTCCCTTCGGCCCGGCGACTTCATGACCATGGTGGACATCAAGGATGCCTATCTGCATGTTCCTATTTTCCCCGGACATCAGACGTTCCTGAGGTTTGCCTTGGAGGATCTTCACTACCAGTTTGTGTTGTTACCATTCGGTATCTCTTCGCCCCCCAGGTGTTTACCAAGGTGCTGGCGGTTGTCATGGCCCTGCTGAGGAGCCAGGGCATTCGTATTCTTCCTTATCTGGACGACTTGCCGATTGCTGCTAATTCTTTTCAGCAGGCCGAGAGCGACACTCAGATGGTATTTTCCACTCTCGAGGCTTTCGGTTGGGTGATCAATCATCACTCCGTCATTGGTGAGGTCTTTCCTGGGCATGACGTTGGACACCTCTTGGGTCAATGTTTTTCCCTCAGCAGAAGGCGGAGGGTCTTCAGACGCAGGCACGGGCCCTGCTGTCGTGCCCACACCCCTCCATCTGTCTGGGGATGCAGCTGGTGGGTCTCATGGTATCTTGCTTCGAGGCTGTGCCCTTCGCCCAGTTCCACATGAGACCTCTTCAGTTGAATCTCTTGTCCGTTTGGGATCGGACACAGGAGTCCCTGGAGCAGGAATTTTCCCTGTTCCCTTTGGCCAGACAGTCCCTCTCATGGTGGTCGAGAAATCTTCTGGTGGGCAGGTCCTTTCTTCCTCTGTGCTAGGAGATTGTCGCCACGGACGCCAGCCTGTCCGGTTGGGGAGGGTTCTGACAATCGCTGAAATTCCGGGGCCAGTTGGTTCCTCAGGAGGCACATGTGCCTATCAATCTTCTGGAGCTGAGAGCGATCAGGTTAGTCCTCTCCTAGTTGACTCCCCACCTTCGGGGTCGTGCGGTCCAGGTCCGTTCGGACAATCAGACGGCGGTCGCCTACATCAATCATCAGGGCGGGACTCGGAGCAAACAAGCTCTCAAGGAAGTGTCCCTGATCCTGTCTTGGGCGGAGGAGAATGTTCCCTGCATCTCAGCGGTTTACATCCATGGGGTGGAGAATCAGGAGGCGGATTCCCTGAGCAGGGGGACGTCTCGTCTGGGGGAATGGTGTCTCAGCAACAAGGTTTTTCATGCCCTGTGTCGCCGATGGGGTCAGCCGGACGTGGACCTGTTTGCGTCCCATTACAATCACAAGCTTCCAAGATTCGTCTCTCTGTCAAGAGATCCTCTGGCTTCGCCACGGAGTTTCGACTCCTCTATGCATTCCCTCCCTTTCCTCTGCTGGGTCGTGTGCTGCGCAAGATAGCTCAGGAAGGGGTGCCGACCATCCTGGTGGCCCCCCGCTGGCCGAGAAGAGTCTGGTTCGCGAGCGTCATCCAGATGGCGGTGGATCACTTCGTCATGCCCGGCGATCCAGGGCTCCTCACTCAGGGACTGCTACGCCATCCCAATTTACAAACGCTGGCTTTGACGGCTTGGCTGCTGAAACCTCCATCCTGATGAATAAGGGACTGCCGGCCTCGGTCGTCAGTACCATGATTCAGGCTTGGAAGAAATCCTCTTCTATGGTCTATTACAGGGTCTGGCACGCTTTCATTGTCTGGTGTGAGTCCAAGTCTTATCCTTGTTGCACTTTTTCCCTTTTCAGGATTTTGGAATTTCTACAACATGGTTTGGAGTCGGGTCTACAACTGAGAACCCTCAAAGGACAGGTTTCGGCTTTGGCTATCTTTTTCCAAAGGTCCTTCACCAATCATAGGCTTATCAAGACCTTTTTCCAAGGAGTTACTCGTGTACATCCGCCGCGAAAGCCCCTGCTATTGGTGTGGGATTTGAACTTGGTGCTTTCTGCTCTCCAGGGTCCCCCCTTTGAGCCCTTGTGTGATGCTGCTCTATCCATTTTGACGCTGAAGGTGGTCTTTTTGGTAGCTATCACCTCGGTGCGTCGCGTCTCTGAGCTGGCGGCGCTTTCTCTGACGCCTCCTTATTTTGAGCTGCTTCAGGATAAAGTGGTTTTTCCTTCCTTGTGTCCTGCCCCTTCTAATTCTAAGGAACGGACCCTCCATTCCCTGGATGTGGTCAGGGCGCTTAAATACTATTTGGTTGCTACGGAATCATTTCAGAAGCCGTTTTCTCTTTTTGTTCTTTCCGATGGACCTAGGAAGGGTTTGCCTCCAGCCAAATCCACTATCAGAAAATGGATCAGACAGGTGGTGGTGCAAGCATATTCTGCCAAGGGGAAGGAACCCCCTTTCCGTGTTACAGCTCATTCCACTAGAGCTATTGGTGCTTCTTGGGCCTTCCAGCACCAGGCTTCGGTTGAACAGGTTTGTAAGGCCGCTACTTGGTCTTCGGTTCATACTTTTTCTAAGTTTTACAAGGTTGACGTTGGGGCCTCAGCTGATGCTGTTTTTGGTCGCAAACTACTTCAGGCGGTAGTGTAATGAACTACGCGTTGTTGCTCACTGGGGATCCCACTCTTCTTCTTGGACACTGCTTTTGGATGCCCCAATAGTGAAGATTTGAAGATGAAGCGACCCGTGCTGGATACCAAGAAAAATACAGTTCTGTGATTACTAACCTGTAGAATTGTTTTTATGGGTATCCAGCACGGGTCACTTCATCCCACCCTTGTTCTGTTATCCCTTTTTGCCTTGTTATGGTGATTACTTGAGAGAGTTCATAGTTGGGCTTTGCCTCCCGGCTTCTTGTATTACTGCTTTTCAACACTGTGGTTAATGGGTAATTTGCTGCCCTTTTTATGGGCAGGGAGGAGCCACAAGTCTTCTTGTAGTCAGCTGCGCCACCTTGTGGCGGTTAACCCAATAGTGACAACTGGAAGATGAAGCGCCCCGTGCTGGATACCCATAAAAACAATTCTACAGGTGAGTAATCACAGAATTGTATTTTTGGGCCACGACTTTTAAACTGAGCGCCATCCTGGTGCTGGTGAGCTAGTCATGGGGCACCTGGAGAGTCCAAAGATGGGGTTCTCAAATGGGTCAGAAACTGAGAACCCCGGATAAATCTATGCCTGGATGCGGTTTTGTGGGCCAGTTCTGATTCTGTTCCTGGCTTTGTGCTGGGTGCGGTCCAGTTATGGTCAGTTTTGTGTCAGTACCGGCATGGTCCCTGCATGGGGTGGTTCAGGGCTTGTGACTCTGTGGCTCCATCTTACTCCAGGAGTGTGAAGTGTCACAGGGATAATTTTTGAAGCCGCCCCCCCCCAGGCTGCGAGGCTTCCACATATCCTGAGAGCAGGACTTGCTGTGAGGATTGACACCTAGGCTAGCAGATGACTATTGACATTTTCTAACATTTTGTTTGATTGGGTCCTTTGAGGAAAATGGGAAAGCATCAGGAATAAAATATAAAATGTGTCCTATTCCTCACAGGAAGTAATAATTAAAGGGTCTGTAAACCCATTAAATAAACTTCCCCCCCCCCCACCCCCCACCCTGCAGCAGGTCCCTCCAGTAGGTCCCTCCAGTTTCCAAGAATGGGCCTCCTGGTGACCATGCACGCCCCTCATGCCAGTCACTGTTCCTGTGCACAGCACTGACCATTCATTGCAATGAAGGGGGCATATCAAGGCACTGCCCCACTTCATTGTACTGAATAAAGGGGGCTATGCACAGGCGCAGTTTGTCATGGTGCCATTTGTTTCTGAGAAGCCAGGAGGTTTCTGAGCTACAGACCGGTTTGGAGCTGCTGCCAGGGAGAGAAGGTGCCTTTTTTTTGGGTGGGGTGTTATAGTCCCTTTAAAGTGGACCAAAACCCACCGCGATCGGCCTGGGAATCTATAAAATTCCCAGGCTGATCGCTTCCCCCCTCCCAAAATCGGGATGCCCCGCTGTGTCTAAATCCTGGGTTTTGTTCCACTTTAACCTCTTTGGCTAGGGAATCTGCTCGTGTGACACAAGTATTTTATGGTGCATCGCCATGCACTTGTTGCGTGTGATGCTGTTGGCACCGTCTAATTTTTGCATTTTCTGTGTTCAGGAGAAAAAGTAGAAAACAAGCAAGTCCTGGTAAACAAATCTATGCCGACAGTTACTCAGACTCCTCTAGAGGGCAGCACTGGGCCACAACAACCGCAGTACAAGGATGTGCCCATTACGTAAGTAAACGTCCAACCTATGGTTCCCTTTATCCAATCAATGTTTTAGAGTGAAGTATAGCAAATCCTCTGTATGTAATGCTAGAATTTCTCCTCTATGCAAAAATGTATTTTAAAGTGGACCAAAACCCAGGCCCACTTAATCTTCCCCCTGGAGCATCCAGATCGGATGGCCTGCTGTGTGGATCCGAGCACACTGATTGGATGAGAGGCTGCACATACACCGTCTTAGACGAGTCGGTGGGAGTGGATCCCAGCACATTGATTGGCCGAGAGGCTACGCTTGCGCTGTAGGAGGGGCGGGAGTGGATCCGAGCACATGGATTGGACAAGAGGCCACACATACACTGTAGGGTTCTTAGACGGTGGGCAGGAGTGGATCCAAGCACACAGATTGGACGAGAGGCCGCACATACACTGTAGGGTTCTTAGACGAGTGGGCGGGAGTGGATTCAAGCACACTGATTGGACGAGAGGCCTCACATGCACCGTAGGATTCTTAGACGAGTAGGTGGCAGTGGATCCAAGCACCCTGATTGGACGAGAGGGCGCACAAGTGCCATAGGACCAGGGAGAAATCAGTTAGATTGGGCAACCGAAAGGGTTTCACACAGCGGGGCATCCCGTATCGGGGTGCCCCAGGGCAAGGACCAAAACCCAGAATAGTCAAAATCCTGGGTTTTAGTCCACTTTAAAAGGGTTGTCGGCCCTACCATACATGCAGATCTTCCCTTTAAGTATTGGACTTATGTTCAAGTATTCTGGTGGCAATCGAGCAAACACTTGCCTTGTGTCCTTAGGACTCCAGTGCCACTGGTCTCCATGCTGTTTTGGGATGCCCCAAAATGTCAAACCCCTGGTATCACCCCGATAACCTACCTTATCTGGCTTCCCTTCAGCTGCTGCACTATCCTGCCCCAGGCCTATCTGAATGACGGGTGTGGATATGCACAGACGAAAAGAATTAATATTCACAACCTAGAGCGCTGATTGGACATGAGGACATTGCTAATCAGATCCATTACACCCTCCCAAAAACCCGCTAGGATTCCACATGACCAGATCACATGTACCCAAGTGCCGCTGCCTCTCTCACGCCTAGGGCACGTGTCACTGTCCAGTAAGCCCATTCTGTGCAGACAGACCTGGGTGATATACGCCTGGTGGATCCATTTTGTCTGGATTAGCCTATCTCACGCCTGCTGAGCTCTGTCTCTAAACAGAGCCGCGTTGATGATCAATAATATGCACAGCATACGGCTCTGATTGGTGGATGATAGCACGCATAGGACTGGGAAAGGTAAGTTTTTATGGGTTTTACATAGCAGGAGATCCCAAATTGGGCAAGGAACAAAACCCAGGATTGTGAAAATCTCAGGTTTTGTTCCGCTTTAAAGAGAACCAACCGCCAAAACTCTGTCTGGCATACGGCGCAGATTAGTCAAGAGCCAACGCACGCCATGCGCACGTCGGTACATTTGAGGGGCGATCCTGGGGGTTTCACACACAGGGACATCCCAAAATGGCAAAGCCCCAAAGGCAAATACCATAACATAATCCTGGGTTTTGCTCCTTGCCCCCAGGGCCCCCCGATCGGGGGTGCATGAAACCCCCCAGATTGCTGCAGCCAACTTACCTCTTCACGGTCCTACAGCACATGCGTGTCCGCTCTTCCAATCAGCGCGCTCGGAGCCGCTGGCGTCACGTCGTCTAAGCCTTCATCTAAGGCCAGCAGCTCCGAGCGCACCAACGGCCGCTGCACCCCGCTATTCGCGTGCCCGCCATTCACAAATGCCTGGTGTCTGCACGCGCCCTGCTAGAGAGATAGCGTGGATGTGGCCGCGGCTCGCCCGTGTGCCGTTGGATCGGGAAACAAGGTAAGTGTATGGGGGCGAACTGCGGCGTTCCACACAGTGGGGCATCCCGATTTTGTATGCCCCGGGGGAGGGAATCGATCAGCCCGGGAATCTTATAGATTTCTGGGCCGATCGCCGGTGGGTTTTGGTCCACTTTAAAGCTGCTAAGATGTGTAAAATCACATGCCCCTAAGCATAATGATGAGGAGGACTTGCCATTGGGCATTTACTGCTGATTCAATGAAATGGAAAGCATCCAAACCAAGGAGCAATGCAAATCATATCTTTATTCTGCTCCAGGTGCTCGGATCTGCTCAGCATGTAATGCTCAGGCTCAGCCCTTCATTATTATACAGCTATGGCTCCCACTTGTGGACATGGGTTTTGCACTCTTGGTTCTCATCAGCACAAGGCCTCAAGGTGTTTGCTGTATAGCGGCTGAGGCTTGTGAGAACCAGCTCACCATGAATGTTTTTTTTTTTTAAGATATAAGGGATCTACCGAGTCCTACATTGAAAAAGTCATGATTTCCTCCAATGCAGAGGAAGCTTTCCTAATCAAGATTCTGCTGAGGCAAACGAGGCGGCCGGAAATCGGGGACAAATTCAGCAGTCGGCACGGACAAAAAGGTAACGCTTCCTGCATTACTGTTCCTGAGCGAGTGGACCCTCTTCCAGATCAGCCATATCTAAAACATCTCTAATTGCGTGCTCTTTAACTTTTCCGACCTGTAGTTAAAGCGGACCTTCACCCTGAATAGGAGCCTATCTTATATGTTTCCCCTGCCCTGTACATACAGATTGCCCACATTAATCTGGACCTTCACCCTGAATAGGAGCCTATCTTATATGTTTCCCCCCACCCTGTACATACAGATTGCCCACATTAATCTGGACCTTCACCCTGAATAGGAGCCTATCTTGTATGTTTCCCCTGCCCTGTAAATACAGATTGCCCACATTAATCTGGACCTTCACCCTGAATAGGAGCCTATCTTATATGTTTCCCACACCCTGTACATACAGATTGCTCACATTAATCTGGACCTTCACCCTGAATAGGAGCCTATCTTATATGTTTCCCCCGCCTTGTACATACAGATTGCCCACATTAATCCGTACCTTCACCCTGAATAGGAGCCTATATTATATGTTTCCCCCGCCTTGTACATACAGATTGCCCACATTAATCCGGACCTTCACCCTGAATAGGAGCCTATCTTATATGTTTCCCCCGCCCTGTACATACAGATTGCTCACATTAATCCGGATCTTCACCCTGAACAAGAGCCTATCTTATATGTTTCCCACACCTTGTACATACAGATTGCTCACATTAATCCAGACCTTCACCCTGAATAAGAGCCTATCTTATATGTTTCCCACACCCTGTACATACAGATTGCTCACATTAATCCGGACCTTCACCCTGAATAGGAGCCTATCTTATATGTTTCCCCCGCCTTGTACATACAGATTGCCCACATTAATCCGTACCTTCACCCTGAATAGGAGCCTATATTATATGTTTCCCCCGCCTTGTACATACAGATTGCCCACATTAATCCGGACCTTCACCCTGAATAGGAGCCTATCTTATATGTTTCCCCCGCCCTGTACATACAGATTGCTCACATTAATCCGGATCTTCACCCTGAACAAGAGCCTATCTTATATGTTTCCCACACCTTGTACATACAGATTGCTCACATTAATCCAGACCTTCACCCTGAATAAGAGCCTATCTTATATGTTTCCCACACCCTGTACATACAGATTGCTCACATTAATCCGGACCTTCACCCTGAATAAGAGCCTATCTTATATGTTTCCCACACCCTGTACATACAGATTGCTCACATTAATCCAGACCTTCACCCTGAATAAGAGCCTGTCTTATATGTTTCCCACACCCTGTACATACAGATTGCTCACATTAATCCGGACCTTCACCCTGAACAAGAGCCTATCTTATATGTTTCCCCCTCCTTGTACATACAGATTGCCCACATTAATCCGGACCTTCACGCTGAATAGGAGCCTATCTTATATGTTTCCCACACCCTGTACATACAGATTGCCCACATTAAAAATCATCCTACCCGCACCTACAACATTTTATAACCCTTTAAACCTCCAAGATGGCGGCCCATGTGGTCTCAGGCTGCCTGAAAACAGGAAGTGTCTTCTGACTGTGCTGCTCTGCATTCTGGGATTGCTGTCCTTTCCCTGACTCCAGCTCTGCTCTGTCTGTGCAAAGCACAGCTATAACCCCGCCCCCTGCACTTTTGCACCCCTATCCTCTCCTCAGTAACCTAGAGTACTGAACAGAGTTGAAGCCCAGTGGGGCAAAGAATAAAAAGTGACTAAAACTTAAAATATATTAATTTTAGATGATGTGGAGCACAAAATCGGATCGCAAAATTGTGTAATATTAAAAATACATATAAACTCGGAAAGGGGTCACTTATACATCCGAACTGAATAAAACTTCACCAAGCTTGTGGTTTTCTTCTCCTTGCAGGAATAAAATCCAGGGGTGACAGGTTTAGTCTATCAGGGGTGACGGAGCCTGTCATCCCGGATGTCCTTTTCCTTTCATTGAAAGAAAGAAAAAAAAAAAAAAGCCTGGCTGAATATTTTTTAATGCCGGGTGTATAAGTGACCCCTCCTCCCGCCATCCAGCATATTTATATGGATTTTTATTATTTTTCACGATAGTGACCCTTTAAGGTTTGGGCTTTTCATTAAATGATCCTGTAGTTCCGGTTTAATACTTAACAGTTTGTGTTTTTCTATCACAATCTCAAAAAATTAGATTTGTTGGGTGGTGGTAATGTAAAAAAGTTTGGAAAAGTTCAAGGGGTATAAAAACTTTTTCATGGCATTGTGTGTAATATATATAATTATTAATTATATTGTTTATTTATATAGCGCCATCAACTTCCGTAGCGCTTTACAGGGTTTGATTACAGACAGGGTAAAACATATAGTACAGAGAACAATACAAAATTAGATGCCACAGGTTAAACCCAAGTGTTGTGAGCACAGGAGACAATAGGAAGGAGAGCCCCACCCCTGTCTAAAGGATGGGGGTGGAGACAAAGGGGCGGGATCACAAGTGGTAGAGCTTGAGTGTGGCTACATGTGCCATTTGAAGGTTATAGGAGTTGCTTAAGCCAGGTTATATGCTTGTCTGAAGAAGTGAGTTTTGAGGGCACTTTTAAAGGCTTGGCGTGATGGAGAGTGGTGGATTGAGTGGGGGAGTGCATTCCAGAGAAGTGGGGAGGCACAGGAGAAGTCTTGAAGGCGGGAGTGCGAGGAGGTAACCAAGGAAGAGGACAGGAGAATGTCAGAGGCGGAGCGGAGGTTGGTAATGCTGGATCAGAGATGAAATGTAGGAAGGGGCCTGGTTAGAGAGAGCTTTGTAGGTTAGCGTTAGAAGCTTGAACTGAACTCTATGCGAGACGGGTAACCAGTGGAGGGATTGACAGAGGGGAGCAGCACTGGAGAAGCCAGAGGAGAGGTAGATGAGGCGAGCAGCAGAGTTTAGAATAGATTGGAGGGGAGATATATATATTCATATATATATATATATATATATTCATATATATATATATATATATATATTTTCAATCTCCACTCAGTAAATATGAATTCAAATAGATATCTATAAGTCTTTGCACCATTGATTATTAAGTTTATTACTTTACTCTTATTGTTGTCCATGGTTTCCCCCTCCGGGTTTTGCTCCACTTAAGGGATTAATGTGGATGGAAAAGCGGGGGCTTATATGATCAATTGTTATTAGAACTAAGGGGAGTATATGGTGCAGTGTTCCATACAGTACATGGTGTTGTTTGTGTATTATATGTTTTTTAATGTATTTTGTGTTTGTCGTGTATTGCCAATATAAAGAACAATAAAAGATTTTGTACTGCTAGATTTTATGGTGGTGCGGGAGTGCTTTTTGGTGTGGCTGTGGGGGGTTGGGGCTCTCCCCACATGTTTTGGTATATGTCTATCTAGATATAATTTTCTTAAGTCGAAGATCTTTAGCAACTTACTCCCGGAATGATTTTTTCCAGCAGCCAGCATGTGTTGTAATCCTCCCTTCACCATCTAATACCTCTCGGCATCGCTGCTCCCTCCTGTGATCTGCAGATCTTTGTTGGAGGTGCTAATCCGTTTTCACATGACAGACTGAGAAATGCTCTTAAAGAGCAGTCATATATTGGTTTCTTTACATCAAAGCTGTAACAGCTTCTCCTTTTTTTTTTCTTTTTCACTTCACGTTGTACAACTTGAAGAAAAGAGCCCAAAAAGAAAATCTGGGTGTACTAGGAAGCGGATTCCTCACCGGCCATTCAGATTGTGTGTAAGGCTTTTTGCAAAGCCGGGGGAAGGTGTTGGTTTTAAACGCTGATCCCCTCTGCTCTCATCACGCGTAAGCCTTTCACACTTAAACCGGACCTTCAGCATCATTTAATGAAAAGCCCAAACTCATAAAAAACCATTCCCCAGCATCTAAAATTTAATATATTTTAAGTTTTTAGTCACTTATTATTCTTTCCCCCACTGGGCTGCAACTCTGTTCAGGACTCTAGGATATGGGCGCCACCATCTTGCCTCAGAAGCATCGCATACTGAGGAGAGCGGTATAAGTACATGAGGCGGAGTTATAGCAGTGCTTTGTATAGACAGAGCAGAGCTGAGGTCAGAGAAAGGACAGCAATCCCAGAATGCAGAGCGACACAGTCAGAAGACACTTCCTGTTTGCAGCCTGCCTGATGCTCCATGAGCCGCCATCTTGGATGTTTAAAGGCTCATAACATGCAGTAGATGCAGGTAGCAATCTGTATGTACAGGGTGTGGGAAACATATACGATATGCTCTTATTCGGAGTGAAGGTCTGCTTTAAGTCTGCTGCGTTGTTACTATTCCTAAACTCTGGTTCAGAATTAAAAATGTAAATTTATAATTTAAAGGAGATAGAGTAGAGCAGCTCTTGATTTCTTTGATTTCATTGTGCTTTGGTTTTCACAATCCACTTTAATGTGCACCAAAACCCTGGATTTTTACTATCCTGGGTTTTGGTCCTTTCCCCGGGGTGCCCCGCTGTGTGAAATCCCCCAGATCGCCTGCAGAAACTCACCTCTTCACCGTCCCACGGCGCATGCACCTGGGGGGGGTTTCGCACAGCGGGACATCACGATTTTGGATGCCCCGGGGGGAGGGAATCTATCAGCTTCATAGATTGCCAGGCAAATGGCGATGGATTTTGGTCCACTTTAATGTCTAAAGACTATAAGGTACCCTCCCACCAGCGTCCCCGTCTTCCTCCTAAGAGATGCGCCCTCCACATCAGGCACATCTGAATGGCAGCCCATGGCTACCCCCCCACCCCATGAGGGGACGCACTCACCCATCCGGCTTCGACTCTTTGCTCAAGTCTGGAGACAACGCGTCTCGGATCGGTGGATTCAGGAGGTGGTGTCCTCCAGTTACAAAATAGAGCTAGCAGCTTGGCCGCCCCCAAGATTCCTCCGGTCCCGGATCTCCCAAAATCCTGTGACAGCACAGGGCCTGAGGTTGGCCGTCCAACACCTTCTGTCATCCAGAGTGGTTTGCCCGGTGCCTCTTCAGGAACGGGGTCGGGGGTTTTATTCCAATCTGTTTGCGGTGCCCAAGAAGGATGGCTCCCTGAGACCCATCTAAAGGGTCTCAACAGATTTGTCAGGTTCAAACACTTCCACATGGAGACCCTACGGTCGGCAGTGAGCTCTCTTCGGCCAGGCGACTTTATGACCAATGCATCAAGGATGCCTACCTGCTCGTTCCTATCTTCCTGGGGCATCAGACGTTCCTGAGGTTCGCTCTGGAGGATCAGCACCACCAGTTTGTGGCCTTGCCGTTCGGTATCACTTCGGCCCCTTGGGTGTTCACCAAGGTGCTGGCGGGTATCATGGCCCTCCTGAGGAGCCAGGGCATTCGCATTCTTCCTTACCTGGGTGACCTGTTGATTGCTGCTCCATCCTTTCATCAGGCCGAGAGGGATACTCAGGTGGTTGTGTCCACCCTAGAGTCCTTCGGTTGGGTGATAGTTATCCCAAGTCTTCGCTCACTCCCTCATTGGTGAGGTCCTTCCTGGGCATGACGCTGGATACTTCTCAGGTCAAGGTGTTTCTTCCTCAGCAGAAGGTGGAGGACCTTCAGATGCAGGCGCGAGCCCTGCTGTCGTGTCCTCATCCCTCCATTCGTCTAGGGATGCAGTTGGTGGGTGTCGTGCTGCGAGGCTGTGCCCTTCGCCCAGTTCCACATGAGACCTCTTCAGTTGAATCTCTTGACCGTTTGGGATCGGAAGCAGGAATCCCTGGAGTGGGATTTCTCTCTGTCCTCTCTGGCCAGACAGTCCCTCTTGTGGTGGCTGGACTCAAGGAATCTTCTAGCGGGCAGGTCTTTTCTACCTCTTTGCTGGGAGATTGTCACCACGGATGCCAGTCTGACCGATTGGGGAGGGTTTTGGCACTCACTGAACTTCCTGGGCCAGTGGGGCCCTCAGGAGGCCCACACACCAATCAATCTCCTGGAGCTGAGGGCGATCAGGTTGGTTCTCTTCCAGTTTACTCCCCACCTTCGGGATCTTGCGGTTCAGGTCCGTTTGGACATTCAGACGGTGGACGCTTACATCAATCATCAGGGCGGGACTTGGAGCAAGTGAGCCCTCAAGGAGGTGTCCCTGATATTGTCTTGGGCAGAGGAGAATGTTCCCTGCATCTCAGCGGTTTACATCCCAGGGGTGGAGAACCAGGAGGCGGCCTCCCTGAGCAGGGGGACATCTCGTCTGGGGGAGTGGTCCCTCGACAAGATCTTTCATGCCCTGTGTCGCCGCTGGGGTCAGCCGGACGTGGACCTGTTTGTGTCCCGTCACAATCGCAAGCTTCCAAGGCTCGTCTCTCTGTCAAGAGATCCGCTGGCCGTTACCACGGACGCTCTAGCCATTCCCTGGACGGATTTCCAGCTCCTCTATGCGTTTCCTCCATTTTCTCTCCTGGGGCCGGTGTTGCGCAAGATAGCCCAGGAGGGGGAACCGACCATACTGGTGGCCCCCCCTGCTGGCTGAGGAGAGTATGGTTCGCGGACGTCGTCCAGATGGCAGTGGATCACTTCATCCTGCCCAACGATCCATGGCTTCTCACTCAGGGACAGTTGCGCCATCCCAATTTACAAGTGCTGGCTTTGACGGCTTGGCTGCTGAAACCTCCATCCTCATGATTGATAACAGATTACTGCCTTCGGTAGTCAGTTCTATGATTCAGGTTCGGAAGAAATCTTCCTCTTTGATTTATTATAGAATCTGGCATGCCTACATTCCCTGGTGCGAGTCTAAGTATTTTCCTTGTCGCACTTTCTCCATTTCTAGGATTTTCGAGTTTTTACAACATGGTCTGGAGTCGGGTCTACAACTGAGTACCCTCAAAGGCCAGGTTTCGGCCCTGGCAATCTTTTTCCAACGATCTTTCGCCAATCATAGGCTTGTTAAGACTTTTTTCCAAGGTGTTACTCATGTACGTCCACCGCGTAAGCCCCTGCTACCGGTGTGGGATTTGTACTTGGTGCTTTCTGCTCTCCAGGGTCCTCCCCTTGAACCCTTGTGCAATGCTGCGCTGTCCATTATGACTTTTAAGGTGGCCTTTTTGGTGGCTATCACTTCGGTACGGTACGTCGTGTTTCTGAGATGGCGGCGCTTTCTATTAAGCCTCCTTATTTTGAACGACATCAGGATAAGGTAGTATTCCGTCCTAGACCTGAATTTTTGCCCAAGGTTGTTTCTGCTTTTCATCTGAATGAGGACATTGTCTTGCCTTCCTTGTGTCCTGCTCCTTCTAATTCTAAGGAACAAAGCCACAAAGCCTTCATTCTCTGGATGTGGTCAGGGCGCTCAAATTCTACTTGACTGCCACTGCGTCTTTTCGGAAGTCAGATTCTCTGTTTGTCTTTCCTGCTGGGCCTAGGGAAGGTTTTCCTCCAGCCAAATCCACTATCAGCAAGTGGATCAGACAGGTGGTGGTGCAAGCGTACTCTGCTAGGGGAAAGAACCCTTTTTTCGTGTTACGGCTCATTCCACTAGGGCTATTGCACCAATGAGCCTTGGGCTTTTCAGCACCAGGCTTCTGTTGAACAAGTTTGTAAGGCCGCACTTGGTCGTCTGTTCATACTTTTTCCAAGTTTTACAAGGTTGATGTTCGAGCCTCAGCTGACGCTGTTTTTGGACGCAAGGTGCTTCAGGCGGTAGTGTCTTGAACTGCCTGCTGTTGCTCACTGGGGATCCCACCCTTCTTCATGGACACTGCTGTTGGATGTCCCAAATGTGAAGAATTGAAATGAAGCAAGCCGTGCTGTACACCAGGAAAAATACAATTCTGTGATTACTCACCTGTAGAATTGTTTTTACGGTGTACAGCACGGCTTGCTTCATCCCTTGTTGTTATCCTCTTTTGCCTTGTTATGGTGATTTTCGTGAGAGAGTTGTTTGTTAGTGGGGCTGTGTTTTTGTTAACATGGTCTTGCCTCCCGGCTTCTTATGTTACTGCTTTCAAACACTGGGGTCTCTGAGTAATTCCTGCCCTTTTTATGGGCAGTGAGGAGCCACAAGTCTTTCTGCAGTCGGCTGCGCCACCTTGTGGTGGATTACCCAAATGTGAAGAATTTAAATGAAGCAAGCCGTGTTGTACACCGTAAAAACAATTCTACAGGTGAGTAATCACAGATTTGTATTTTCTAGTTCTACACTCTTATAGGGAAGTATTGCCATGGGCTTTGGCCAAATGTATTTCACAAGTTCAGTGGGTTTTGGTCCGCTTTAAGTTTTTAGCAAATTTCTCACAGACTTAAACAGAACCCCCCCTTTCCATGTATCACTGGGGTTAGCCATTCACTGTAAACTGTATACAGTTTTTGCAAAACATATGTGATACGAATATGCATAATGAAAAATGTAAATATTAGCAATAAAAAAACAATAGAAACAAAAAAAAGATCAATAAGCATAATTTAGCCTAAAATGCCATACATACAAAATTGCATCACAATAAGTTACCAGTTTACCTAATACAGTACAGCGAGGGATCAAAGAGAGGGTGTAAAGCCAGGATTCGAGAGAGACTAGGTATTTGGGTAAGCAATAACTACTTCCAGGATAGGGACTATAAATAACACCCACAGGAGCTGAATGAGCTGTCTGCACAGCACATGCTGCAATAAATAGGAACCAAAATGAACTTCGATATAAAGCAGACATGAACACAAAGGGAAAGTAAAAAAAATATGCACCAACTAGTAACTGCCATGGTGTACAAAACGACCCTCAGCTTCTAATCAAATGTTCCTTCTAACCCCAACCCTCTCACACAATAAAACATCTATCTATCTATCTATCTATCTATCTATCTATCTATCATTTTTCTATCCCGTATCTATCATTTATCCCATATCTACAAAGGGGGGGGGGGGGGGTGGGAGCAGCTCAATCACTATTATTTATACAAAATTATTATTATTATTCAGGGCCTGGGAACTAATTTACCGCCCAGTTTAACCCTCTCGTCAACTAAATATCAAGCAACAAACATGTCTAGCTATGTGGAAAGACAGAGATTTGGTTGCATATATCTGCAGATACATGTGGAAGCCACACTGCCCCGGCAAGGCACTCTGTGTTTAGTGTGGTCCCTACTCTTAATTCTGAGTCCCCAAAGTTGGGACATGCAATGCAGACACATATCTGAGAGCTACTCACCTGGGAAGCTGCCAGCCTCCCTTTAGAACAGAAATCCATATTGACTGAATTCCTCCCTGCTTGTGCTCATGGCAATTCAAATGAACAAAGGGGGTGGGAGCAGCTCAATCACTATTATTTATACAAAATTATTATTATTATTCAGGGCCTGGGAACTAATTTACTGCCCAGTTTAACCCTCTCATCATCTAAGTTCCATATCTACCATTTATCTATCCCATATCTACCATTTATCTATCCCATATCTATCATTTATCTATCAATTATCTATCTTCTATCTATCAATTAGCTATCTTCTATCTATCAATTAGCTATCTTCTATCTATCAATTAGCTATCTTCTATCTATCTATCTTCTATCTATCTTCTATCTATCTTCTATCTATCTTCTATCTATCTTCTATCTATCTTCTATCTATCTTCTATCTATCTTCTATCTATCTTCTATCTATCTTCTATCTATCTTCTATCTATCTTCTATCTATCATCTATCTATCTATCTATCTATCTATCTATCTATCTATCTAGCTATCCATAAGAAGCACCTGAGTATAAGATGCACCACAGGATTAAGAGGATTAAATGAAAAAAAGTATTTTTAACCAAGTGGCAGAACCCCCCCCCCCAATTTCCCTTTATATCAGACACTGTGCAGATCTCCCCCTTATCACCCCATATAGGCAGTGTGGAGATTCCCCTAATTCCGCTATAACAGACAGTGTGCAGAATCTCACCTCCCAATCCTCTTATAAGAGGCAGTGTGGTAGAATCCAACTCAACCCCCCCTATAACGAGCACTATGGGTGAATCCCCCTTTAACAGGCAGTGTGCAGAATTCACCTCCTAATATCCCATAGCAAGCAGTGTGACAGAATACCCCCAAACCCTATAAGCAGTGTGCAGAATCCACCCTAATCCCATATAACGAGTAGTGTGGAAGAATCCTCCCCCAATCCCATAAACGAGCAGTGTAGCCGAATCGTCCTAATCCCTTATAACGGGTAGTGTGGCAAAATCCCTCCAATCCCCTATATCTGGCAGTGTGTAGAATCCCCCCAATCCCCTATAACAGGCAGTGTGGCAGAATCCTCCCAGTCTCCTTTAACTGGCAGTGTGCAGAATCCACCCCCTAATCTCGTATAACAAGTTGTGTGGCAGAATCCTCCTAATACCCTATAACAGGTATTGTGGCAGAACCCCGCAATCCCCCTTTAAAAGGCAGTGTGCAGAATCCACCCAATCCCCTTTGACAGATAGTGTGCAGAATCTGGCAGAATCCCCCTGTAACAGACAGTATGGCAGTATCCCCCCAATCCCCTATAACAGGCAATGTGGCAGAATCCTTCCAAGCCCCTTTCAACTGGCAATGTGTAGAATCCCCCCCCCCCCCCCCAGTGTGGAGAATCTCTCCAATCCCCTTTAACAGGCAGTGTAGAAGAATGCCCCATATCCCCCATAACTTAATATCAGGAAATGGCAAAATGCCCCCCCCCCCCAAACCACCCCATAACACAGTGTTGCAGAACCCCCCCCCCCCCCCAATTGCTCCATTACAGATTGTGTGCAGTCCCCCTTCCCCCCCCCCCCCCCCCCCAAACAGTATGGCAGAATCCACCCAGCCCAGTCTTTCCTATAACACTATAACAGACCCCATAACAAGCAGTGTGGGGATTCCCCCCAGTTCCCCTATAACAGGCAGTGTGCAGAATCTCTTCCCCCCCCCCCCAATCCTCTATAACAGATAGTGTGGCAGGACCCCCTAATCCCTCTTTAACAGCCAGTGTGGAGAATCCACCCCTATCCCATATAACAAGCAGTGTGGCAGAATCCCACACAATCCCCTTTAACAGGCATTGTACAGAACCCCTCTATAACCTACAGTGTGGTAGAATCCCCCCAATCCCCTTTAACAAGCAGTATGCAGAATTCACCCCCAATCCCCTATAACAGGCAGTGGGCACAATCCCCTATAACAGGCCATGTGCAGACCCCCCCCCCCCCTCCATATCCTATAACAGGCAGTGTGGCAGAATCCCTCCAATCCCGTATAACAGGCAGTGTGGCAGAATTCCCCCAATCCCCTATAACAGGCCATGTGCAGACTCCCCCCCCCCCCCCCCCCCATACCCTATAACAGGCAGTGTGGCAGAATCCCTCCAATCCCATATAACAGGCCATGTGCAGACTCCAAATCCATACCCCCCCCCCCCCCCTCCATACCCCATAACAGGCAGTGTGGCAGAATCCCTCCAATCCCGTATAACAGGCAGTATGGCAGAATTCCCCCAATCCCCTATAACAGGCCATGTGCAGACTCCCTCCCCCCCTCCATACCCTATAACAGGCAGTGCGGCAGAATCCCTCCAATCCCATATAACAGGCAGTGTGGCAGAATCCCTCCAATCCCGTATAACAGGCAGTGTGGCAGAATCCCTCCAATCCCATATAACAGGTAGTGTGGCAGAATCCTCCCAAACCCCTTTAACTGTCAGTGTGCAGAATCCACCCCTAATCTCTAACAGGCAGTGTGGCAGTGTGCAGAATCCACCCCTAATCTCTAACAGGCAGTGTGGCAGAATCCTTTTAAGTCCTTATAACAGGCAGTGTGACAGAATCCTCCCAATCCCCTATAACAGGCAGTGTGGCAGGATCCCTCCAATCCTGGAAGTGTGGAGATTCCCCCCAATTCCCCTAGAATGGGCAGTGTGCTGAATCCCCCCAATCCCCTATAATAAGCAGTGTGGCAAAATCCTCCTAATCCCCCTATAAGAGATAGTGTGATAGAATCCCCCAATCCCTGTTTAACAGTCAGGGTGCTGAATCCCCTCAATCCTCTTTAGGACCAACACGCAGGATTTTCACTATCCTGGGTTTTGGTCCACTTCTGCGGGGCACCCCGATCGCGGTTGCCTCGCTGTGTGAAACCCCCCCCCCAGAACGCCCAAAATACTCACCTCACCGTGCTCCTACACTAGCGCTCGTCCAATCAGAGCGCTCAGAGCCGCTGTGGTATGGAAGGACAAGCGACGGACAACCACAGCGGCTCTGAGCGCACTGGAGGCCGCCTCTCGCGCTTCCTTCTAACAGGGAGCGCGCCTGCACCGGCCATTCACAAACGGCACCCTGCTAGAGGGATGCGCGAGAGGCACCCGCGCATGCGCCATTGGAACGGGGAGAAGGTAAGGTTTGTGGGCGTCCTGGGGAGTTTCACACAGCGGGGCATCCCGATTTCGGATGCCCCGCGGGGAGGGAGCTGATCGGCCCGGGAATCTTATAGATTCCCGGGCCGATCAGCCATGGGTGTTGGTCCACTTTAACAGGCTGTAATTGCCCCCAAAGTTCGGGTCTCCATTAATTTCCACATGCCGAACCCAAACCTTTTGAGGGTTCGCCCAACGGTACGGCTTGTATATACTGCAAATTGTTATAGCTGTTGCTGCCCTTTGTGCACTGAATGTGGGATTATCACTGGTCGCTCCTGTATTGTTGGTATTTTTGTGTATTGCCCTCTAACCACGTATTTGTCGACTTTTGCTTGTTACAACTGAGCAGTAGCAAACAAGGGTCTGATGTTCTGGCCAAGCGTCCAATTTAAAGTCAATCGTTTTTTTTTTTAAAACATGAGATTTTTTGGGACTATTGACCCATTTCATCCCACGGAAAGCTGCACTTATTAGCAGGAAGGAGAGGCCGGCGGCTCTTCACACTGTAGGGTGTGTTTGTCCTACCGGCTTCCCTCTATGAATTCCATATTAAACGCTCATTTCAAGGTAGACAAACATTTAGATCACCCCCTCGAGCCACTCCGTGACCTGCCGACCCTCCCTGGGCTCATTCTTCAGCCGAGCTCTGTTTTACTACGTTTTACAGCGCAGAATAAAATTACAGTTGTGTCTTCTGACTGGGCCAAACCAAACACACATTGTTCCTACGCTCCACTTTTTTTTTTTTTTGCACTGTGTGTGTGTTTGTCGAGTTCCTGTGGTGGTTGTATAATGGGACGGGAGCATTGTGGGGTTTTCAATTAATCGGCTCTTTGTGCGATTAGCCCTATGCAAATGTGTCATTCGCAGCCTTTTAAAGGGCTTCTGGGAAAGCTGTGTACCAACTTTATTGTCCTTCCTGCCTCCAACAATATTCTTAAGTAGACCTCCAATAACTTTCCCTCCAGTTTAACAAGGACCTACTTTGCAGAATCTTTTCCCAATTTTGACTCTGCGGGTCCTCATTCATCCAGGCCGTACTATATCTGTAGAGATAATTCAAGGCAACTAGACTTGCTGTGTCTCAATTTATTCTTATACAGATATGTATGTCAAATTGTTTTTACATGTTAAATTCATTGTAGAAACCCAGGCTGTAACTTCAAAAAAAGCAAATAAGTTTTTAAATTTTGTTAAGTGATCTGTTCTCTTTGTAGCATATAATTAATATATATATATATATATATATATATATATATATATATATATATATATATATATATATATATATTTTGCTCATTTTCAGAAACGTTACAAACAAGAGCATTAGAGTGTAAAATGTAAAATTAAACCAACATACATGCTACCTCAGATTTTACTGAAGTACACTATTCATTTTTACTTTTTGGCTTAGAAAAGTGCATTTCTTTTATTCTAATTTATACTATTTTTTTTATTTAAATGCTCGTCACATATATATATCTACATACATTCTTTTTTTTGTTTTTTAAAAACTTTCATACAGTTTTTTCTTATTAAAATGTATTATATGTCTGTATATTCCTATTTCTTTATATCAAGTTTGTGTGTTCTTATTCATAGCACATAGAACGCCATTCCTTTAGGCGTTATTTGCTCTATTGCCTATACATTTTTTTTTCCAATTTTTTTAGTGTAGAAATAATGTGATTCTTTTGTTCATACTAGCTACAGTGTCTATTCCAATCTATCCAATCTAATATAGAGATCTATAATATATAGAGAGATATATAGATTTATATAATATATATGTATATATATATATATATATATATATATATATATATATATATATATATATATATATTTATTATTAGAGAGAGGTATGCACTGTATATATATCTCTACAGATGCAGCGGTCCCTAAAATCACACTTAATTATTTTGTGTGTATATTTATCCTTCCAAATTGCAAAAGTTTTTATTATGAAAAAAACTATATATTTTTTTAATGCGAATATAGCTTATTAAGTCACAATAAGATAATGCAAAACAATAAAGGACATAAAATAACAAAAATACAACGATACCATAAATAATGTCATAAATAATAAAGAACTTGGTAGAACTCCTAAAACATTTATACCTACTTTTGCATTCCGCTGCTTGTGTGTGAATGTTTTTGTATATATATATATATATATATATATATATATATATATATATTCGATTTGACATCCAATAAAGTGCATTATATTGACCACTGACATGAAACATAGAGGATAACTGCATTGCGTTTCAGGACTGCGTTATATCAGAATAGCAGTGAATATTACATATATATATATACATATACATATATATACATTTACAGTCTTTTTAATGCATTGAATGAGCTATAGAATAGTGTTTCATATAGCTATTTCATAACTTTTACTTGGATTTATTATTTACCCTAAGGTGTGTAATATATATAAATATAATTTTTTGGGCGACCAGAACATTAACAGTTACTATTAGCTGTTATCTGTAAATAATCACTTAATAACTTTAATAATATAATAATAACTTTCCTCAACCCCATGTCTTGGTTGAATTTGATAGACTTATGTAACCTGGATTGAGATGTGTGTGTGTTTTTTTGGGATTCTTCCATTTCGCCTATCGACTTACCTTTACCGTTCCTGCGTTTATTAGTTTCTAAACTATAACTTATCTTAAGCTCATTACGGAGGCCATTGTGTAATCTTGTATTAAAATCTGTCAGCTATGACTGGTGTTGCGGGCACAGTCAGCGGAGCAGAATAAGTTAATTATTTACTTGTGTCACTCGGCCTCTTCATCTAATGAAATGCACAGCTGTGTTGGATCTGCGGATGGCTGCGGAGATCCCATTGTTCCGCGAGTCAGCAGAGGGTAGGAGCCGCAGTGATGGAGAGTCCCCACTTCTTCTGCTGTTTTGCCTTTCTGTGTCAATTTCATGGTTCTTTTATCACTCACTTTCACACAAAACAAACAACACAGCGACTGTCTGCTATGGGAACCGACTTGGCACATAAAAGCGGTTCTCAGGGGCCGGCTTCTTCCACGTTATCCTCCGTGTGCCTTTTTTGTTTTGTCGTGTTCTGCTCAAGATATCTACAAGAAAATAGTACAGCAATCCTGGTCAAAAGTGTGTGTGTGGGGGGGGGGGGGGGGGGGGGTGGCACCTGATTGCCTTCAATAATAGACTGATGTCTTCTGTTGATTTTTTTTTTCTTTCTTCAGTTTAATGTCTAACTTCAGGTTCTGCCACCCAGACCCAGATATATATATAGTATAGAATTTGTGTAGGTCAGTTACATGTACGGTTGAAATAAGACATGCCGACCCGAACCACCCTCTACAAGAAAAATGGTCCAGGTTTGAGTCTTTGTGTCAAGGAACCATACAGGCCGGGGCTGATCTCTCTGCTTTATACCTCCCTTAATGACTTTCCGAGACATTTGGAACATAGGTATACCCGGGAATGGGAAAAGGACCTCGGGTTGGTCGGGGAGCAGGTAGATTGGCCCGGGGTATGGAGGGCAACATGGGGCTGTTCAATTAATTCCCTCACAGTGGAGTCGGCATATAAAGTACTACTCTGCTGGTACCTGGTACCAGATAGACTCAATAAGATCTACCCAGCATACCCTGGGCATTGCTTCAGAGGGTGTACTGCGAGAGGTGACGTACTCCACACATGGTGGACCTGCCCAATGGTTGCGTGACTATGGCAGCAGGTTTTTAAGATGATTGGGAGGATCATGGGAGTCGCACCGAAGCGGGACCCATGGGTGGCGCTATTACGTCACAAAGCACCTGAGCATCATTTATTATGATGGCCACTAAACAGTCAATAGCAAAAGCTTGGAAACAGCAATTCATCTTTATTTCAGAAGTAAAAGACAGAATAAAAGGTTTCTTTATAAATGAAAAGCTCACAGCATACTTAATTTTAGGCACAACCTTTTCTAAACATTTGGGAGCCTTGGATCCAATATGCTGCCCCTAATCTCTCGACACTAGCATTAAACTAAACTTAGAACGGAGGTCTGGCAGAAGCAGAACTGGGACCACCAGCACCCCGCCAATACCTCCCCCATTTCTAAGCCTATTTGAACCCCATCTCTTAAGTTTTACATTGTTTGCTATGTTCTGTTTTCTGAACAATTTATACAGAGTCTATGGCTACGTCAGAGGTAGAGGGAAGACTTTTCCCGGAGCGCCCCTCCCAGTTCCAACATTTTCATCATTCTGTTATCTCAATGAAGCCAGTAAGGCACTGTATACATTTTTGCTGTTGTTAACAACAATATTTAATATGTATGTAAAGCTACAACCTTTATTCTTGCATCACAATATTGTCATGTTGTGTAAAATTCAATATAAAGATTGATAAAGATATAAGACATATGCCCAGCAAGTTCAACCAAGGGTGTTGGGGTAGGGGAAGTTATTTTTTATTTTATTTTTTAACCCCCCTTACAGTTCTGCCCGTGTTGGATTCGGGCAGCAGGAAAACACGAGCTCAGGCAGTGCAGGGCAATTCTGCTTTTGATTCTCTCTTACCGCCTTCAAGCAAGGGGCATGGAGCCACTAGCACACTCTATATAATTATTATTGGGTGCAGGGAGCTAGTGCAGGGGCGGACCGGCCATATAGGAAGACCCAGTGGGCCGCACTGCTGAATCGGAATATTAATTATTGGGGAAGAATCCGCTAGAGCAGTTTGCATATTAATGGCAAGGGAGGCCAGCAGCGAGATTATAAAGTGGAACAAAACTCAAAAGGCTGGCCCTGGAATCTAAAAGCTTCTAGGGTCGCACGCTGACCTTCCCCAGGGACATCCCAAATCCAGATCCCCCGCTGTCTGACCACCCCCTTTCCCCTGGGGGCAGTAAACTCACCTGCTTCCTCGCTCCCTCAACATTGTAAATATCAGACAGCTGCTTCCCCAGCATCTTTGGGGATGCGGCTGATTTTGCCCCCGATTGCCACAGAGTTTTACACTGCACCCCAGCACCTCGGGCAATAGCAAGCTCCCTGCGGTAAAGCCATGGGCCCCTTTGAAGATGGGGGCCCTAAGCTATTGCCCAGTTTGACACTCCCTAATGCTGATCCTGTTTAAGGGGGGGGGGGGGAGGCTGCTAGGGCACTCTGCATATTATTATGGAGGGGGCTACCCCCCCTTTGGAGGGGGCTACCCCCCCTTTGGGGGAGAACACTTTCTGCATGGCTGTGCGTGGCCCATGTGTGCGGGCGGGAATTCTATTCAGCTTCTCCTGCCGCACATTAATATGCCCGGCCGGACAAGCGGCTGCACATACGCCGTTGGACCAAGGACAAGTACGTTTCCTGGGGGAACAGTGGGGTTTCACACAGTGGGGCAATCCAAGCCCCATGGGGGGATGGACTAAAATAGTGAAAATCCTGGGTTTTGTTTCACAGCCCCTTTTCTGAAGCACAGCCTCTAGATTTTATTTATTCATGACCACCCTCTATGTTTAGCACTGAAAAGTGGGGCCTATATAAAAAAAAAAAAAAAAAAAAAAAAGCAGTGAAAAGACACAACAAGCAAAGCAAGGAGCAACGATCCTCCCCTTCACACTAAAGCATCCGTGTCTCCCATACAGTCTGATGCAAGAGGGGAGGAGATAAGTCCACCTCTCGATGCTAATAAAAGGTGGTCATGAATAAGTAAAATCCAGGGGCTGGGCAACGGGAAGGTATTTATGCTGGGTTTACACTAAGCGAGAAATCGCTAAACCAGCTGCAATTTAGTGCTAACCGCTTAGTGAAAACAGCCGCTGGGATGAGTGAGAATTGGTTAATCAGTTGGTCGTATCGTTTCGGCTGACCAAAAATTTCTCGTACGTCACTTAATGGTTGGAGTGTGTAAACAGAAGTCGCCCTCCCAAAAGTTTTGATATGAGAGCATCACGAGCGACCGATTGATCAACAAATCTTCGGCGTCTGATCTGAACACATCTATCGCTCAGTTGTAGGAGATTTGTATGGTCGGTCGGTCGCTCACCAAGCCAACAGCCAATTGATCTGCTTGTGTAAACCCAGCGTAAATCTCTACAAAAACAGCGTTATTTAGCCGCGCACCAGGATTCCACTGCATGTCGGGTAAGCAAACAATGACTTGTTTTTACACTTAGCCTGGACAATTCACGAAGTATTATAATTGAGCCTAAAAAATTGTTTCATTCACCTTTTTTTTTTGCATGTTTCCTGGCAGGCGTGTGTGGGCTGATCGTGCAACAGGAAGATATGCCGTTCTGTGAAACCGGAATCTGTCCAGATATCATCATGAATCCTCATGGTTTCCCTTCTCGTATGACGGTTGGTGATAGGCTTATTTTCCCTCCTTTAGCTGATATTATAAAAAACATTTTTTTTTTCTAATTAAGTTATTGAGCAAAAAAATTTTATTTTTTCCTCCTATTTATGTCAATGTTTAGACAAACCTCCAGAGGTCCCAGGCAGACCCCCAAATTATCCCTAGCACAATATGTATATACAGTATGTGCGATACACATACTGGAATATTGTAAAATAGATTGCTTTAATGAAATACTAATGCATACATAGAAAGAAAAAAACACATCATAAACAAACGGCACAATGCATGGGACAATTATAAACAATGGGCCAGTGATGTAACCGTCCCCCAAATGGGCGCACAATCAAATGGGCCAACATGGGTATACAATTGTTGTAAATTCAATGTACTTATTCATAAACCCATCTAATATTGCACAATTATAACTGAATCCTATTAAAGTGGACCAGCACCCTCCAAAGCGAGGGTGTTGGTGGCGCCCGGACAGCCAATCTGGTGTGGGATTCCTGGCGGGGGAGTGAAGATAAGGTAAAGGTTACGGGTGTCCTGGGGGTTGTGTGGGGGGTGGGCTCCAGTTAATCGTACGAGTACCAGTTAATCGTACGAGCGTCGCATTGTTGTGACGGGCATACAATTTACAATTGTAGCAAGTTAAAAAAAAAAAAAAAAAAAATGGCGGCTCATGCATTTGCTGGCCACCTGCAAATAGGAAGTGCTGCTGGGCTTCCTGTTACTGTGCATTGTCAGTTATGTCAGTTGAATCCAGACAGCAGCATGGCTGAGATGCCAGGAGAGGAAGCTCCAAAATGGCCGCCACCTTTCTTTTCCAACTGTGCCGAGCTGCTGTTACGGTTTAATCTATCCGGAGGACATTTTTTATGCTGGGGTCCGAACTACCGGACAAAGCTAGTTTCAACTTCACAGCCCTGGTCTGGACAGTCCCTTTAAGGACTTGGTGACACTTCAATTCAAATGTTGCCTTTAAAGCAGAACAAAACCCAGAAATTTGACTTTCCCAGGCTTTGTGCCGTCCAAGCATCCTGAATTGGGGTGCACTGCTGTGTGAAAGCCCCCCCCCAGAATGCCGCGCTTCACTCACCTCTTTCTGGTTCCAATGTGAGCCGTCTGCTGTGACCACGTCAACGGCTCTTATTGACTAGAATGGGAAGCTTGAATCCTCTCTGGTGACGTGCGCGCAATGCCTCATCCCCAATGGCGTGCGTGCGATCTGAATGGCGCACGAGAGGCACCAGGGATGCGGCAGTGCATGCTCCCCTTTGACAACAGTGAGACCCATGTGACGAATGATGTAGTCATGGCAGACGGCTCCCATTCGTCGAGAGCCCACACATGCAGCGCGGGAGTGGGGAAAGGTGAGGGTTTACAGGCATCCCTGGGGGGTTTCACACGACTGGGGATGCCCTAGGGGAAGGCCAGCGGCTGGTCCTGGAATCTTTTAGAACAATGTCAATGAAGGGATGCTGCCACTCATGTCCTCCATGCCCCCCCCAACAACCACGCATGCCGTATAATAACTTCTGGTGGTGGGCCCCAATTACCTCCTATATATGTGGCAAACTGACCAATTCCCATCAGCGCTATCAGAGCGGTTTGTCGTGCCTAAGTAATTTGGGGGGGTTTCACACGACTGGGGATGCCCCAGGGGAAGGCCAGCGGCTGGTCCTGGAATCTTTTAGAACAATGTTAATGAAGGGATGCTGCCACTCATGTCCTCCATGCCCCCACCCCCAACAGCCGCACGTGCCATATAACAACCTCTGGTGGTGGGCCCCAATTACCTCCTACTGACCAATCCCCCCCCCATCAGCACTATCAGAGCTGTTTGCCGTGCCTAAGTCATTTGGGAAATGGCTCTAATGTTTTGCAATGGGGAGCGAGAGCGGGTGCATCCCTTACCTCTTTGGGCTCTTCACGCGCTCCCGCCCCAGCCATTTTCACTGGGGCTCGAGCTGCCGGGGGTGTGGCCACTTGCAATCCCCATAGCAGAACATGTGCTGTTGGACCAGGGAAAGGTCTGAGTGAATTGGGTCGATTCACACAGTGGGACATTCCAAATTGGGATGCAACCCCCCCATGGCACGGAACAAAATCTGGGATAGTCTATCTCTCAGATTTTGTTCTGCTTTAATGGTGGCCCTGGGACGGGGTGGTCCACACATGTCAGGATGATGTAAATGCTAAGCGTAATATAATTAAGGTTCTTTCTACGTGCAGGTTGGGAAGCTGATTGAGCTCCTGGCTGGAAAGGCCGGGGTGCTGGATGGCAGGTTTCATTATGGAACAGCTTTCGGAGGGAGCAAAGTCAAAGATGTCTGTGAAGACCTGATACGATATGGCTATAACTACCAGGGCAAAGATTACGTCACGTCTGGCATCACTGGGTGAGAGGTTAAAATTGTATCACAAGTCATAGCTTACCTAACCCCAAAGCAGACCAAAACCCCTCCCCAAAACAGCTCAATCTATTTTGCTCCCCCACCCCAGGTACTGCCCTCAATGTCGCTTGGTATTCCAGTTACAGTGATTTAAATTTTCCTTTTCCCCAGCTGTGCCATTGGTTTCTGACAAAATACCAGCTGTTTAAAGTGGACCAAAACCCACAGCAGTTGGCCAGGGAAACTATAAAATTCCAGGGCCACTTGATTCCCCCCCCCCCACCCCCCTGAGGCATCCAAAATTGGGATGCCCACTGTGTGAAACTCCCCAGGTTGGCCAGAAACTCACCTTCTTTTCCGGGCCAACAGCGCATGCGCGAGCAGGGACTGCATCCCTGCTATCCCCTTAGCATGGCGCGTGCCTGTGACAAGCATTTGGGAATGGCCGGCGCGGGCACGCTCCCTGTTAGAGGGTAGCGGGGCATGTGGCCTCCGGTGCGCTTGGATCTGCTTGCCCTAGATGAGGGGGCGGGAGCAGGATCCGAACGCGCTGATTGGACGAGAGGCCGCGCATGTGCCGTAGGACCAAGGAGAGGAGAGTTTGTTCAGGTGACCTGGGGGGGTTCCACACAGCGGGGCATGGACCAAAACCCCCTCCTCACAATCTTATGCTGGGAGCAATAAGTGGCTATTGAAAATAGTGCTAGAAGGAAGATGAGTCAAAAGAGGATTTGCCTTTCTCTTCATTTCCCCTCCACCTTTTCCTTAGAAGCAAAAATTGTATTTGAGTATTTTTTATCCAATTCATTATCCGGACATGAAGGGGAGTTTTTTTTTTTGTTTTTTTTAATTCAGCCCTCCATGGTGGTTGGTCCACTTTAATTATTCCAGAGAACCTGAATGTAATCTATCAAGGTATCTATCATACTAACTCCATGCACATAGTGCCCATGGCAGAGGGAGCCCTGAATGCTGTTGCTGCTTGACTTTGGGGGTCATGCTAATTCTTTTATGGAAGAAGTACGACTTTGGGTGTAAAGTGCAACCTGCATCTTGGTGATCATTTTAACTGTAACACACAATGAACTGTCCCAAAAATCACCTGTACCTGTAATGGGGCATTCACAGCAGAGATGAGCATATATAAACATATAGGTGAATGGAGCTGACGTCGTCAGCCTCTCTGATTGGCGCTCTATCTTACGTATGGGCGCGACGACGTCACGGGCACGTGACCCGAAACTTCCTCGCTGACGTCACGGACACGTGACCCGGAACCCCCGGCGCACCATCCCTGCTCTATGCTGAGGGCCCTCAGTTTTAAATACCGGGTCTCCTTGCTGGCCAGACACCTGAGTTCAAGTTCCCTTGCTGGGACGAAACGTGTAGGGACGTCAAGGACCAAAACCCAGGATAGTAAAAATCCTGGGTTTTTGTCCACTTTAAATACTTCAGTACCGTAGCCGTGCCGAGCTCAGCAGTTCAGGGGCTCGCCTTCTCACCTTTCTGTCTCATGTCTTACAGGGAACCTCTGGAGGCTTACATATATTTTGGACCCGTGTACTATCAGAAGTTGAAGCACATGGTTCTGGACAAGATGCACGCCCGAGCCAGAGGACCCCGAGCCGTTCTTACAAGGTATGCATGGCAGATTATTCAGACTGTGCGAATGGGCTTTCCAACCATCAAGGCCCAATGATCTGAAAGTTTTCATATAGCTGCAGAGCACCATACCCATCTATGTTTCTATGTGTGTCTTGTAATAATCATTAATTATTAATAAAGCTCCATTATCTTCACTGTGCACGGTAATACAGACAGGGCAAAACTTATAACACATGACAAGAAACTCCAACCAAGTACCCCCTAGCCACAAGAAACGCCAACCAAGTACCCTCTAGCCACAAGAAACGCCAACCAAGTACCCTCTAGCCACAAGAAACGCCAACCAAGTACCCTCTAGCCACAAGAAACTCCAACCAAGTACCCCCTAGCCACAAGAAACGCCAACCAAGTACCCCCTAGCCACAAGAAACTCCAACCAAGTACCCTCTAGCCACAAGAAACGCCAACCAAGTACCCTCTAGCCACAAGAAACGCCAACCAAGTACCCTCTAGCCACAAGAAACGCCAACCAAGTACCCTCTAGCCACAAGAAACGCCAACCAAGTACCCCCTAGCCACAAGAAACTCCAACCAAGTACCCCCTAGCCACAAGAAACTCCAACCAAGTACCCCCTAGCCACAAGAAACTCCAACCAAGTACCCCCTAGCCACAAGAAACTCCAACCAAGTACCCCCTAGCCACAAGAAACGCCAACCAAGTACCCCCTAGCCACAAGAAACGCCAACCAAGTACCCCCTAGCCACAAGAAACGCCAACCAAGTACCCTCTAGCCACAAGAAACGCCAACCAAGTACCCTCTAGCCACAAGAAACGCCAACCAAGTACCCCCTAGCCACAAGAAACTCCAAAATTACATTTAATAGTCTAAATTTCAAGACTTACTGCTCCTCACTTCTCCTGTCTGTCTCCCGGTCCCTCCTCTAATAAGTAGACGCTGCTGCCGCCATTTGTTGAACAGGGGGACACAGGCCCCCCTCCTTCTGTCTGAGGCAAGGGAGGCTCTCAATGTGACTAAATATGTCTCTGGAGGGATATGAAGGGGGATACCCCAGGAAATCCTTCTTCCTTGGCTCTTGGCCAGAAGATGAGATATAAAGGGGGGGGGGGGGGGGGGCTGGGTTCCCCCACGCACTAGGTGTCTAATTTTGACGCCACCGCCACCAGGGGGCACTAGAAGACCCAGCAAAGGAACTGAGAAGACACGTGCCAGGAAGTAAATTCAAGCGGACCTTCACCCTGAATAAGAGCCTATCTTATATGTTTCCCACCCTGTACATACAGATTGCCCACATTAATCCAGACCCTCACCCTGAATAAGAGCCTAACTTATATGTTTCCCCCCTGTACATACAGATTGTTCCCAATAAAAATCATCCTACCTGCATCTACTGCATCTACTGCATGTTATGAGCCTTTAAAGATCCAAGATGGAGGCTCATGGAGCATCAGGCAGCCTACAAACAGGAAGTGCCTTCTGACTGCTGCTCTGCATTCTGGGATTGCTGACCTTTTCCTGACCTCCAGCTCTGCTCTGTCTGAGCAAAGCACAGCTATAACCCGCCCCCCTGTACTTTATCCTGCTCTCCTCTCCTCAGTAAGTGTGATGCCGTGAGTCAAGATGGCGGCACCTGTATGCTAGAGTCCTAAACAGAGTTGCAGCCAAGTGGGGGAAAGAATAAGTAAGTAAGTGACTAAAAACGTAAAATATATTAATATTCTTGGTGTGCCACACATCCCGCTTCACCTTTAATATTCTTCACGATTGGGTTAACTCACCGCCAGGTGACGCTGTGCAGAGAGGAAGTCTTGTAACGAGCCCCCTTCCGGCCTATATATACCTGGTACCTCCCATTTATCACCAGTGTTTTTCTCTCTGCTTGATGACAAGACAGAAGATTGAAGTCTCCTGCTTACAGCACCCCCTTTTGGTCTATTTCTGCCCGGTTTTTGATTGTTTGTACCTTTATGATGGAATGGAAGCCTCCCAGCCTAGGCTGCTCACTGGGCAATTGGTAGACGGCACTATAGGTGCCTAGGAGCTTATCTCCTCCGCTCGACCCCCTGTTTTGGGGGCAATGCGGCTATCCGGCATGGTGATCCGGAAATGGGATGCCCCTGTCCCGAGGGTCCCCTTAGCCCCTTACTCTCCCGTTATGGTCCCTTCTCCCTTCACTATGGGGGGGGGGGGGGGTTTAGAGGGATGTGTATTGCATGTGTGTTTCACTGTGTGTTTTTTTTTTTTTTTGCATTTGTGTTTTTACTTATTTACTTATGTACACTTGTCAGACTGCACCGCAAGAGTGCACTTGGCCTGACTAATCCTCCTCATAGAGCTATCCTCGGGCAGGTCTTTTAAGCAGCTGCTGGCCGGCATGGCCAGAATTTGGGTCAGCTTTAAAGGGCGGCCGGGGCGGGCTGCGCTGTGGCAGGCTGGCTTATAGCTGCCTGCGCCTTTGTGGGTTACAGCCCCCCTCCCCCCTGGTCTCCTCTCTGTACGGCCGGCCCGCGTTATCAGCGTGGGCTGCGCTGCTAGTTCCCCCCCCTCCCCCTTCCGTTACTGAGGTTGCCTCTTGTTTTGCGGCCGCCATCTGGCGGGCCGCACTGTTCGGGCTTGAAGGGGGCGGGGCTCGGTGACGTTGGAACGTGGGGCATGGTAGCGGCGGCGGCGTCATGTGGCCGGTCCCAGACGCACTTCCTTCCTGTCTTAAGGAAGACACGTGGGGGGGGCTCGCTGCCGCATATGTCTCTGTTTACTTTTGCTGCCACCACCGCTTTACTTGCTACTGCCGCCTCTTATTGCTGTTACCGCTGCTGCTGCGTTTTTCGATTTAAGCTGATGCTGCTGCATTTCTGATCAGGTAAGCGGCCTCACCTTGTGTGGGGCCGTCTAGTTTTTGTTAAAAAAATTATAATAATAATAATATTATAAGAAAAAAAGGGGGAAAATATTTAAGAGGATGTTTTTTATTATATGGATTAAGAAAAGGAGGAATTATAGAGGGCAAAGTTTTTCCTTTGCTTATTTTAAAAGCACCTTGGTGCTGTGCATAAGTATTGTTGCATGTTGCCACATGTTGTCTGGGGGTCTTACTGTTGGTTTTCTTCCTCTACAGATCCTGGGAATCCCTCAATAAAGCGGCCTCCCGGTTCTATATTACCTGGCTAGTCCTTCTTTTCTAAAATTGGGACATATTTATATATATATATATATATATATATTATACATATATATATAAAAAAAAAAAAATAATATATATATATATATATATATATATATATATATATATATATATATATATATACAAAGATTATTAAGGGGATCTTTATTATAAATTAAATCCTCCCTTCCGGGACATTTACAAAAAGGGGCATCCCGGGTGGCTTATGCCTTAAACCCAAAATTTTGCGAATACCATAAATCACCATATGGAGGCTTCCGATATTACCGGAAATGGTTCTTCTGGGCCATCTAGGGTGTGCGCAGGATGTGGGACTCCGCTCCCAGCTGATGATGTTTTTGTATGCATTCCTTGTGCAAAGCAGAGTATTGCGCGTCAGTCCGTTGCTCCGGCTGCTGACCCGTCGCAACTTCCATCATCCCCTACCCCTCCCTCCCTGTTCCGGACCCCGCGTGACACTGTCAAGAGTGGGGATTCGCAATCCGAGGTGGCAGCACGGTTGGCCAACCTCGAGAAAATAGTGTCCGTTAAAGCAGGGTCAAAAGCCACTGCGAAACGAAAGCACCTGACTCCGATACCTCCGGCTTCACAGGATGAGGTATGTGAGCCTGTGGACTGGTCCGATTGCTCCCTGGACAAGGAGGGAGAATTCCTGCTGGCGTCAGATGAGCCTGCAGATCAGCTTGAGGCTGATGCCATTGGCGATTTGTCGGCGGGGGTTTCCCTTGACACCCCCTCCATTCTGGCTCAAATGTTTGAAATTTTGAATTTAGATCCGCCTGAGGCTGTCACCCTGCCAAAGGGTCAGTTGTTTAATGAGCCTCAGCCGCGTTGGGTTTTTCACAGACAACATCACTTTGAGAGGGTGGTGCTTAAGGAATGGGAACATCCCACGCGGTTAACTGGAATCCCTTCCAGTTGGGAAAAGCGTTATCCTTTTCCGCCAGAATTGGTGAAGCTTTGGTCCGTCCCTCCTGACATCGATACTCCTGTTCTAGGGCTCTCCAGCACGGCTATGGTGCAGTCTGCTGAGACCACTGCCCCTAAGGATGGGGAGGATCGTCGGATTGACCAGTACCCTCGCCATGGTTTTATTTATGCTGGGTCAACGATGCGCCCGGTGTGTGCTTCGACGCTTCTTCTATTGGCGGTTAGGTCTGTAATTCAGGAGCTGTGTGTGGATCTCGATCCCACGTGTAAAGAGTTTACTGCTCTCAGGCAGTGTGAGTCTTTTGTTTCCTATGTTCTGTCCGCTCAGGACGATGCGCTGGCTATGAGTAGCAAGACAGCGGCAATGCTGGTGGCTATTCGTCGGTCAGTGTGGCTGCGCCAGTGGTCGGCGGACTCAGCTTCTAAAAAGGTGCTCACAGCTCTCCCCTTTTTGGGCTTGCGACTGTTTGGTGAAAAAATTGATTCAGTCGCAAAAGGTGGTAAAATGCCGCAACGCAAGAGGCCTCGTCGTCCCTTTAGGGGGGCAAGTTCTGGTAGGCCTTCATTTCGGGGATTCAGAGCGGGTAGGGGGGCTTCCTTTCCCGCTACCAGAGGTGCCGGTTGGACTCGGGGGAGGGGCCGTGGCCGTCCCGCTCAGTCCTGGGGCACCAAGCCCAAGCCTGCCGGTAAGCCCGCTCAGCAATGAGGGGCTGCCCTCACCCGTACGGGTGGGGTATGATTACGACACTTCTCCCAGGTTTGGCACCAGGAGATTCCGGACAGATGGATCCGGGAGGTAGTGTCGTCCGGTTACAAGCTGGAATTCGACTCTCGCCCTCCTTCACGGTTCTTTCGGTCTCGGGTGCCCATCGATCCTCCTGGGGTCGGTAAAGAATCTGTTAGAGATGACGGTCATCCGGCCGGTACCGCGCTTAGAGATGGGTCTCGGTTTCTACTCCAATCTTTTCGCAGTCCCCAAAAAGGACGGGTCGGTTCGTCCCGTCCTGGACTTGAAATTACTCAACAGGTTCATCAGTTTTTCGGAAGTTTCGCATGGAAACCTTGCGTACGCCCGTCGGTTCCCTTCGGCAGGGGGACTTCATGACGTCCATAGACATCAAGGATGCTTATCTTCATGTTCCCATCTGCCACGTTCATCAACGTTTTCTTCGATTCGTGATGGAAAATCAGCATTATCAATTCGTGGCACTTCCGTTTGGCCTTACCTCAGCTCCAAGAGTGTTCACCAAGGTGCTGGCAGGGGTCATGGCCATTTTCAGATCTCGGGCCTTCGTGTCGTACCTTATTTGGACGACCTTCTCATCATGGCTCCGTCGCTCAATCAATCGGAGACAGACACCAGGATGGTGGTCTCCACGCTGGAAAGCTTTGGTTGGGTGATCAACTTCCCCAAGTCCTCCCTCGCTCCGGCCAGGGTGGTGTCCTTTCTGGGGATGCAGTTGGACTCTCTTCAACACAGAGTGTTTCTCCCCCAGTCCAAAATTCATCTGATTCAGGAGTTGGCTCGGGTCCTACTTTCCAATCCTCGGCCGTCCATCCGTCTGGGGATGAGGCTGGTAGGGTTGATGGTTGCCTCCTTCGAGGCAGTTCCTTTTGCTCAATTTCACACAAGGACGCTTCAGCTTTATCTGTTGGCGTCTTGGGACCGGCAGCCTCGGTCGCTGGATCAGCCCTTCCAGTTGTCCTCCCGGGTCCGGCAGTCCCTCCAGTGGTGGTTGGTCTCGACCAATCTCATGAAGAGCAGGTCTTTCCTGACCCCTCTTTGGGAAATTGTCACCACGGACGCCAGTCTGTCGGGATGGGGCGGATTCTGGAAGGAGCTGCAGTTCCAGGGGCAGTGGGGGCCTCAAGAGGCCCACTTACCCATCAATGTTCTGGAACTGAGAGCCATCCGTCGGGTTCTTGCTCTCCTGACTCAACACTTTGGGCCTTCCGGTCCAGGTGCGTTCAGACAATCGAACAGCGGTTGCTTACATCAATCATCAGGGAGGGACTCGCAGTCTGAGTGCTCTCAGAGAGGTGTCCCTGATCCTGACCTGGGCAGAGGCCCATGTTCCTTGTCTCTCGGCGGTATACATTCCAGGAGTGGAGAACCAGGAAGCGGACCGGTTGAGCAGGGGCTTTCCCCGTCTGGGAGAATGGGCTCTCCATCCTCAGGTTTTTTGCTCACTGTGTCTTCGATGGGGGACACCGGAGGTGGACCTGTTTGCCTCTCGTCACAATCACAGGCTCCCGAACTTCGTGTCGCTCTCCCAGGATCCTCTGGCTCTGGCAGTGGACGCCATGTCCCTGAGTTGGGGGGATCTGGGATTTCTATACCTGTTTCCTCCGATACCCATGCTGGGCAGGGTGGTTCGGAAGTTGGCTCTGGAAAGGGTGTCCGCCGTTCTCGTGGCCCCAAGGTGGCCAAGGCGAGTGTGGTTCGCAGACATCGTTCGGCTGGCAGTGGACCAGTTCGTTCTGCCTCTTCGGCCCGATCTGCTCACTCAGGGTCGGTTGTGTTACCCCAATTTACCAGCGCTGGGTTTGACGGCCTGGCTGCTGAAACCTCCATCTTGAAGGAGGAGGGTCTTTCTGACTCAGTCGTTAAGACTCTGATCAGTGCCCGGAAGAGGTCTTCTTCTATCATCTATTATAGGACTTGGAAGGCCTATATCGCTTGGTGTGAGATTAGATCCTTTCCTTGTAGGGTCTTCTCGGTCTCCAGGATTCTGGAGTTTTTACAATCTGGGCTGGACTCTGGTCTTCAGCTAAGTACTTTGAAAGGGCAAGTTTCTGCCTTATCTATCTTTTTTCAGAAGCGTTTTGCGCTTCATTCTTTAGTTAAGACTTTTTTCCAGGGGGTTACGCATGTGCGGCCTCCCAGGAAACCATTACTCCCGGTTTGGGATTTGAATTTGGTTCTTTCTGCTCTACAGGCTCCTCCTTTTGAGCCTCTGCAAGATATTGCTTGGTCTACCCTGACTCAGAAAATTGTCTTCTTGGTAGCTATCACTTCGGTCCGGCGTGTCTCAGAGTTGGCGGCCTTGTCTATCCGGGCGCCCTACTTTGAGAGGCATCAGGATAAAGTGGTCTTTCGGTTCAAGCCAGACTTTCTTCCTAAGGTTGTTTCTGCTTTTCATTTGAATCAGGATATTGTTCTTCCCTCCTTGTGTCCTAATCCTAAGAATGACAAAGAGAGGGTTTTGCATTGTTTGGATGTAGTACGCTGTGTTAAGTACTACTTGATTATCACGTCTCCTTTTCGTAAGACAGATGCCTTTTTTGTTGTGCCCTGTGGGCCTAAGAAGGGTTTGGCACCAGCCAAATCTGCCATTAGCAAGTGGATACGTCAGGCCGTTACTGCGGCCTATTCTGCTAAGGGGAAAGTTCCCCCTTTTCGTATCACTGCTCATTCTACTCGCGCCATTGGGGCGTCTTGGGCTTTTCAGCACCAAGCTTCTGTTGAACAAGTTTGTAAGGCCGCCACTTGGTCTTCTGTTCATACTTTTTCTAAGTTTTACAAAGTTGATGTGCGAGCCTCAGCGGATGCTGTTTTTGGCCGCAAAGTTCTGCAGACTGCAGTCATTTAAGTTATGCTTCACCTGGCCTTGAGATGCCCATCCCTTGTGGACACTGCTTTTGGATGTCCCAATCGTGAAGAATATTAAAGGTGAAGCAGGGTGTGTGGCACACCAAGAATAATACCATTTTGTGAGTACTCACCTGAAAAATGGATATTGTTGGTGTGCCACACACCCCGCTTCACTCCCACCCTTTTCGGTATTCCGAATCCTTTATATGGTGAAGCTTTTATTTATATTGATTTATTTTGAGGTTACCGTTAAAATACTGGTACCTTGTCTTTCTACTTTTTAATACACTGGTGATAAATGGGAGGTACCAGGTATATATAGGCCGGAAGGGGGCTCGTTACAAGACTTCCTCTCTGCACAGCGTCACCTGGCGGTGAGTTAACCCAATCGTGAAGAATATTAAAGGTGAAGCGGGGTGTGTGGCACACCAACAATATCCATTTTTCAGGTGAGTACTCACAAAATGGTATTTTTAGATGCTGGGGAATCGCTTTATAAGGGTTTGGGCTTTTCAATAAATCATGCTGAAGGTCCAGTTTAATCTTTCTATACAAATTCTTTATTAAAGTTCCGCATTTGAGCTTACAAACATGATTAAAACCATTTTAAAAACATACAGTCCAAACAAAACACCATGATTATCGTTAGGCACTGTGCAAAGATGGATGAATACCTGGATTCTAAGTAATCAAGATAAGATATTGTCACGTCCCTTCACATAATCCCTCTTCTTAATACCTCCTACAAAGTGCATAGTGCTTTATCCCACAGATTACTAACTGTGCAAACAAGTATTGTGCAAGTGAAATTGATTTTGATTACCCTAATAAATGAACCCCCCAAAACAAGGGGCCCCCAAAGGGCAAAGTGCTAACTAGATATACCATTCAAAAATTCCATAGGAAAAAAGTAAAATCAATCTATATTTTCAAAGTAAAGAAGTACCCAAGGGGGGTAACCGTGACCAAGCTGAAATGAGCATATAGTAAATTATATGTTACCAGGATATGCACAGTGCCCACTTCCCACGCGTTTCGTGACGACGGCAGAGAACGTCACTTCCTCACGGCAAGGTGTATCTATATGAATATTTATGTCAAATGAAAGCCAGCACTCCTCATTACCAGATTTGCTTGTATTGTGCAAAAAATATATACATGCAGTAATCAAATTCCATCCACTAGTTTGCGCCAATATGCATCCATACGTCCAACGTTTCGGGGTGTTGATACCCCTTCATCAGGGATACACAAGAACAAAGCCAAGCAGATTA
Organism: Gastrophryne carolinensis; assembly: GCA_027917425.1. NCBI lineage: Eukaryota > Metazoa > Chordata > Amphibia > Anura > Microhylidae > Gastrophryne > Gastrophryne carolinensis. Next base: position 17,832,120 of record CM051238.1, read on the forward strand.
ACACATTCCACTTACTATTTGACCTGTAAAGGTCGCCAAAATCCCGCCTGACGTCATTGATGACGTCATCAGGTCAGTGTCCAATCCCAAAAACAAAAAATATATATATATATTTTTTTTTTTGTTTGTTTTTTTTTTTTTCAGTCAAATAGTAAGTGGAATGTGTTAATCTGCTTGGCTTTGTTCTTGTGTGTCCCTGATGAAGGGGTATCAACACCCCAGAAACGTTGGACGTATGGATGCATATTGGCGCAAACTAGTGGATGGAATTTGAATACTGTAAGTTAGTCGTTGATCATGTGAACTAACTGTGTGCTTAACATACATTTCTTGTAAAGGTCCATTTAAAGGCATCTGGTGAGAGGTGGAGGGCTGTTGCAGGTGGATATTTGGAAATCTCCAAAACTAAAAAATGTTGCTTGCCCTCCCCTCATTCCACCTTAAAAATCCTATTGGGAGGCAGAGAAACAAAGTTTGTGTATACCTTACAATGCCACTTCCTACCCGTGCTTCCTCCTTCCAGTACTTCCTATTGCAATGTTAGGTGCCAGGGAATTTGAATACTGCATGTATATATTTTTTGCACAACACAAGCAAATCTGGTAATGAGGAGCGCTGGATATCATCGACATATGTTATGCGGCGCCATTGTACCCGACCATATGATTTGAGTAAGAGTGCCACTGCCAATACACATTGAACTATGTGAATATTTAAATGTATTTTTTGTGTCCTGTTTTTCTATTCTAAGTATACAGTATGTCCTGCTCCAGATATAATACTTAAACTTGGGTACTCTCCGCCAGATGGCACTGCACTGCAGAGACATGCAAAAACAGGCTCCTCCCGGCCCTACATATACCCAGGGACCTCCCACAGATCCCCAGATTTCTCTGCAGTGCCGACTGCGAAGACATGAAGTATCACTCTCTCGCAGGTGAGCGGGGCTTTTACAGCCTGTGGCCCTGTTGGACTATTCCCACCCGTCCTCTTCGATGATGTGCCTCCCAGCCTGGGCTGCGCGGGTCGGGTAAAGGTAGGCAGTACCATGCGTGCTTAACGGAGCCATGCTCCACCGCAGTCCCCCACCATAGGGTAGGCGGTTCAGGCTGATGGTGAGCCTCTAGTGGATGCCCCTCCCGCATTATTGCCCCGTGTAGCGGTGGGCCCTATCCAAAGGGTCGCCATCCTCCCTCGTTTCCCCCCCATAGCTCGGGGGGAAAGAAAGGGGGGGGGGGTGTGGCGGTCTCAAGTGTACTGCGATTACACGATTATGGGCTTAGTATTGTCCTTGACTTGTAACTTGGTGTCAGAGCCGCGCTGTTTGCTTTTTTATGGTTATCGCCGCCGCCGCACTCGTTTCTTTCCTTATTGGATGTGCTGCGCCGGGCGGCGGCGGCGCCCCAGACGCTGCGGCGTCTCCATTGGCAAAAATCATCTATGCTATGTGTGTCATACACTCTGCTTCTCTTTAAAATATTGACTACTGCCTTAGAGCTTCGCGCTCTTCGGGGGGGCGGGGATCTGGTTTGGCGCGCTCCGCGTCACGGCCCGCTCTGGTCCGCCCTTCGAGGTTCGCTTGGCGCCATTTTGATGTTAGTCACGCGCGCGGTAACGGCCCTCCTCCTACCTTGGTCTGTAAGTTCCCTCACGGGCGATTTCATGATTCTTATTACTGCGCATGGCTCTGACACCCTTTATTCCCATTATGTCTTTCAGACAGTTGAATCCAGTGGCTTCCCCGGCCTGGGTTAAATTATAGCGGGCTTTGTAAAATTCTCCCACCTTCCTAGCGGGTCTTTGGGGCATCCAGGGTTGCCTATTGCGTAAATCCCTGCTGGCATATTGTGCCTAGATAATCACCATATGGAGACATCTCAGAATTATGTGACCGGGGTCCCTCTGGGACAAGACCGGCTGTGTATAGCGTGTGGTCAACCCCATGCTGACGCTGACAGGGCACGGGTCTGCGCACCATGTGCCGAGCAAGCACTGGCCCTTCAATCAGGCTTGCCAGTGGCTGCACCTCGTTTCAATACACTTATTTCCCCATGCTTAATTCTCACTCCTGCTGAGTCGCATACAAGTGGGGATTTGCAGCCTGCTGTATCTTCCAGACTGCCTACGGTTGATCAGATTATGGCGAGGTTGTCAGGGCGCAGGGGCCCTGGTATCAAGTGGCCCTTGACGCCTCCTGTTTTCTGTTTGTCCTATGGGAACTGAGGAGTTGACTACTCTGTGTGACTATACCCCTTCTGATGAAGGAGAGCTGGTCTCTGACTCAGCCTCACCTGATGACAGGCCGAGGAGTCATGGCGATTCTGGCCCTGAATTCTGGGGCCAGTGTGAGATTTGTTGATTAAGGTCTTTAAGGTCCTGTCTATCTCTCTCCCTGGTGAGGCCTCCAAGCCGAGAGGGGAGCGTTTCCATACAGCGACAGCGCGCTTGGAATTTCTAGAGCAGGCTTGTTTTCCATGCTCTTGTACTCAAGGAATGGGAATTCCCCAGTAAATTCCAGGGGTCCCAGGGGACTGGGATAGGAAATACCCCTTTTCCCCCTGAGGTGGTCAATTGTTAGTCATCACCCCCCCCGTGGTGGATGCGCAGATCGTAGGGGTTTCTAACCCCCCCTTTATTACAGCCCCTGGTTATAGTACCCTTCGGGATGCTGAGGACCAGCGCATTGATCTGTGGCCTCCCACGCCTTTTCTTGTATAGGGACGGCGCTGCGCCCGGTCTGTGCCGCGGTCATCACTGCAGTGGCCGCTAGAACCCTCATCAGAAAGATGCTTGATCATCACCCTGAGTATCTCCCCTGGGATGCGTTTAATGCACTCTCCAGTAGTGATGTATTTGTAAAATTTATGCTATTAGCACTGGATGACACCATTGGAATGTGTGCAAGGACTTCTGCCCTTGTGGTGGCTATACGTCGCTTGGTTTGGCTGCTACAGTGGGGTACTGACGATGATGCTAAGAAGACTCTTACTGGGCTTCCCTTTAGAGGGCAACGCCTGTTTGGGGCCCGTCTGGACCTGTTTGGTAAATAAGGGCAATTCACCCCAACCTAGGCGGCCGTCCCGGCCCCTCGGGGCAGGGTAACCCCTCCCCCTCCCTACCATAGTGTAAAACAAGAACCAGGGGTGTCCTTCCTGGGGGCTCGTGCAGACTCCTGCCCCAGGAGCGGCATATAATGCCCTGGCCCCTCTGGCGGGGCTAAGCCTAATTCTTCCACCAACATCCCCTCAAGCATGTTGGGGTGCCCTTGCCTGTCTGGGTGAGGGGACGGCTGCGGCACCTTGCTCATGCCAGGAGGTATCACGCCTCAGAGATTCAGGAGGTAGTGCCCTCCGGATACACGATAGTTTGCTGCGCGGCCTCCCCCAAGATTATCGGGTCCCGGGTGCTCCTGTTCCCTGCCTCTGTTCAGGTACTGGCGCAGGCCATGCAAGGCCTGCGGGGTCTGGGGGTCTCTTGCAGATTGCCCTTAATAGGCAGAGGCAGGGGCCGATACACTAACCTTTCCACAGTTCCCCAAAAAAGGATGGGTCAGTCTGGCCCAATCTGGTCTCACAGATTTTCAGCAATTCGTCTATTACAGGCGGTTTCTGCAATGGAAACACTGCGCTCGGCCATCAGCTCCTTACGCGTTGGGGGCTTCTTGCCGTCTGTGGAGCTCAATGCTGCTTATCTTTACTTCCCTTTCTTCAGATTCGCGTTGGTTGACCAACACTGATAATCGTGACCTTGTCATCTGGCCTCTCTTCAGCTCCCAGAGTGCTCACCAAGGTGCTGACGGGGGTGTGGTCTCTCATGAGACCAAGGGGCGTCCGCGCGATGACCTACCTGGACGTCCTCATCACTTCCCAGTCTCTACGTCTGGCTACGTTGGATACTCGGCTGGAGGGTGTCCATTTGGGAGTCATTTGGAGGGGTGATCAAACACCCCAAGTCCTTATTGTCCCCTTCATTGGTAACTCCATTCCTATGAATGAATTTTATACAGTTCAAGCAAGGATCTTCCTTCCTCGGCAATAAAGTGGACAATCTGGTTGTATGGGCTCAGTCCCTCTTAGCTGTCCCCGTCCCTCCACCATGCAGGGGATGCAGCTGGTGGCGTACTCCGAGGAGGCCCCTTATGCTCAGTCCCCCCTGGGGCCTTCTGCAACTTCTCCTATTTGTCCTACGGGACAAGGACCCAGCATCCCTGGAGCAGGGTATGTGTGCCTCCCTCCCTGGTGAGGAGGTCCCTCTTGTAGTGGATGAACTCAAGGAACCTGCCTGAGGGCAGTCCCTTCTTGCCCTTTCCTGGGTAGACAGTCACCATGGATGCCAATCTATCAGGTTGAGGGGGGTCGTCTTCTGGAATTCCCTACGATTCCAGGGGAGGTAGGGCCCTTAGGAGGCCTATACACCTATGAATTTTTGAATCTATGAGCGTTCAAGTTAGTTCTAACTCGCTTGCCTACTCCTCTTCTTCAGGGCCTGCCTGTTCGGGGGAGCTAGACCTAGCTGACGGCCTTGGCCTACATTGAATATTCAGGGAACCGGTGCAGGAGGGTCCTCCGGGAAGTGTCTCTGATCCTGATCTGGGTGGTGGACAATGTTCCCTGCACATCAGTGGTATTCGCTCCGGTGGAGGTCCCTCTGCGACAGGATGTGCTAATCCTTGTGTCACTATGAGGTCCAACCAGTGTGGATCTGTGTGTGCCCCGTCACTATCACAAGCTCTCGGTCCTTGTTTCCCTGTCCCAGGATTCTCTGGCCGTGGTCATGATGATTTAGTAATGTTATGGCAGGACATTCTGTTCTGTATGTCTTTCTCCATGCCTCCTGCTAGGCAGGGTTCTGCGCAGAATTGCTCTGGAAGGGGGGACCAGTGGTTCTGGTGGCCCCCAGGTGGCCTAGTGGAGTGTGGTTCGCAGACGTGGTATTGAGGACAATAGATCTGTATGTTCTGCCAGGAGTGCCAGCTCTGATCACTCAGGGCCCCTTTACATCACCCCGATCTACAGACTCTGGCCTAGACGGCCTGACTGCTGAAACATCCATCTTGTTGGAGATAGGCTTATCTGTCTTGGTGATTGAGACTATGGAAAGACTAGGAGCAAGCTTCTTCTTCTTCCATCTATTATAGGGTATGCGTACCCATATTGATTGGTGTGAGTCTAGGTCTCTTCCCTGTTGGGCGTTCTCTGTTCCCAGGGTTCTAGAGTTATTACAGCATGGGTTGGAGTTGGAATTCTCCAACTCAGTACTCGGAAGGGTCAGGTTCTGCCCTGTCCGCCTTCCTGTAGAAGTCCTTTGCTCAGTTTCCTTGGTTAAGGCTTCTTTTAGGGGGTTACTCCTGCGTTCCCCACGTAATTCTATGTTTCCTGTTGGGATTCGAATTATTCTGCTTGCCTTGCGGGGTGTTCCCTTTGGACCTATTCCGGATGCTGTCTGACTGTTCTTACCCTCAAGTTGTCCTTCTAGGGACTGGTACTTCAGTCAGCCGTGTGCCTGAGCGGGCGTCTCTGTTTAGCTAGCCCTCGTTCATAGATATATACACCAAGATGAGGTGGTGTTCCGCTTTACGCCGGACATTCTGCCTAAGGTGGTGTCTTATGCTCATGTATTCAAGACTTTGTCTTTCTTCTGGGCCTTATTCCTAGTATCGCTGAGAAATGGGGGGTCTACATTCCCTCTACAGGTGTTGGAAGTGTTTTCCTGGATTGTCTCTCCCTTAGGGGGACTGTTGCCCTTTGGGGTTTGCGGGCGTCTCCATCCTGTATGTGCCTGATTTCGTCTGATTCCAGGGATTATGCGGCCTTTGGCCTGGTCTTTACTTGGATGGGTTGTCCCTTCTGGTCCTAGGAAAGGTTTCGGCTTCTGCCAAGGCTGCTGTTAGCTTTTGGACTTGTCAGGCTGTTACTCAGGCCTGTTCCTCTAAGGGGAAGAATCTTCTTCTCGCCTGATTTCTGATTCTACTTGTGCTGCGGTATCTTTGGGCCTTTCGGCACCAGGTTTCTGTGGAACAAGTCTGCTAGACCGCTACTTGTTCTCTGTTCATACCTTTTCAAAGGTTTTTATGAGGTTGATGTTAGAGCCTTGCTCATGTCACTCTTGGTAGCAAGGTTTGCAGGTGACAGTGCTTTTATCTGTCTGCTGTGCCTTTTTGTTGGGGATCCCACCCTACTTTATGGACACTGCTATTGGATGTCCCAAGTGTAAGTATTATTTCTGGAGCAGGACGTACTCTATACTTAGAATAATACAATTCTGTGAAATACTCACCTGTAGAATTGGTATTATACGTATACAGTACGTCCTGCTCCACCCCACCCTGGTTTTTTCATTATTCTGTATCCCCTGTATGGTGATTGCGATCATTGTTGTTTTTTACCAGTTGGTGGTTAGTTTCTCCCGGCTTCTTGTTCACTGCTTTTCAATGCTGGGGATTTGTGGGAGGTCCCTCGGTATATGAAGGGCCGGGAGGAGCCTGTTTTTTGCATGTCTGCAGTGCAGCGCCATCTGGCGGAGGATAACCCAAGTGTAAGTATTATATCTGGAGAAGGACGTACTGTATACGTATAATACCAATTCTACAGGTGAGTATTTCACAGAATTGTATTTTTCCCCCCAGTTGGTGATCTCATGTCCAGGGGACCTCCTATACCAGTTCACAGGGTAGATACCCCCTCTTGGGGCACCGGGGAGTGCAGGAGAGAGCGATGCCTATCTGTATGGGCCCCATGTCCAGAGGTGGCACCTCATACAAACCTAGCCTTGCAAAGTCATAAAAACAATCCTACCACCCCCCAAGTTTTCCTGCATTGCACTTTGTTGGTTGTGGTGTGGCCCCGAATACAAAGGCTGCCCTTCATTTATCACTACAAGAAATTGGAGTGGACGTGCCAAAGGCACACCTTTCTCCCGTAAGGAAGCACCACAACAACTGTCAATAATACAATACAATGCTTTATTAATACAAGGGGCTAAAATACATATAAAACACAAAACATATTAAAAACAGTTATGGCCAAAAAATGTACAATAAATGATGCCCAAAAGGCTATCCAATTCATACCACATGGGTGCAAGACTACAAATATTAATGCCCCAAAACAATCTTTTTGTGCCGGCACAAAAATATATACCCCAAGAAAAAGGGTCACCGAAAAATATGAAATGAAGTGCTACAGTGCAATGAAACTAAGTAATAATGATACTATCTATCAATCAATATAATCCATAACCCCAATACATATATACATATATATACCTAGTAAAAAAATGTGTTAATACAAAGTGCAAGTGCATGTGTATACAGACATCACATATAACTACCTTTACAACTATTAATGCACAAGAAATCCATCCCCAACAGGAATCAAAACCACACAAAACCTCAATGTATATGTAAAGTTAAATTCCCTTCATTTATCTATATTATTCTGCCATCGAGCCATTGATACAGAACCGTAACTTCTACAGAAAAATACTCAGACGGGTAGAATTTGTGTCACCTCGGCAGGGCCGGCTCCAGGTTTATGCGGGCACTCCGGCGATAAGAGTCTCGATGGGCCCCTTGCCGGTGTGGTATGATACTCCATACATGGTGATAAAATTTGTATGTACGAATATAAAACATATTAAAAAATGGAAATAAACAGAACAAAATCATAGAATGAATGACAAACACAAGGAAAGAATAAAAGGGATGACAGAAAAAAGCAGGAAAGACAGAGATAAGCAATGGGAGACAAAACAGAAGAGATAGGAGGAAAGAAAGAATAGAGGGACTGACAGAAAAACAAAAATAGAAGGAAAGAAGAAAAAAAGGGATGAATGAGAAAAAGGCAAGAAAAAAAAAAGGAATAGCAGAACGAACAGATGAAAGAAAGAAACAAAAAAATATGGAAGAATGAAAAAGAATAGAAGGACTGACAGAAAGTCTCTGCCAATGGCCAATCTGCCCCTGGCTGACAGTCCATAGTCCTGGTTACTGGACAGCCATGTGTCCTGCATAGGGGGTAATGAGGTGGGCCCTCTTAAGGTGCAGGGGCCTCGGCATCTGCCCGGGTATGCCTAGTGCTGACGCCTGCCCTGCACCTCGGCTCTGTGTTTGTAGAGCTCACAGTGTGGATGGTGGGCCCCATGTTGTGCCGGCTCTGTAACATCTGCAGCAGACAAGGCTGACGAGCCGCTGTCAGGAAAAGCTGTGACCACATCCTGCTTGTCTGCATCTTGTTTGATGCGCTTCTCTTTTGTTGCCAGCTGTCTCAGTGGAGGTTCTCCAAGTCAAACACCTCGGCCAATATTAACCATTTCCATATTCACAGCTCACGGAGATCCAAACTCAACTGTTACTAATAGTTTGGCCCCGTGTCATGCGCTGTATGTGTCCAATTCATTTCATGATTACTCCACAGAGGAAGGAATACGGCCCCTCGTAACTGTGTTTCCACTTATACACCAAAGCCTCTGCTCCCCACAAATGGCACCACCGCACCACTGCTTAATCTTCCTCATTACATTCTTTATTCATGTTTCACATTGAGCTTACAAACACACATAAAACCACTTAAAAACATACAATCTAGACAAAACACCATAACAAAATGTTGTTGGGCACTGTGCAATTCTCTATTAAAGTGGACCAACTTTAATAGAGACTATCCTGGGTTGCCCCGCTGTGTGAAACCCCCCAGAAAGCCCCAAAAACTCACCTGTCCCCTGCTCCCACGTGACCGGTGCAGCCAATCCCTGCCGACGTACAAGCGAGCGCGACCGCCGCCACCACCTCCCGCGCGTCACTCTCACAGGGAAGCGCGACCGCGCCGGCCATTCAAAACGGCCGGCGCAGGTGCGCGCCCTGCTAGAGGGATGCGCAAGTGGCGGCGGCTGCTCGCGCATGCGCTGCTAGATCGAGGAGCAGGTAGGGATTTCAGGGCTTTCTGGGGGGTTTCACACAGCGGGGCACCCCCCGATCTTATAGATTCCCGGGCTGATCAGCATCGGGTGTTGGTCCACTTTAATACCTGGATATTAAAGGATTTAAAGGACAATGTCATGTCCCTTTAAATTATCCCTCTTTCTTAAGCCTTCACAAAAAGGATTCCTCTTACTAAAACCTCCTATAAAGTGCAATGTGCTAACTCTCACGAATTATTAACTGTGCAAACAACATTATGCAAACCAGGATAATATGATCACGTATACATATCTAGATCACCAGCTCCCCCAGAAAAACAGGGTGCAATGTGCTAACCTAATCTACCATAAAAATACATATACATTGTGCAAAAACTTTATCCAGAGGGAAATAACCATGACCAAAAAAATGGAATGAGTATATTATAGATTATTAATTAACCAGGATATATAGAGTGCCCGCCTCCCACGCGTTCCGTGACAACGGCGAACAAGCGTCACTTCCTCAGGGCAAGGTGTTGCAAAGATCTTTGTAAGTAAGAGAGATCATTTTTGTGGGTGATTAAGAGGAGGGATAATTTAAAGGGACATGATTATAATGTTCTTTGGTTCTTTTAATATCGATGTATCAAGAGAATTGCACAGTGCTCAACAATTTTTTATGGTGTTTTGTCTAGATTGTATGTTTTTAAATTGTGTTTGTAAGTTCAATGGGAAACATGAATAAAGAATGTAATAAGGAAGATTAAGCAGTGGTGCGTTGGTCTCATTTGTGTGGCTGTGGGGAGCAGAGGCTCTCCCCACGTGGTGGGTTTTCGTGTATAGTTGCTTCACGGGACCGCTGCACACTTGTTGGTTTATATTGGCTTTAATTTTGGTTGGTGCAGCGGTTTCCTTGTGTTCTTTGCCCACTTATGTGTACCGCGCTGTGCCTCCAGGTGACGGCAGGAGGGGACCTTATGGGTCTGTGTTCTTTTTTATCTCTGGATAGATGGATGCTTATCCCACACGTGTTCGCAGTCACTTACTGTGCCTTCTGCTGGAAGTTTGTTCCCGGCATCTATTACTACTTCAGTAAAATATTTTCTGACGTCGCTTCCAATCTGTCCAGCAAGCTTCAGGTTGTGTCCCCTCGTTCTGTCATTAAGCGGAGCAAACCCCAGAACTTTGACTATCCCGGGTTTTGTTCCATGCCCTGTTTTTGGGATGCGCTGTTGTGTGAAACTCCCAGGGGTGTAGCTGGGGGGGGGGGGGGGGGGGAACGCATGTGCCCCTGGTGCAGCAGGTCAGGGGGGCCTGAGCACATGTGGGGGGCACCATTGCGAATCTTTGCCCCATGCACTAAAAAGCCTAGCTGCGCCTCTGGAAAGTTTTATTCTTAAAAGGGTGCAGGTGCCGGCAGGGGACCCTGTTAACCCCTCACTAGGTCACCAACCATGTAGAAAATAAAAAAAAACATGACACACACCAAAAATACATCAATAGGACTTACTGCTCCTCGCTTCTCCTGTCTGTCTTCCGGTCCCTCCTTTAATAAGTAACTCCCAGGGGCGTAGCTAGGGGTGGGGGGCATGTTCCCCGGGTGCAGCAGGTTAGGGGGGCCTGAGCACATGTGGGGGGCACCATTGCAAATATTTGCCCCCTGTGCACTAAAAAGCCTAGCTGCGCCACCGGATACACCCTAGATTTCCCATAACTCTCCTCTTTTCCGTTCCAACGCCGCATGTGTGGGCTCTCATCCAATCAGAGCTGTTTGTGACTTATTGAAGCAAATCAGAGCAGTTTGCTAAAAGCTATAAGGTGCACAAACAGAGACGTTCGCAGTCCAAACTAACTGGAGGAGAGCCCGCACATGCGCCATTGGAATGGAAAGAGGAAGGTGTTATGGACGATCTGGGGGGTTTGGGCATCACAAAACTGGTTGCCCACAGCGAAGGCCAGCGGCCGGCCCTGGAATCTTTTAGATTTTGGTTTTGTTCCGCTTTAGGTTTCTTCTTAAGATTTAATAGGACGTTTGTGAATGGCCGGCACGGGCACGCTCCCTGTAAGAGTGACGCACCGGAGGCGGCGGCGGCGGGCGCGCTCACTTGTCCGACGGACCTCGCTTGTCCGTCAGCGGGGATTGGCTGCAGCTGTCACGTGGGAGCGGGGACAGGTGAGTTTTTGGGGCTTTCTGGGGGGTTTCACACAGCGGGGCGCCCCCTGATGTGGACCAAAACTCAGGATAGTCAAAATCCTGGGTGTTGATCCTCTTTAATAATTCCCACCTGAACCCTGTTCACATATTTCAAGATTTAAATCGAGTCTCCTCTTTCCTCCGTGGCTGTACAAATTAAATTCTTGAGGACACTTGTGTTTCAGTCCTTCCACTATTTTTGTTGCCTGCCTTTGGACTCGCCACAGAGCTCTATAGAGCGTTCCAGCGAAAATAACCAAAACCGGCTCTGAAGTCTGAGACACCAGGGCCGGCTGATTCTCTCTCCCCAGGGCATTCCGAACTGGGACGCCCTGCTGTGTGAAACTCCCCGGTTCACCCGCAATTCTAACATTGCATCTATGCACGCGCACACGTGCGGCAACTCAATGGCTGTGCGTGGCCGCACACAGGCGAAGGGTGTGAGTGAAGCCGTGCGCCACCGATGTGCGCAGCTGGGATTCCATTCATCTTCTCTAGCCGCAGAGCTTATTGGGCGAGTGGCCGTTCATGCGCCGTTGGACCGAGGAGAAGTGAGTTTGCTCGACGAGGGGTTTCACACAGCGGGGCATCCCAAACCAGGGTGCCCCAGGGGGGATGGACCAAAACTGGAGATAGTGAAAATTCTGGGTTTTGGTCCACTTTAAACTTGCTTCAGCAAATAATTAGTATGACCCACATTGTGCACTGTCCTGGTGATTGGCCCATGTCCTGGAGGAATCCTGATGTAGGATGCTCCCCTTTGTGAAACCCCCCAGATCGCCCACTTTCACTCACCTTTCTGCCATTCCCACGGCGTATCTGCGGGCGATTGTCCAATCAGTGCTTTATGTGGCGAATACTAGCGTGTGGCATAGAGCTGCTGATTTGAACTTCCCAATGGCATAAGTGCAACTGCATGCCCCGCCTGTCTGACTGGAATGGCATAGGATGCCCTGGGGGCAGGCTAGCGGTCAGCCCTGGAATCTTTTAGATTCTAGGCCTGCCACAGGGAGTGATTGGTCCACTTTAAAAAGGGCCAACACCCTCCACAGCAAAGGTGTTGGCCGCTGCTGCTGACAGTCTGGAGCGAGGCATCGCCGCCAGGACGCCCATACAAATTATTTCAACCTCGGTCTCCTGGCAGGAATCCATTGCTGCGATTGGCTGCCCGGCAATACGTGTGCCGTGACATTCCCATCTACGAATGTCCTGCCCACATGAGCACCGGGCAGCCACTATATCTGTTCAATGTAAGCGCCAGGTAGCCAATTGATGCACAGGATTCCTGGTGGGTCAGGTTTACGGGCATCCTGGGGGCTTATGTGTGGGGGGGCTCCAGCATTCTGGATGGCAGCGGCGGCTACCAACACCCTTGCCACAGGGAGGTTGCTCTGCTTTAAAGTAGACCAAAACCCAGGATTTTGACTATGCTGGGATTTGGTCCACTCCCCTATGTGAAACCCCCCAGATCTCCCGAGGAAACTCTCCTCACCGCGGTCCTACAGCGCATGCGCGGCCGCTCGTCCAATCAGCGCGCTTGGAGCCCCTTGAGCTATGCACGTCTAACCCGACGTCTTGGCTCAGCGGCTCTATGAACGCGCTGGTGGCCGCATCTTGCGTTTCACTCTAACAGGGGATTTGTGAATGGCCGGCGCGGGCACGCGCCCTGCTAGAGGGATAGCGGGGATGCGGCTACGGCCCGCACATGCACCGTTGCACTGGGATTAAGGTAAGTGTAGCGGGTGACCTGGGGGGGTTTCACACAGTGGGGCATCCCAATTTTGGATGCCCCGCGGGAAGGGAATGGATCTATAAGATTCCCGGGCCAATCCAGCTGGGTTTTGGTCCACTTTAATCCCATGAATGGAAGCCTGTCCTAGGCAAATAGGCTTTTATTCATGCAGTACAACCCCCCCCCCCCCCCCCTTCTTCATGTCCAATAGGAAGTCTCCGAGGCGGGAGCAGGTAAGTCCTGGAAGAGGATGCCCATGCTGTGTGTAGTGAGCAGATTCTGTGATGTGAAACGTTTGTTAATCCCGTCTTTTGTTCCCGTCCAGGCAGCCAACTGAGGGGCGATCGCGTGATGGTGGTCTGCGTCTCGGAGAAATGGAGCGAGATTGCTTGATTGGCTATGGAGCCAGCATGCTCCTGCTAGAGAGGCTGATGATTTCCAGTGACGCCTTCGAGGTGGACGTCTGCGGGCAGTGTGGGCTGCTCGGCTATTCAGGCTGGTAAGCAAATGGAAGGGCCCCCAGGTGACCCTCAATACTTGTCTGTGACTTGTTTTTTAAGAAGTTGAAGCTGAACCAATCCAGTCGTTTGAAGACCTAAGGAAGTAGGTGAGTAACGGGAACGGGGTTCCCTGGCCACCATGTGGCACATCATCAATCAGATGCCCCCCCACTACCAGTTAAAGTGGGGACCTATGTTACCATGTGGCGCTGCTGTCGGCATCCAGTCGGCAAATTTGAAGACTGGACAGGCGCATAGCAATATTAAACCCCATTGACCAGCGCTGGTCACATGACATAGGGCGGCGAATCAGTAAGGAACACTGGAGTAGGTAGTGTTTGGTTCCCGCAGTATCTGGGTGTGTCCCTGCATCCTTCAGAAGGAGCGTGCTGAAGCCGTGCACACCCCTCTGTGACAATAAATAGGCCTTGTTCACCTATTAGCACACCGCAGGACCCGATCTAGTTTTACAGAGGCCAGGCTACCCAATACTCACTTGTTCCCAAGAACATGCCATATACGATGCTTTATTTAATAAAAAAAAGAGGTTTCTGACAAAAGGTAGCCATTATGTTAAGTGTAAAAATTTAATTGACGTGACTTTCCCTGTCGTGTGCCATTCAGATAGGGACACACGACAAGGGATGCGGCAGCGCGCGCTCCCGGTAATAGTGAGCCATTTGCCAAAAGATGTAAACCTAGCAAACGGCTCTCATTGGCTGAGCGCCCGCCATTGGACCGAGGAGAGGGGAGTTTTACTGGGGGGTTTCACACAGCACTCAGGATGTCCGGGAGGAAATGAAACAAAACCCTGAAAAGTCACTATCCTGGGTTTTATTCCGCTTTAAATATACATTAGACTGACTTCAAAATAAAGAATGTGAAGGTAATTCATCCAGCTGCATGAACCCCCGGCTCCCATGCATTACACAGTGACCAGCTTTTTCAAGGGGAAACAAAACTCAAAAACTCCTGAGTGCCCCCAAAGTGCTCCAGAATTCAAGCGTGTTATGCCGGTAAGGTGCCCGGGCATTAAAGTGGACCAAAACCCACCGCGATCGGTCCGAAAATCTATAAGATTCCCAGGCCAATCGATTTCCCCCTCCCGGCGCATCCAAAATCGGGATGCCCTGCTGTGCGAAACTCCCCAGTTCGCCCCATACACTTACCTTGCTTTCCGCTCCAACGGTGCATGTGAGAGCTGCCGCCGCATCCCGCTATCCCTCTAGCAGGGCGCGTGCCCGCTCCAGGCATTTCTGAATGGCCGGCATGGGCACGCTCCCTGTTAGCAGGAGATGCGGTTGCCAGTGCCCTCGGGGCCGCTGGCCTTAGACAAAGGCTTAGAAGAAGTGACAGCGCTCCTAGCGCTCTAATTGGACGAGAGACCGCGCATGCGCTGTAGGACTGGGAAGAGGTGGGTCCACTTTAAAATGCATGGCCATAAATAATGATGGACGGAGAGCCACTGCCTGTGCCATAGAATGGCTGGTGAGTACAAGGGTGAAACAGGGGGCAGCCAGCCATTGTTACCCTGGGTGTGGCCACACACGGATCCAGAAAGATGCTAGAGATGACGTTGCCGTGGCTTAGCCAGTGCGGTAAGACCATCGGGCGACTGCCTGGGTTTCACACATCGGGGGCATCCCGGGTGGTTATTTACCTGGATTGGGCAACTGCTTGGGTTTCACACATCGGGGGCATCCCGGGTGGTTATTTACCCGGATTGGGCGACTGCTTGGGTTTCACACATCGGGGGCATCCCAGGTGGTTATTTACCCGGATTGGGCGACTGGGTTTCACACATCGGGGGCATCCCAGGTGGTTATTTACCTGGATTGGGCGACTGCTTGGGTTTCACACATCGGGGGCATCACGGGTGGTTGTTTACCCAGATTGGGTGATTGATTGGGTTTCACACATCGGGGTATCCCGGGTGGTTATTTACTGGGATTGGGCGACTGCCTGTGTTTTACACATCAGGGGCATCCCGAGTGGTTATTTACTAGGATTAGGCGACTGATTGGGTTTCACACATTGGGGGCATCCTGGGTGGTTATTTACCCGAATTGGGCGACTGATTGGGTTTCACACATCGGGGTATCCCGGGTGGTTATTTACCCGGATTGGGCGACTGATTGGGTTTCACACATTGGGGGCATCCCGAGTGGTTATTTACCCGGATTGGGCGACTGATTGGGTTTCACACATGGGGGCATCCTGGGTGGTTATTTACCCAGATTGGGCGACTGATTGGGTTTCACACATGGGGACATCCCGGATGGTTATTTACCCAGATCTGTGGTTCTCTAGGTTTTGGTCCATTTACTTTTGCCTGATATCTGCTTGTATCCCTGCAGGTGTCACTACTGCAAGTCATCGTGTCATGTCTCCTCCCTGAGGATCCCTTACGCCTGCAAACTGCTCTTCCAGGAACTGCAATCCATGAATATCATCCCCCGACTCAAACTATCAAGATATAATGAATGACAACGGACCCCTTTTGTTTTGGGAGGGGGGTGGGGTTAATGTGGACCTGTCACTAATTCGGGCTTCATGGCTGTACTATGACCAGCATTGTGGAATACACGGTGAGGCTCCTGTACTACTATTTTTGGGAGGTGCGTAAAGCCGGGGGGGGGCTTCTGTTAAACAGCTCTATAAACAGCACTAGGGGTCACCTTTGATCCTAATGTAGAGAATGTTTCTGCTTTGACTAAGCCTTGTCCCTGCTACGGCCCAGAAACCCAGAGGAGGGCTCTGCTCCAAAATAAGGGCTGGAAAGTAAACTGCTTAAAATTGGTGTTGGACTGTTTTCTCAGGGATGGTCCAGGCATAATCCTGGGTTTGGATCCACTTTAAAGTGGACCAAAACCCACCCTGGAGTCCGAGACTCCAGGGCAGACTCACTCCCTCCCCCCCGGGGGCATCCTAAACTGGGATGCCCCGCTGTGTGAAACCACCCGGAGCGCACAATAAACTCTCCTACGGCGCCGACATCACTCGCTTCCCTCCTCGGCTGTGCGCGGCCCCGTCCGACGCAAATGAATGGCCGTGCAGGGCCGCGAAACGCTGAAGCGAGGCGAATGATGCCGGCACCGCTCACAAGTGCTCTAGCCGCAGCGTGGACCTGAGGAGAGCTAAGTGGACTCGGCGACCTGGGGGGGGTTCACAAAGTGGGGCACCCCAAACCTGGGGGCCCCAGGGGGACTCCCCTCTTATCCTCTGCAGAAGCACTTAAAGTGAAACAAACCCCAAGATTTTCACTATCCCGGGTTTTGGTGCTTGCCACGGAGGCATCCCAGTTAGGGAAGCCCAGCAGTTCGAAGCCTCCCCATTTCATCTCCAAAACTAATTTTTCCCCGGTCCTACGGTGCAGCTTATGGACCTGTTTAGAAAAAGAGCTCGGCATAAGGGAGCGGCTGCATCCACAGTCTCCCTGCAGTGTGGGGCGAGCTTCTGCATCCAGGCCTTCTGACTACAGGGAGGCCTTATGCAGCCGCAGCGTGGGAGCCTCGGAAATGGTGAGTGAAATGTGGGTGACGAACATGGCGAGGCAGCCTTCATCGGGATGCCCCATCGTTGCTTGAACAGCTGGAAGTAAAGCTACAAAGAGAGAACAAAAGCATAGAATGAATGACTGAAATAAAAAATTGACAGAAAATAGGAAAGCAGGAAAGAGAGAGAAGGAATGAGAGAAAAAATGAGAAAAAGTAGGACTGACCAAAAAAAAAGGGAAAGAAGAATAAAAAGAAAAGGTAAAAATAACACAAAAATGGACAGATGAAAGAAAGAATAGATGGAAAGAATGAAAATGATTAGAGGTAAAGTAGCAAAGAATAAAAGGACTGACAGAAATAATAGAACGAAGAAGAAAGAAAAAAAAAATAATAGAACAAAAAAAAAGAGTAGATGGAAAGAATAAAATAAAGGAATAGATGGAAAGAATAAAATAAAAGAATAGATGGAAAGAATAAAATAAAAGAATAGATGGAAAGAATAAAATAAAAGAATAGATGGAAAGAATAAAATAAAAGAATAGATGGAAAGAATTAAAGAAAAGAATAGAAGGAAAGAATAAAAGAATAGAAGGCAAGAATAAAAGAATAGAAGGCAAGAATAAAAGAATAGAAGGCAAGAATAAAAGAATAGAAGGCAAGAATAAAAAAATGGAAGGCAAGAATAAAATAAAAGAATAGAAGGAAAGAATAAAATAAAAGACTGATGGAAAGAAATAGTGTCTCCCCCCCATGGCCAATCTGCCCCTGGCTGACAGTCCTTAGTCCTAGTTACTGCACGGCCCTGGAGGGGCCCCGGGTGCGCCCAGTGCTGACTCCGGCCCTGTTGGAGCTGCTGTATTATATGTACCATACAAATGTTCAGACAACATTCAGGAAATGTCACAAGAAATGTTTTGGTTTATTTATGATTTACAAACTGCAGAGACACATTGGTGCCATTTATACCTGGATTTTCAGTCAATAAAAAATCTTTTCATTGTGCACAATAACTTTTTCTCTCTGCCGTGGCCGCGCCTATCTGGTATATTTGAGATTGACGATTGGCTGATGACGTGACCTGCCCACTGGCTGCACCCCCAGGATGTTTGTAAACTGGACCAACACCCTCACAAGAAGCAGTGCTCATATGCCTTCCCCCCTGGGAAAATTAACATTGCTGCACATAATAAACCCCGTTAGACTTACCGGTAACGGCTTTTTCATGAATAATTCAGGCTGACCACACGGAGAGAGAAGGCGCTATCCCCTGGGAGGAAACACAAACTGAACAGAGGTTAAAAGCCCCACCCCTTCCGGTCTACCTCAGTCTTTGTAAAGAAACCCATGTAACCATTTGGACTATGGGCAGGTAATATGTAGTCATCCTGAAGTATTCATGAAAAGCCCTTGACTGGTAAGTCTAACAGGGGTTTTTGCATTTCATACTTCAGTCTGACCACACGGAGAGGATTAGACAAGTAATTATACCTTAGGGGTGGGAAGCTGCAAGTCGAACCCTTCTACCGAAGGCCTGATGCTTTGCAGATAATAAATAAAGTCTATAATGTCTGAGGACGGTGTAGGGTGATGACCACATTGCTGCTTTGCAGATCTCTTTCAACGGGGCCCATGATGCGGACATCGCTCGTGTAGAGTGGGGAGAATGCCTCTTAGTAACATAAGCCTGTACAATAGTCTGTTTTATCCACCTAGCTATATTGGACTTGGAGGCTGCTAAACCCTTCTTCTTTCCACTGAAAGTTATTAATAGTTCCACCCACCCTCAGTCTCTGGATCTTTCCAAATTTATAATTAAAACTCTTCAAACGTCCAATAGCGAGAGATCTTCCTTGCCAGCTCCTACTGGTAGTGTCGGAAGGACTATCTCTTGCGTCCTATCACTTGTCACAATCTTTGGAAAAAACAGGTCTCAATATAACTTTATCTGGGAATATTAAACAATAAGGCTCTTTTGACGACAGGGCCTGCAGTTCACTGACTCTCCTTGCAGAAGTAATGGCCAACAAAATACAAAACTTAAGAGACGGCCACTTCTCAGGGACTTCATCCAATCGCTCAAAGGGAGGCAGTCCCTTCAATACCATCGATAAGTCCCATTTAGGAAAACCCTTAAAAGGAGCTTGCCTTTGTCGCCTTACTGACTTGAAAAAATGATTGATAAGTTCATTCTACCTTAGTTTCTGTTCAAGAAACCTGAAAGGGCGTAAGTCTGAGTCTTTAGAGTACTTACTGCTAGCCCTTTCTCAAAACCTTCCTGCAGGAATTGAAGAACTGTAATTATATTTCCTTTCTTCAACTTGTCAACTTCACAATAAGAAAAACGTTTCCATACCTTTCTAGTAGTTAATTTTCGGCTGCCTAGTAGAGTTTGTCACTCTAGTTGATCACCTCTTACTCTTTGGGATGGGCCTTTCAAAATCCACACTGTCAATTGAAATCTTGATGGATTCAGATTCAGAATTTTGCCCTGATGAAATATGTTCGGAAGATCTGGAAGCCACCAAGGACCCTTCTTCACCATTCTTCTCAACTCTGCAAACCACGCTCTTTTCGGCCAGAACGGGGCTACCAGGATGACTTGAATCTCTTCTTGTGCTGTTTTACGGATAACTTGTGGCAGAATTCTGAAAGGAGGAAAAGCATAAGCAAACTTCCACATGAGCATCCACTGATAATGCACCCTCTCCCCTTGCCAGTGAAAAAAAAACATTTTGCTCTTTGAGTCGCTGGCCGTGGCAAACAGATCCACCTGTGGAAACCCCCAAACACTTACAATCTGAAGAAAAACTTCCTGGTTCAGGCCCCACTCTGTTTCTGTCTCTGCTAAACCTTTACCCTTCTCAGACAATCTGCTAAAGCGTTGTGGGCTCCCTTCAGATGAAATGCTGCGATGGACAGAACCTTTGTTTGAAGGGGTAGAAGGATTTCGTTTGACAGGTTCATCATTGCAAGGGACCTTGTCCCTCCCTAATGGTTTAGATAGGCTGCTGTCGAGGCATCTGAACTTATCAGTACCTCCTTGCCAGCTTTGACCGCCTGAAAATGACTCTGAAGTTTGAGGACCTGGCCGCCAAGTCCTTTGTCC
This sequence comes from Gastrophryne carolinensis, assembly GCA_027917425.1. Classification (NCBI taxonomy): domain Eukaryota; kingdom Metazoa; phylum Chordata; class Amphibia; order Anura; family Microhylidae; genus Gastrophryne; species Gastrophryne carolinensis. The sequence continues at coordinate 17,852,047 of CM051238.1, forward strand.
ATCTTCCCTGAACCTGAAGATTGTTTACATGGGCTCCTCAACCCCAACTGCTTGCGTCCGTTGTGATTACCACTGGGTTGGTTTGTCTCCAATCCTTTCCCTTCTCTAGTACTAGTGCATTGGTCCATCATCTTAGATTTTCTATTACCAGGGGAGTTAGTTGAACAAGCTGATCTAGTGACCTCTGATGTCTGTCCCATAGATTTAGAAGGAACCTTTGCAACAATCTTGTGTGAATTTGAGCCCATTGTACTGCCGGCATTGCTGACCTCATTAGACCAACACCTGCATGATTTGTCTTATGGAAACTTGAGGGATTGTCATTAGCTTTCGAACTTCTGTGCTGATCCTGTCTACATTTTCCTGCGGAAGAAAGATTTTTTGCTGAATGCTGTCTGATGAACCCTAGAAACTTGCACTGCTGACTGGATGTTAGAGTGCATTTCTCTTGGTTATTACCCATCCGAGATTCTCCAGTAGGTTTTTCTTAGATCTACCAGGAGTAGTTGTTCTGACCTGTTTAGTAGTGGAAGGTCCTCTAGATAAGGGATCACTGTGATTCCCTGTTGCCTTAGATAAGCAATTGATTTGGCTAGGATCTGTGTGAAGATCCTTGGGGATGAGGACAGGCTGAAGGGCAGTGCTCTGTACTGGTAGTGCAGAATCTCCTGGTCTAGCTGTACTGCAAATCTAATATACTTGCGGTGAGCAATAAGAATGGAAACATGAAGGTAGGCGTCCTGTAAGTCCAGGTTCACCATCTATGCATTCTCTGTTAGAATGTTTCTGACCGAAAATATCGACTCCATTCTGAACAACTTGTATTAATTGAACTTCTTTTCAGATTCAAAATCATTCGAAATTTTCCTGACGACTTCTGAGCCAGAAATACATGAGTAGAACCCCACACCCTGAAGGGTTTGTGGGACCTCTTCTATCGCCCTTTTCTGCAGAAGCTCCAGAATAACTGATGGGAAGGCTAATCTCTTTTAGGGGTCCCTTGGAAGTTTGGTCACTAAAAATGAGGAGTGGGGGAGGATTGAAAATTCTAACAGATAACCCTCCTGCAGTGATTTTAGTACAAATTGATTTTTGGTGACTGTTCTCCAGGCAGCTACAAACCTGGAGAGTCTGCCCCCACTGGTAACTCGTCAGGATTGAGGCTTAGGCCCCGCTGCAGGCTTAAACTGCACATTTAAGGGGACCAACACCCAAGATTTTCACTATCCTGGGTTTTGGTCCACTTCCTGCGTGAAACCCCCCAGAACGCCCGATAAAACTCACCTCACCCCACTCTTATGGCGCATGCTCGGCCGCTGTGGTATGCGCGTCCAACCACAGCGGCTCCGATCACGCTGCCGGCCTCATCTCGCGCTTCCCTCTAACAGGGAGCGCGCCCGCGCCAGCCATTCACAAATCGCCGGAGCGGGCACATGCTCTGCTAGAGAGAAGCGCGAGATGCATGCGCCGTTGGACCGGGAGTGAGGTAAGGTTAGAGGGTGTCCTTGGGGGGTTTCACACAGCGGGGAATCCCAATTTTGGATGCGCCACAGGGAGGGATCAGATCGGCCTGGGAATCTTATAGATTCCCGGGCCGATCAAGGAGGGTGTTGGTCCACTTTAAACCTCCTTTGGGGCTTTGCCTGAGAACTTGGCCTTCTTTGCTCAGGCTGCCTGGGCTGAGTAATACATACCTTACCTTTGCCTCTATTCCTTATCCAAGAACTAAACCCACCTTTTGTCAGGAAATATCTTACCAGTTTCATTTGACCTGGCTAAAATGTTATCTAATTCTTCCCCAAAGAGGGAAAAAGCACGAAAGAGGATCCCGCACAATTTCTGATGAACTGTAGTGGTCATAGAAGAGAAGACAATTCTATAGGTGAGAATCACAGAATTGTATTTTTCTGTAAAATAGGTGCTAGGCCCCATTGGGAGAGGCTCAGGGGCGGGGGGGTTGCTGGGTTTTTAACTATGCTTTGGGTTCAAATATGTATTAATCCGGACCTTCACCCTGAATAAGAGCCTATCTTATATGTTCCTCCCCTGTACATACAGATTGCCCACATTAATCCGGACCCTCACCCTGAATAAGAGCCTATCTTATATGCCCCCCCCCCAGTACATACAGATTGCTCACAATAATCCAGACCTTCACCCTGAATAAGAGCCTATCTTATATGTTCCTCCCCTGCACATACAGATTACCCACATTAATCCAGACCTTCACCCTGAATAAGAGCCTATCTTATATGTTCCTCCCCTGCACATACAGATTACCCACATTAATCCGGGCCTTCACCCTGAATAAGAGTCTATCTTATATGTTTCCCCCCTGCACATACAGATTGCTCACATTAATCTGGACCTTTACCCTGAATAAGAGCCTATCTTATATGTTCCTCCCCTGCACATACAGATTACCCACATTAATCCAGACCTTCACCCTGAATAAGAGCCTATCTTATATGTTCCTCCCCTGCACATACAGATTACCCACATTAATCCGGGCCTTCACCCTGAATAAGAGTCTATCTTATATGTTTCCCCCCTGCACATACAGATTGCTCACATTAATCTGGACCTTTACCCTGAATAAGAACCCATCTTATATGTTTCTCTCGCCCTGTACATACAGATTGCTCACATTAATCCAGACCTTCACCCTGAATAAGAGCCTATCTTATATGTTCCTCCCCTGCACATACAGATTACCCACATTAATCCGGACCTTCACCCTGAATAAGAGCCTATCTTATATGTTCCTCCCCTGCACATACAGATTACCCACATTAATCCAGACCTTCACCCTGAATAAGAGCCTATCTTATATGTTCCTCCCCTGCACATACAGATTACCCACATTAATCCGGGCCTTCACCCTGAATAAGAGTCTATCTTATATGTTTCCCCCCTGCACATACAGATTGCTCACATTAATCTGGACCTTTACCCTGAATAAGAACCCATCTTATATGTTTCTCTCGCCCTGTACATACAGATTGCTCACATTAAAATCATCCTACCTTCATCCACTGCATGTTATGAGTCTTTAAATATCCAAAATGGCGGCTCATGGAGCATCAGGCTGCCTGCAGACAGGAAGTGTCTTTTGACTGTGTCGCTCTGCATTCTGGGATTGCTGTCCTTTCCCTGACCCCAGCTCTGCCCTGCCTGTGCAAATCACAGCTATAACCCTGCCCCTGCACTTTATCCCGCTCTCCTAAGTATGTGATGCTTCTGAGTCAAGATGGCAGCGCCCGTATCCTAGAGTCCTGAACAAAGTTGCAGCCTAGTGGGGGAAAGAATAAGTGACTAAAAAATATATATTATATTAAATATTATATACATTTATTTAGATATATTGTTATATTATTAGATATTATTATTTAGAATTTAATATTATATTAAATATATTTATATTATATTAAATATATTAATTTTAGATGCTAGGGAATAGTTTTTAAAGGGTTTGGGCTTTTCATTAAATCATGGTGAAGGTCCGGTTTAAGAATATTTCCTCTAGAGGCTGCTGGAGAACAATCAGGAAGGACTACATTTCTGCTAAAGTTATATAATAGCATATATAATAGTACACATATGTATGTATATGTGTATATATATATATATATATATATATATATATATATTAATATAATATAATATGAGAGAGAGAGAGATTATATAAATATAGATTTATAAATATAGATTTATTATATAATATATAACACATATAATAGCATACACCAATGGCAATTTCTACTACGTGGCTGTTTAAGTCTGTCCAGGAGGTGGCAGTGCTGAGCACATGGTAGATGATCCTAATCCTTGGCCGCAGCTTCATCTGCCCTGAAATATAATCTCCAGTTTGTGTAAGTGTGTCTCTATATACAGTTATAGTTAGGTCCATAAATATTTGGACAGAGGCAGCATTGTTCTAATCCTAGTTCTGTACATTATCACAATGTATTATGAACAAAACAATTCAGATGCATTTAAAGTTCAGACTTTCATTCGGTGGGTTGAACCAAGTAATTGCATAAAAATGGGAGGAACTAAAACATTTTTAACCACAATCTCTTCATTTATTTCAGGGGCTCAAATTAATTAATTGGACAAATGAAATCATTGTAAATAAAATGTTCATTTCTAATACTTGGTTGAAACCCCTTTGTTGGCAGTGACGGCCTGAAGTCTTGAGCTCATGGGCATCGCCAGACGCTGGGTTTCCTCCTTCCTAATGCTACACTTAGGGATGTATATGAGCACTGTTTGTTGTGTTGGTCTGGTTTAAAGTGGACCAAAACCCAGTGCAATCGGCCCCTGGAATCTATAAGATTCCCGGGCTGATCGATTCCCTCCCCCTCAGGGCATCTAAAATCGGGGAGCCCCGCTGTGTGAAACACCCCAGGTCGCCCCGTACACTTACCTTGCTTCCCGGTCCAACTGCGCATGCGCGAGCTGCATCCCCGCTATCCCTCTAGCAGGGAGTGTGCCCGGGCCAGGCATTTGTGAATCTGCTCCGTTAGAGGGAATGCGGCTGCCAGCGTGTTCAGAGCTGCTGACGTCACGCCGTCTAAGGACAGCGGCTCCAAGCTTGCTGGTGGCCGCATCCCTCGCTTCCCTCTAACAGGGAGTGTGCTGAGCGGCCACGCATGCCCCATAGGACCGGGAAGAGGTGAGTTGTGCTTGGCAATCTTGGGGGTTTCACATAGCGGGGCACCCCCAATTGGGGTGCCCGGGGGAAAGGACCAAAACCCAGGATAGTCAAAATCCTGGGTATTGGTCCACTTTAAGGCCTGATACTTGGTTGAAACCCCTTTGTTGGCAATGGCTGTCTGAAGTCTTGTACTCATGGGCATCGCCCGATGCTGTGTTTCCTCCTTTCTAATGCTCTGCCAGGCCTTTACTGCAGAGCTTTTCAGTTGCTGTTTGTGGGCCTTTCTGTCTGAAGTTTAATCTTTAAAGTGGACCAAAACCCAGGATTTTGACTATCCTGGGTTTTGGTCCACTCCCCCTGGACACCCCGATCAGGGGTGCCCCACTGTGTGAACCCCCCCCCGATCACCGGAGGCAACTTACCTCACCGCGGTCCTACTGCACATACGCGGCCGCTCGTCCAATCAGCGCGCTCGGAGCCACTGAGCTATGCGCGTCTGAGCGACCACTTAGCTCAGCGGCTCCGAGCACACTGGCGGCCGCATCCCCGCGGCCCGCGCATGCGCCGTTGGACCAGGATTAAGGTAAGTAGCAAGCGACCTGGGGGGGTTTCACACAGCGGGGCATCACGATTTTAGATGCTCCCCTGCGGAGGGGATGGATCGGCCCGGGAATCTGGGTTTTGGTCCACTTTAACAAGTAAAATAATTGGATTGAGAGCTGGTGACTGACTCAGCCATTCAAGAATATTCCACTTCTTTGCTTTAAAGTGGACCAAAACCTATGGGGGTGGGTTCCTGAGCCGACCGATTCCCTCCCCCGGGGGCATTCAAAATCGGGATGCTCCACTGTGTGAAAACCCCCAGGTCGCCCCGTTCACTTACCTTCTTTTCTGGTCCAACGGTGCATGCCGGTCAGTTTTTTTTTTCCATTTATTATTTTACTACCAACCCGCTGTACTGAACCAGATACCAGGGGAGTCCCTACTGGGGTCTGAATACAGCAGCGGCTATTTCCCCTCATAGTTCGAACTAGTTGGGCGATATACTGGCATTGGCAATGTGCTGGTTGGGTATATATGTATTACATCTGGGCCACGCCCACTTGAATCACAATCTGGAACTAAAGGCAATCTTTAAGCCTTCATATCTCTGTAATTCAGGCTCCAGTTTTAATACCAAAGGCAGTTTAGGACATTGCAAAGTGTAGCCCTAATACAATGAGCGAAAACTTTGCTATGCCTAGACAATGGCCTTGATTCAATAAGAGTTGAAAAAAATTCTCATGATAGTAAAAAATTCAATTTATGAGAAAAAAGCCTGAGAATGTCACTGTTACTGAATCACCAGATACAAAGACAATGACAGTCAATGGCAGCTTTTACTACAGTGTAGAAAGGAGTAAAAAGTTCTCTATCTTTCTTGGGAGTAAAACAGTACCATAGACTTTCATTGTCTTTTTATCTGGTGATTCAGTAACAGTGACATTCTCAGGCTTTTTTCTCAAGAATTGAATTTTTTACTACTATGAGAATTTTTTTCAACTCTTTTTGAATCGAGGCCAATGCCTTTAAACAAAGATTTTACAGCTGATGAGTTTAGGCAAAGCGCTTCCAGGTGTCGGCATTAGGTGAGTTTTTTAGCAGTTGTGAGGTTACAATTGACCTGAAACCCACCTGCCTTTCCTCTTACTAACTGGTAAAAGATGTTGGGACAGGAATCTGTTTCTGTGATCACTTCCTAATCCCTACAACACATTCAATTATCTGACAGACTTGCAGGCCCTGAAGCAGGTTGTCCAGCTTTAACCCTTCATATGTTTCTTAAAGGATTGATCCCTGTTAGGGTTGTGCTCCCAGACCGGTGATTTACTTAAAGTGGACCAAAACCCAGAATTTTGATTATCCTGGGTTTTGGTCCTTGCCTCCCACCCAGATCAGGGATACCCTGCAGTGTGAAACCCCTCAGGTCGCCCAAACAAACTCACCTCTTCCCGGTCCTACGGCCTCTCATCCAATCAGTGTGCTCGGATTCGCTCCTGCCCCTTCATCTAAGGCGGGCGGATCTGAGCACACTGGCGGACGCATCCACCGCTACCCTCTAACAAGGAGTGTGCCCGCGCCAGACATTCACAAATGCCTGGCACGGGCAAGCGCCCTGCTTAGAGGGATATCGGGGATGCGGCCGCTGCTCGCGCATGTGCTGTTGGACCAGGAAAAAAGGTGAGTTTATGGGTGACCTTCCTGGGGGGTTAAACACAGCAGGGCATCCTGATTTTGAATGCCCCAGGGAGAGGGAATCAATCGGCTTGGAAAGTTTATAGATTCCTGGGCCGATCTCTGTGGGTTTGGGGCCACTTTATCAGTACGCTGCGTCCAATTTTCTTATATTACTGTGGCTCTGTGTTGCTAAAGTAGAGCGGCTTTTATGGCCTTGAGTAAAGCCCTTCCTCAGTCCTAGCCTGAGGAAGCAGCTATGGGAATAGCCCTCCAGCTCCTGGCACCCCCCTGATCTGGTCACTGGACACAGGTTTTTTCATTTACTTTATATGTATAGCAAAGGGGAGAAAAAAAAATCTACAAATTACAGTATACATTGTATTTTGCACCCTATAAGACGCACCTGCTCATAGGATGCACCTAGGATTTGGAGGAGGAAAATAAGAAAATAAATATTCTGAACCAAATGCTGTGCTAAAACACCACACCCCAAGAACCAAATAATAAGCAAGGTACCGAATCCCACCATTACAGGCAGAGTGGCTCCCCCCCATTCCCCATATAGGCAGTGTGACATTCCCCTCCCATTCCCCATATAGACAGTGTGGCATCTCCCCTCCCATTCCCCATATGGGCAGTGTGGCATTCCCCTCCCTTTCAACGTATAGGCAGTGTGGCATCCCCCCTCCCATTCCCCATATAGATAGTGTGGCATTCCCCCTCCCATTCCCCATATAGGCAGTGTGGCATTCCCCTCCCATTCCCCATATAGGCAGTGTGGCATTCCCCTCCCATTCCCCATATAGGCAGTGTGCCATTCCCCCCTCCCATTCCCCATATAGGCAATGTGGCACCCCCCTCCCATTCCCCATATAGGCAGTGTGCCATTGCCCTCCCATTCCCCATATAGGCAGTGTGCCATTCCCCCCTCCCATTCCCCATAGGCAGTGTGGCATTCCCCTCCCATTCCCCATATAGGCAATGTGGCATTCCCCTCCCATTCCCCATATAGGCAGTGTGGCATTCCCCGTCCCATTCCCCATATAGGCAGTGTGGCATTCCCCCCTCCCATTCCCCATATAGGCAGTGTGGCATTCCCCCTCCCATTCCCCATATAGGCAGTGTGACATTCCCCTCCCATTCCCCATATAGGCAGTGTGGCATTCCCCTCCCATTCCCCATATAGGCAGTGTGGCATCCCCCCGTCCCATTCCCCATATAGGCAGTGTGGCATTCCCCTCCCATTCCCCATATAGGCAGTGTGGCATCCCCCCGTCCCATTCCCCATATAGGCAGTGTGGCATTCCCCCTCCCATTCCCCATATAGGCAGTGTGGCATTCCCCCCTCCCATTCCCCATATAGACAGTGTGGCATCCCCCCTCCCATTCCCCATATAGACAGTGTGACATTCCCCTCCCATTCACCATATAGGCAGTGTGGCATCCCCCCTCCCATTCCCCATATAGACAGTGTGGCATCCCCCCTCCCATTCCCCATATAGACAGTGTGACATTCCCCTCCCATTCCCCATATAGGCAGTGTGGCATTCCCCTCCCATTCCCCATAGGCAGTGTGGCATTCCCCGCCCATTCCCCATATAGGCAGTGTGGCATTCCCCCTCCCATTCCCCATATAGGCAGTGTGGCATTCCCCTCCCATTCCCCATAGGCAGTGTCGCATTCCCCTCCCATTTCCCACATAGGCAGTGTGGCATTCCCCTCCCATTCCCCATATAGGCAGTGTGGCATTCCCCCTCCCATTCCCCATATAGGTAGTGTGGCATCCCCCCTCCCATTCCCCATATAGGCAGTGTGGCATTCCCCTCCCATTCCCCATATAGGCAGTGTGGCATCCCCCCTCCCATTCCCCATATAGGCAGTGTGGCATCCCCCCTCCCATTCCCCATAGGCAGTGTGGCATTCTCCCTCCCATTCCCCATATAGGCAGTGTGGCATCCCCCCTCCCATTCCCCATATAGACAGTGTGGCATCCCCCCTCCCATTCCCCATAGGCAGTGTGGCATTCCCCCTCCCATTCCCCATATAGGCAGTGTGGCATCCCCCCTCCCATTCCCCATATAGACAGTGTGGCATCCCCCCTCCCATTCCCCATAGGCAGTGTGGCATTCTCCCTCCCATTCCCCATATAGGCAGTGTGGCATCCCCCCTCCCATTCCCCATATAGACAGTGTGGCATCCCCCCTCCCATTCCCCATAGGCAGTGTGGCATTCCCCCTCCTAATCCCCATAGGCAGTGTGGCATCCCCCCTCCCATTCCCCATAGGCAGTGTGGCATTCCCCCTCCCATTCCCCATAGGTAGTGTGGCATCCCCCCTCCCATTCCCCATATAGACAGTGTGGCATCCCCCCTCCCATTCCCCATATAGACAGTGTGGCATCCCCCCCTCCCATTCCCCATATAGGCAGTGTGGCATTCCCCCTCCCATTCCCCATATAGACAGTGTGGCATCCCCCCCTCCCATTCCCCATATAGGCAGTGTGGCATCCCCCCTCCCATTCCCCATAGGCAGTGTGGCATTCCCCCTCCCATTCCCCATAGGTAGTGTGGCATCCCCCCTCCCATTCCCCATATAGACAGTGTGGCATCCCCCCTCCCATTCCCCATATAGACAGTGTGGCATTCCCCCCTCCCATTCCCCATAGGCAGTGTGGCATTCCCCTCCCATTCCCCATATAGGCAGTGTGGCATTCCCCTCCCATTCCCCATATAGGCAGTGTGGCATCCCCCCTCCCATTCCCCATATAGGCAGTGTGGCATCCCCCCTCCCATTCCCCATAGGCAGTGTGGCATTCCCCCTCCCATTCCCCATATAGGCAGTGTGGCACCCCCCCTCCCATTCCCCATATAGACAGTGTGGCATCCCCCCTCCCATTCCCCATAGGCAGTGTGGCATTCTCCCTCCCATTCCCCATATAGACAGTGTGGCATCCCCCCTCCCATTCCCCATAGGCAGTGTGGCATTCTCTCTCCCATTGCCCATATAGGCAGTGTGGCATCCCCCCTCCCATTCCACATATAGACAGTGTGGCATCCCCCCTCCCATTCCCCATAGGCAGTGTGGCATTCTCCCTCCCATTCCCCATATAGGCAGTGTGGCATCCCCCCTCCCATTCCCCATATAGACAGTGTGGCATCCCCCCTCCCATTCCCCATAGGCAGTGTGGCATTCCCCCTCCCATTCCCCATATAGGCAGTGTGGCACCCCCCCTCCCATTCCCCATATAGACAGTGTGGCATCCCCCCTCCCATTCCCCATAGGCAGTGTGGCATTCTCCCTCCCATTCCCCATATAGGCAGTGTGGCATCCCCCCTCCCATTCCCCATATAGACAGTGTGGCATCCCCCCTCCCATTCCCCATAGGCAGTGTGGCATTCTCCCTCCCATTCCCCATATAGGCAGTGTGGCATCCCCCCTCCCATTCCCCATATAGACAGTGTGGCATCCCCCCTCCCATTCCCCATATAGACAGTGTGGCTTCCCCCCTCCCATTCCCCATAGGCAGTGTGGCATTCCCCCTCCCATTCCCCATAGGCAGTGTGGCATCCCCCCTCCCATTCCCCATATAGACAGTGTGGCTTCCCCCCTCCCATTCCCCATAGGCAGTGTGGCATTCCCCCTCCCATTCCCCATAGGCAGTGTGGCATCCCCCCTCCCATTCCCCATATAGACAGTGTGGCATTCCCCCTCCCATTCCCCATAGACAGTGTGGGAGGGGGGAATGCCACATTGCCTATGGGGAATTGGATGAGGGCATGCCACACTGCCTATAAGGGGAATGAATGGGAGGGGGAATGCCACACTGCCTATATGGGGAATGGAATGGGAGGGGGGGGAGGCCACACTGCCTATATGGGGAATGGAATGGGGGGGGGGATGCCACACTGCCTATATGGGGTATGGGGGGGGGGATGCCACACTGCCTATATGGGGTATGGGGGGGGGGATGCCACACTGCCTATATGGGGAATTGAATGGGAGGGGGGGGATGCCACACTGCCTATGAGGAATGGGAGGGGAGCATGCCACACTGCCTATGAGATGGGGAAATAACAGAAAAGCTCAGCACCCTGAGGACATCGTTTTGGAACACAATAATGGAAACTTTATGAAATGCCATCGACATGGACATTTCCTTTAAATATTCACGATCGGCCTCTTCTTCGTCCGCCGTCTGACTTAAACCTCAAACCAGTGGAGACAGCGAGAGGATTAATATTTAAACCCGGCTGGTTCCTGCTGGGCGCGACGCTCAGTTAAGATTTAGGACGGTGTGAAATAAGGTCTCCTTCTCTTTCGGGTTTAGTAGTTTTCTTTTTTTTCTGGATAGTTTGGGACGGTTCCCGGGGATCACTGAGATAATTAAAGATATTTATTGAGGGTTTTTCACGTTTAACAAGACACCTGTCAGAGGGTAAGTATGTGAGCGAGCATTAAAGCTTTCCCCCATATATCCTCTTTATTAGAGGACGTGAACAAAGCCCGGGTTTTACGGCCGCAAGCTGATGCGCCGAGATTTTTCAGGGAAAGTAGAATCAAAAAACCACCGCTAGACTTACCGGTAACAGATTTGTTTTAGGAATCCTTTAGCGTGACCACCTGGAGATATATGCTCCACCCCCCCCTCCCCCTCCCGTATCCAATACCATAGTATTATAATACTTCATAGCATTGTTACATAATACCATAGTATTACCTCTAGTTATATGATTATTACTAGATACTAATTAGTATTTATTATACTAATTAGACAGTAGGTATGTTATAATTAATTAAGCATTCGGGAAGTATTTTGAAGGTATTTAAGTAGACAGAGTATTTAGAAGTCAGAATAAAGTCAAAATAACTGATTACAAATGACACCATTGGTGAACTACCGCCATTGATTACAAATGACAGAATAAAGTCAGTATCTAAAGTCAGAATAGCCACACGTATTTGAAGAGTATTTAGAAGGTATTTAAGTAGGCGGGAAGTATTAAGTATTATTTAAGTATTATTAATTATACTAATTAGACACTAGGTAGTACTTCATAGCATAGTTATATAATACCATAGTATTACCTCTACCTTATACCATTATTACTAGATACTAATTAGATACTTATTAGTATTAATTATACTAATTAGACAGTAGGTAGGTTATAATTAATGATTTAAGTCGTATTTAAGTATTCGGGAAGTATTTAAAAGGTATTTAAGTAGGCGGAGTATTTAGAAGTATCTAAAGTCAGAATAACTGATTACAAATGACAGATGATATCCTACCACCATTGATTAGATACTGACTTTATTCTGTCATTTGTAATCAATGGTGGTAGGATATCATCTGTCGTTTGTAATCAGTTATTCTGACTTTAGATACTACTAAATACTCCGCCTACTTAAATACCTTTTAAATACTTCCCGAATACTTAAATTCGACTTCAATCATTACCTACTGTCTAATTAGTATATTTAATACTAATAAGTATCTAATTAGTATCTAGTAATAATCGTATAAGGTAGAGGTAATACTATGGTGGTATTTAACTATGCTATGAAGTACTACCTAGTGTCTAATTAGTATAATTAATAATACTTAAATAATACTTAATACTTCCCGCCTACTTAAATACCTTCTAAATACTCCTTAAGATTTGTGTAGCTATTCTGACTTTAGATACTGACTTTATTCTGTCATTTGTAAAGTCAGAATAGCTGGCGGGAAGTTTTAAGTATTATTAATTAAACTAATTAGACACTAGGTAATACTTCATAGCATAGTTATATAATACCATAGTATTACCTCTAGCTATATGATTATCACTAGATACTAATCAGTATTAATTATACTATTTAGACACTAGTTTGTTATCCCTATTATTACCTGTGAGTAATATGTATTACATACTATAGTATAGTTATATGCCCCCTCCCAGGTGGTCACACTGAAGGATGACTTTGAAAAAATTCTACAAGAGGAATAATTCTACTGAAATTGAGCAAATCGCAGAAATGTTATATGCAGGGACTTACCTCCCAATTTTTCAGAGTGGGAAAGAGGGATAATTGTTAAATTAAGCCACGCCCCCTCATTGATGGATCCTCTAGACTGTAAGCTTGCAAGGGCCCAGGCTCTCTCTCCTATTGTATCTTGTATTCAGAATATTCATTGTAACCTCTGTAACTCTGCATGTGTAATAGTCTTTGTACTGTATGTTTCTACCCTGTCTGTAATTACTACTTTTTTCTTTATCAATCTTTTTATTGTGTATATTGGGAACATTAATCTATTAGCATAATACTGTTCATACACAGAATGTAAAGATTACAGACAACTTAAGTCACAATCAGAAGCTTATTCACTGCATACAAGAAAATAGATTCAAGAGTTACTAAAAATGTTCAATTCAAATAAATTAAAAGAAAAATAACAATCCCTATGGGGGGGGAGTAAAGGAAGGGGTCGAGGAAGGATCAGATTCTCATTAGGTTTACATCAAAATCTATAGAGAGAAAATTCTGAACCCAAGGAATCCACACCACCTGGAACAGCTCTAAAGTCCCATTGTGAATGGCGGACATTTTTTCCATGGCCATAATGCAGTTAACCTTGTTTTTAAAGGTGTTGAAGCTCAAGGTGGGAGACCTCCAAGCCCCGGCTATCACCAGCTTTGCCCCTGATAGGATATAATACAAGGTGGAAGACCTCCAAGCCCCAGCTATCACCAGCTTTGCCCCTGATAGGATATAATACAAGGTGGGGGACCTCCAAGCCCCAACTATCACCAGCTTTGCCCCTGATAGGATGTAATACAAGGTGGGGGACCTCCAAGCCCCAGCTATCACCAGCTTTGCCCCTGATAGGATATAATACAAGGTGGAAGACCTCCAAGCCCCAGCTATCACCAGCTTTGCCCCTGATAGGATATAATACAAGGTGGGAGACCTCCAAGCCCCGGCTATCACCAGCTTTGCCCCTGATAGGATATAATACAAGGTGGGGGACCTCCAAGCCCCAGCTATCACCAGCTTTGCCCCTGATAGGATATAATACAAGGTGGGGGACCTCCAAGCCCCAGCTATCACCAGCTTTGCCCCTAATAGGATATAATACAAGGTGGGGGACCTCCAAGCCCCAGCTATCACCAGCTTTGCCCCTGATAGGATATAATACAAGGTGGGGGACCTCCAAGCCCCAGCTATCACCAGCTTTGCCACTGATAGAATATAATACAAGTTGGAAGACCTCCAAGCCCCGGCTATCACCAGCTTTGCCCCTGATAGGATATAATACAAGGTGGAAGACCTCCAAGCCCCAGCTATCGCCAGCTTTGCCCCTGATAGGATATAATACATGGTGGGGGACCTCCAAGCCCCAGCTATCACCAGCTTTGTCACTGATAGAATATAATACAAGTTGGAAGACCTCCAAGCCCCGGCTATCACCAGCTTTGCCCCTGATAGGATATAATACAAGGTGGAAGACCTCCAAGCCCCAGCTATCACCAGCTTTGCCCCTGATAGGATATAATACAAGGTGGGGGACCTCCAAGCCCCAGCTATCACCAGCTTTGCCACTGATAGAATATAATACAAGTTGGAAGACCTCCAAGCCCCGGCTATCACCAGCTTTGCCCCTGATAGGATATAATACAAGGTGGAAGACCTCCAAGCCCCAGCTATCGCCAGCTTTGCCCCTGATAGGATATAATACATGGTGGGGGACCTCCAAGCCCCAGCTATCACCAGCTTTGTCACTGATAGAATATAATACAAGTTGGAAGACCTCCAAGCCCCGGCTATCACCAGCTTTGCCCCTGATAGGATATAATACAAGGTGGGGGACCTCCAAGCCCCAGCTATCACCAGCTTTGCCCCTGATAGGATATAATACAAGGTGGAAGACCTCCAAGCCCCAGCTATCACCAGCTTTGCCCCTGATAGGATATAATACAAGGTGGGGGACCTCCAAGCCCCAGCTATCACCAACTTTGCCCCTGATAGGATATAATACAAGGTGGGGGACCTCCAAGCCCCGGCTATCACCAGCTTTGCCCCTGATAGGATATAATACAAGGTGGGAGACCTCCAAGCCCCAGCTATCACCAGCTTTGCCCCTGATAGGATATAATACCAGGTGGAAGACCTCCAAGCCCCAGCTATCACCAGCTTTGCCCCTGATAGGATATAATACAAGGTGGGGGACCTCCAAGCCCCGGCTATCACCAGCTTTGCCCCTGATAGGATATAATACAAGGTGGGAGACCTCCAAGCCCCAGCTATCACCAGCTTTGCCCCTGATAGGATATAATACAAGGTGGGGGACCTCCAAGCCCCGGCTATCACCAGCTTTGCCCCTGATAGGATATAATACCAGGTGGAAGACCTCCAAGCCCCAGCTATCACCAGCTTTGCCCCTGATAGGATATAATACAAGGTGGGGGACCTCCAAGCCCCGGCTATCACCAGCTTTGCCCCTGATAGGATATAATACAAGGTGGGAGACCTCCAAGCCCCAGCTATCACCAGCTTTGCCCCTGATAGGATATAATACAAGGTGGGAGACCTCCAAGCCCCGGCTATCACCAGCTTTGCCCCTGATAGGATATAATACAAGGTGGGAGACCTCCAAGCCCCGGCTATCACCAGCTTTGCCCCTGATAGGATACAATACAAGGTGGGGGACCTCCAAGCCCCAGGTATCACCAGCTTTGCCCCTGATAAGATATAATACAAGGTGGGGGACCTCCAAGCCCCGGCTATCACCAGCTTTGCCCCTGATAGGATATAATACATCAACCGCTTTTTCAGTCTAGAACTGTGTCGGATTGGGGCGTTGAGGAGAGCTACCCAAGGGTCTCTGACCACAGATCTACCACTTACCTTGCTGAGAACTCTAAAGATTCTTGACCAGAATCCCCTAACTACTGGACAATCCCACCACACATGCCGGTATGACCCCGGTGAAAGGTACCCCCGGAAGCAGTTCCCCTGAAACTCGGTGGAAAAGTGTTTCATTCTCTTTGGGACCATATACCATCTTGCCATTAGTTTTACATTAGCCTGGATTAAAGTCACCGACGCCGAGCAACCAAAGGAAGCGTTCCACATCCTCCGCCATTTTTCTTGATCCATCTCTCTACCCAGTTCATGGTGCCAATTTTTGGTATAGGATGGGCCTGTATCTGGACCCCTTGAGGCCAAGTTATGATATATCTCTGAGATTGCTCCTCTGGGATCCCTACAGCAGCGCGTCTCAAAAAAAGTTAGTTTTTCAAACTCCTGCCAATTCCCCACCGTGGATCTCCCAAAATGGCGAACTTGCAGAAAACGAAAAAGCTCATTAGATGGCAGGTGATCTTCTGTTGGAATGTCCTGACCTCTGAAGATTGCAGACAACCTGAAACTCGCCGTATGCCCGCCTCCTTCCATGTATTAAATCTACCGGGGTCCTCTGCCCCTGGGGGAAACATTGGATTGTTCCACAAAGAAAGGAGAGGCAGGTACGGGGACACCAGTCCGCCCGAGTATGTAATTACTACTTTTTACAGCGCTACGGAAGATGATGGCGCTATATAAATAAACAACAATAATAATAGCAAATGGGATGTAACAGTTGCAGCAATAGAAACACTTTGAATAGGCAAATGAATCATTTATTGCTGCAGATCTGCATGTTACACCTCAAAGAGGGACAAATGAGGGACAGGGGGACATGGATTCAAAAGAGGGTCAGTCCCTCCAAATCAAACACTTGTGAGGTATGTAGGGATTTTAGGGATTTACATTACTATATGATTGGACCTCCAGTCAGAGGCCTGCTGGGGGGGGGCTCACTTAGTGGGGCATCCAGAATTGGGATGCCCCAGGGACAATGATAGTGAAAATCCTGGTGATCCGCTTTAATGGGTGTCTGGGGGTTTATTGGGTGGTAGGTTACTGATGTATATGTTTGTGGGGAGGGCTTAATGACTGTATATTCAGGAAGGCCGGTTTCTCCATCCTTGGGGCTGCCTGATTTGGGATGCCCCCTTGTGTGACCCCCGCCCCTGGGTTTACACAAAACTCTCCTTTACTCCAAGGACGGTGTAAACAATGCAGCGGCATCCCCAGCATCTCCCGCCCTGACACCAAATTGGGATGCCCCCTGGTGGGTGTAAGTCAGCCGGCTGGCTTTTAGGGCATGGACCAACGCACAGCTGAAGAATGCAAGCGATGCCACCCACTGCCGATGTGTGTGGCTGGGATTCCAGGAAAGTGGACCCAAACCCATGGAGATTGGCCCAGGAATCTATAAAATTCCAGGGCTGCTTGATTCCCTCCCCCCGGGGCATCCAGAATCGGGATGCCCTGCTATGTGAAACCTCTCAGGTCGTGCAGAAACTCGCCTTCTTTCCCGGTCCAGCGGCGCATGCCCACGGCAGGCATTTGTGAATGGCCGGCGTGGGCACGCTCCCTGTTAGAGGGTAGCGGGGGATGCGGACGCCAGCGCGCTCGGGCATTGCTCCCTCGCTACTCCGCACAGCAGCTGCTCCGGCTTAGAGGGAACATTGGAGGAAAGGTCTAAGAAAGTAGAGGGAAGACATAGAAAAAGAAAGAGAGACACAGAGAGAATGAAAAAGAGGGAAATGGAAATAAGGGGGGAAGATAAATGGAGGAAAAGTGTAAGAAAGTAGAGGGAAGACATAGAAAAATAGAGACAGAGAGAGAGTGAAAAGAGAGGGAGATGGAAATAAAGGAGGAAAAGATAAATGGAGGGAAGGTGTAAGAAAGTGGAGGGAGGAAATAGAAGAAGAGAAAAACGACACAGAGAGAGTGAAACAGAGGAAAATGAAATAAGGGAAAAGAGAAAATGGAGAGAAAGTGTAAGAAAGTGGAGGGAGGAAATAGAAAAAGAGAGAAAGACACAGAGAGAGTGAAAAAGAGGAAATTGGAGGAAGGGTGCCAAGAGATGGAGATGGATGGAATGTTAAAGTGGGCCAACACCCAGGATTTTCACTATCCTGGGTTTTGGTCCACTTCCGCGGAGCACCCCAATCGGGGTGAAACCCCCCAGAACGCCCCAAAAAACTCACCTCACCACGCTCCTACGCGAGCGCTCGTCCAATCAGAGCGCTCAGAGCCGCTGTGGTATGGACGGACAAGCGACAGACAACCACAGCGGCTCTGAGCGCGCTGGAGGCCGCGTCTCGCGCTTCCTTCTAACAGGGAGCGCGCGCGCGCGCTGGCCATTCACAAACGTCCACCCTGCTAGAGGGAAGCCCACGCATGCGCCATTGGAACGGGGAGAAGGTTAGGTTTGTGGGCTTCTGGGGGGGGGGGTTCACACAGCGGGGCATCACGATTTCGGAGGGAGCCCGGGAATCTTATAGCCAGCCATGGGTGTTGGTCCACTTTAAGGTGACATGGAAAGGAGGCGTTAATAAAAGGAAAAAGGTAAAAGAAAAGGAGGAAAACATTTTAAAAGGAAGCAAGAGAAGAAATTGTGACGAGAAAGAAAGTGAGTACATAACAACAGGAGAGAGATGAGAAAAACAAAAGAGAAAGAGCTGTATGAATGTTCTCCTGGCTCCCCCCAGTATGGCGCCCTGTGCTGCCTCCCGCTCTGCACAGCCCTGGCAGTGGTTTTAGCTGCGTCCTCTCCAGCGCTCACATCTTTTATTTGGTAATTTGTTCTTTGTTATATCGTTAAAAAAAGGAAATGTTTCCCGGCGCTCGAGTGACCCTAATTCCTCTCGGGCGGGATCCGCGCTGCACTCTCCTGCTTTATCTGCTCTAATTGGCTTAAGGGTCTGCAGAGGGGGGGGGGGGGGGGCAGAGGGGGGTCATCCTCTAATGCTGCACCTGTCTGGCCTAATGAGGCAGCACTTAAAGGGGACCTATAACCTCTGAACCAGCCCAGAGAGTTTACATAGTGGGGGTATCCCAAATCATCCGGCCCTATTGTCAAGTACACACAGTGGGGGATATCCTGAATAGGGATGCCTCAGGGGCACCTAGTCACCCGGCCCTGTAGTCAAGCTCACATAGTGGGGGTTTCCCAAATCGGGATGCCCCAGGGGCACCTTGTCGTCCGGCTCTTTAGTCGAGTTCACATAGTGGGGTTTCCCAAATCGGGATGCCCCAGGGGGCACCTTGTCGGCCGACCCTGTAGTCGAGTTCACAAAGTGGGGTTTTCTAGATCGGGATGCCCCAGGGGAACCTAGTCATCCGGCTCTATTGCCAGGTTCACACTGTGGGGGTATCCTGAATCAGGATGCCCCAGGGGCACCTTTTCTCCACTGAACTCCCTAGGCTGGCCTGCATTCACCTACCTTTCCATCTCTTCCACACCGCATCCGCGCCCAGCCACTCAGATGCATCGGGGACGGGAGTGGGCCGCACATCACCAGGGAAATCAGGGATGCAGCTGCCCCCAGCACCCTTCGCTTGCGTTTTTTTCAAAAAAGCTATTTAATGGACAGCCTAAAATGCTGATTGGACGAGAGCCCTTGTATGCGCTGTGGGAATGGTGTAAGGGTAAGTCATGTCAACGATCAAGAGACTTTCACACAGCGGGGCGTGCAAGGGACAAGAACCTGTCACCAGGATCATAAAAATCCAGGTGATAGGCCCACATTAAAGTGCACCAAAACCCGGGATTTTGACCACCTCAGGTTTTAGTCCATTTTCCTGGGGCAGAGGGGTCTCGCCTCTCATCCTGTCTGTTTGTTTCAGCCCCTTACTCGTTATACATCCAGAAATCATTCAAGATTCATGTTGTGATGGCAGATGGTGGTTTGCAGTGAGCTAAAAAAACAGGGCAAACATAGGAATATGCTAGTCCCTCCCCTAGTCCCTCTCACTAGCCCCTCCCCATAGTCCCTCCCCTAGTCCATCCCCTAGCCCATCCCCTAGCCCATCCCCTAGCCCATCCCCTAGCCCCTCCCCTAGCCCCTCCCCTAGCAAACACACATAATTCATAGTGCATTCCTCATATTGTGATGCAGTTCAGTCCACCTTCTGGTCTGGAAAGAAAGGTGGTCATGCTAAAAAAAAAAAAAAAACAAAGCTGGGGGTTGGCCATAGAAAAGGGACGAGAACAGCTGGCTGCACATCAGGATGGATCAGCTGCACGGCAGGTACAGAAAAAATGCTTTAATTTTACACTTAGCCTGGAGAACCCCTATAAAGTGAACATAACGTCCATTCACAATGTATTTGGGGGCACTTAAAGTGGACCAAAACCCAAGCCAGATGGCCCTGGAATCTAGAAGGTTCCAGGCATGCTTGATTCCCCCTCGCTGAGGCGTCGAGATCTGGGATGCCCCACTGTGTGAAACCCTCCAGGTTGCCCGGTAAAATCACCTTCCCCTGCTTTTGAATGGTTGGTGCGGGCATGCTCTCTGCTAGAGGGTAGCGGGGATGCAGCCGCCGGCACACTCGGGTCCGCTCGGCTTAGACGATTCTTAGACGAACAGGCGGGAGCTGATCCGAGGGTGCTGATTGGATGAGAGGCCGCGCAGGTGCAGTAGGACCATGGGAAGTTTAGATTAGGCAACTTGGGGGGTTTTGCCACAGCGGGGAGCCCCGGGGGCAGAACCCAGAAATCCTGGGCTTTGGTCCACTTTTATAAGGTCCCTGGGGGGGAGAGGGGGATTCCTGATTTGGTATCCCCCATAGCATGTACATCTAGAGTAAAATTGGGCTGTATACTCACCTTTCACCTACTTTTAATTCATTCTGCTGGCATTAAAGTGGAACAAAACCTTCCCCCCGATTCGGGATGCCCCGCTGTGGGAAACCCCCCCAGATCGCCCAACGGCGCATGTGCGAACAGTGGCCGCATCCCCACTATGCATTTAGCAGAGCACGTGCCCGCACCAGGTGTTTGTGAATGGCCGGCACAGGGGCGCTTCCTGTTAAAGGGCAGCGGGGGATGCGGCCACCAGCGCGCTCGGATCCGCTCACCTTAGACAAGCTTTTAGGGGCGGGGGTAGATCCGAGTGCGCTGATTGGAGGAGAGGCTGCACATGTGCTGTAGAACTGGGGGAGTCAGATCGGGTGACCTGGGGGGTTTCACACAGCGGGGCATCCCCGATGGGGGGCAAAGACCAAAACCCAGATAGTCACAATCCTGGGTTTTGGTCCACTTTAAAGCGGAACAAAATGCAGGTATTTATCTTTTCCCCTGCGGCATCCTGGATTGGGCTGCCTGGGTTTGGGAGACCCCCAGAGAAAGCCTGTAATCACTTACCTATGCCAGGTCCGATGGGGCATGTGCGGGCTCTCGACCAATGAGAGGTGTCTGCCGTGACTATGTTATTTGGCAAACGGCTCTCAATGACTTAAAGTGAACCAAAACCCAGGATTTTGACTATGGCGAAGTGGCATTAAGACACGCAACGCGTCGGTGGCGGCTGCTACGGGGGACCCCCTGGTGACAGGTGACGTAATTATATTTATTTTTGTTTTCTTTATGCTTGGTATCTTGCCTGGATAACATTCCCTACCTGTGGATAACCGCACTATTAGCACTTTAATTGTTTCTTTTATGAACATTCATTCTACTGCTCTTTTTGCACAGTAAGGCACATATTACCCATGCACTTAGCACTTAGCACTTTAGCAAGTTACTCATCTATTGAATAGGGCCCTTATTTATGAAGGAACAGCGACATGTAGCGACTGGTGAGCGGCCGGTAATGACGGGCCCCGCCACGAGAACACCGGCTCCCCACCACAATCACACATTTATCAAGCCAATCCTGCTTAGCGCCTGAGATAGCGCCATATAGCGACTCATTCATCATTATTCCAGCCTCAGCCCACAGCGCCAGTGACCGACCTTGAACAGCGACAGGTATGACCTCTCGCTACCTGGCGCTCTCCAATGCATTTCAATGGAACAATCTTTAAATATTAATAATTGTTATTAATTTTTTTTTTTTTTTTTTTTATGTGAACAATTCTGTGACCACTTCTGCCATGTTAGATAATTTTTTTAAGTTAAAAAAAAAAAAAAAAAAAAATTTGTGCAGAATTTATATTACAGGTCTGATATTATTGTATTCATATTACTAAATTCTTTAAACTTTTTTTTTTTTTTGGTTTCCAAAAATATGGTGGTTTGGGGGTTAAAAAACTACTTTTAACACATCGCCGCCAGTGCTCTGGGGTTTAAACATGCATTTTACAGCGCGAGAATTTTTTGAGCGTGATTTTTTAATGAATATGGTGGGAGCCGGTCGCTCTGACCAGTCGCTATCATGCGCACCCATACATCGCGGAACCTGTCAAATAGCGACTCCTAACCCCGTATTCAACATTACTGCACACCAACTGAGTCGCTGTCAACAACCGAACAACGGCCAAGCACAGCGACTACTAGCAGGTGCTGTGAAAATACCGCTACAGTCGCTCAACTGTCGCTACCTGCCGCTATTAATGAATCGGCCTCTAGGTAATTGTCTTTCTTCAATTGTTTATAGTTGTTTCACATTGTTCACACAGTAGTAGTTTCTCATTGGTTCCAGGCATGTGTAAATTGTCAGAATATTTGCTATAATTATATTTATATTATATTTATCTATATATTGTTATCTATATATTGTCTGAGGATATTAGTCACCCATTTTGTGGGGTATCCCCCGTTTTGTGTTTATTTATGTTTTTTAATTATGTATTGTGTTGTCGTGCCATCTTTTTGTTTATTTAAAAATTTATGAAATAAAATATTGTAATTTTACTATTTGAGTGCGGCTTACTTAGGGGGATTTCTTTCTGGGATTAGTCTAGGGCTATTTTTGGTTCATTATTTAATCCCCAAAGCCAGCACCTCTCTGCAATACTCAAGTTGTGCACATCCATCCTAGTTGTGTTTTCTATCCTGGGTTTTGGTCCACTCCCCCAGGGCACCCCAATTGGGGATGCTCCGCTATGTGAACCCCCCCCCCCGGTTCTCCAGCATCAATTTCCCTCACTGCGGTCCTACGAAACATGCACGGCCATTTGTCCAATCAGTGCACTCGGAGCCACTGAGCCATTCAAGTGGCTGGCGTGGCACGGGGGCCGCGCATGCACCGTTGGACTGGGATTAAGGTAAGTGTATGGGGCGTTCTGGGGGGTTTCACACAGCGGAGCATCCCGATTTTGGATGCCCCGGGGGGAGGGAATGAATCAGCCCGGGAATCTTATAGATTCCCAGGCTGATCCAGCTGGGTTTTGGTCCACTTTAAATGGGGAGTGCACGCTGTTGCATCCCCGGTGGTGCACACGCTCCGGCTTCATCTGAATGGCCAGGGCGGGAGTGCGCACAGCCGGAGGATGCAGGGGATGCAGCAGCTACCGCTCCCCATTGAAAACAATGAGAGCCATTTGCCGAATGACATAGTCACGACAGACAGCTCTGATTGGACGAGAGCCCGCACATGCTCCGCTGAACCGATGAAAGGCGGGAAGTGAGAAAAGAAAGGAAGTGACCAAAAGTAACAAAGAAAATAAGGAAAAAAGAAAATAACATAAAGAATAGAAGAAAAAAGGAAAGAGAAAAAAAAGAAAAAAAACACAGAAAGAAAGAAAGGTGGGGGTGAGGGATTGAAAGACACCAATAATAGATGGGAAGAGAGAAAATAATAGAAAGAAAAAAAGAGTAGAATAAAAGTGGAAAAAATCCAAAGAAAGTAAAAAAGAAAGAAAGCGAGTGGTAGAAAGAATAGAAGGGAAGAGGGGAAAAAACACAGAAAGAAAAAATAACCATAAGAAAAAAAGGAAAGAAAGAAAGAAAGAGAAAGAATGAAAGAAAGAGAGAGAGAATAGAAGAGGGGAAACATAGAAAGATAGAAAAAGAAGAAATGACAGAAAGAATGGAAAGAAAGTTACGGAAGGAAAAAAAGAACAACAGAAAGAAAGAAAAAATAGTAGGAAATAAAGGGAAAAAGAAGGACTGACATGGCCAATCTGCCCTCGGCTGACAGTCCTTAGTCCTGCTTATTGCACTGCCCTGCGTCCTGCATAGGACCTGCCCAGGGGAGATACAAACCCCACCCAGCTGCTGGGAAGAGGTACGTCATGTGACCACCATGTGAGGTGGGCCCTCCCAATGTGCAGGGATCCCGGCATCTACCCTGACCGGCGCTGTTTAGATGAACATGTTGGAGATACTGTGTAATAGCTTACAGCTCATCTCTGTATGTGATCTGCATCTATATTGCTGGGATAATACAGTTTACATTTATGACAGTAGATGGCGCTGTTACATATATCTGTGTGTCGTCTCTGTTGCACATTCTCTGCTGCATGTTGTGTTTCCTGTACATTGAGCTGCTCTCTATGACTTCTTTTTCCTATCTATGCTATGCATCATGTAATGTGACCTTCTCTTACTGCATTCATGTTCCAGTAAAGCCAGTTCCTGTGACGCCACAAATGTCTATCTGGATTTGCTGCACTCACACTCTGCAGCAGAATCTAGGGCTGACACTTATAAACGGGCGATCGCGCTCAACAGACAGAACGCTGGGTCTGTGAGTAGAACATACCTTCCAACTTTTCAGGGTGGGAAAGAGGGACAATTGTTAAATGAAGCCACGCCCCCTCATAGTTGATGTATAGGAGATAGGGTGTAACAGTTACAACAATATAAACACTTTGAATTGGCAAATAAATCCTTTATTGCTGCAGATCTGCATGTTACTCCTCAAAGAGGGACAAATGAGGACAACGAGGGACAGCGGGACATGGACTGAAAAGAGGGACAGTCCCTCCAAATCAGGGACACTTGGTAAGTGTGCATACCCTCCAACTTTTCAGGGTGGGAAAGAGGGACCTTTGTTAAATTAAGCCATGCCCCCTCACTGAGGGGTGGATGAAGCCACGCCCCCTCACTGAGGGATGGAGGAAGCCACGCCCCCTCAATGAGGGATGGAGGAAGCCACACCCCCTCATTGATTGATGGATAGGAGATAGGATGTAACAGTAACAACAATAGAAACAATTTAAATAGGCGAATGAATCATTTATTGCTGCAGATCTGCATGTTACACCTCAAAGAGGGACAATTTGTAAATTAAGCTGCACCCCCTCATTGATGGATGGGTGAAGCCACACCCCCTCATTGAGGGAGGATGAAGCCACGCCCCCCTCATTGAGGAATACATTAGGCCACACACCCCTCATTAAGCCACACCGTGTACATTGAGCTGCTCTCTATGACTTCTTTTTCCTATCTATGTTATGCACCATGTAATGTGACCTTCTCTTACTGCTTTCATGTTCCAGTAAAGCCAGTTCCCATTACACCACAAATGTCTAGATCTGGATTTGTTGCAGCAGAATCTAGGGCTGACACTTATAAATGGCTGATCATGCTCAACAGACAGAATGCTGGGGCTGTGAGTAGCACATACCTTCCAACTTTTCAGGGTGGGAAAGAGGGTCAATTGTTAAATTAGGCCACACCCCCTTGTAGAGGGATGGATAGGAGATAGGGTGTAACTGTTACTACAATATAAACATTTTGAATAGGCAAATAAATCATTTATTGCTGCAGATCTGCATGTTACACATCAAAGAGGGACAAATGAGAACAACGAGGAACAGGGGGACATGAGCTCAAAAGAGGGACATTCCCTGCAAATCAGGGATGCTTGGGAGGTATGGTAGCATTTGGATTCCATCTGATGATGAAAGGGTCTGTGACTACTGGGGGATTCCCTGTCGGGCCAGTCTGAGCCTATGTAGGGAAGGGGAAACTGAACCTCCCTATTGCGCAGTTTCCCTGATGCATCTGCAGCAGGATAGTGCTGGTGATGGTGTTGGCTGGGCGGCCATGTTTCCCGGCTGTTTGCAGAGGAGGGGCGAGCGCTTGTCCGGGCTGAAAGCGATTCCTGTGTAATCTCCTTTCTCTCGCCCCTGTTGGAGTTTCATTCATATTCTAATCACACATTTTCCTTCCCCGGCCACTTTATCATGAGCCAGAGGCTCTGTCGCCTTTCCACATTCACTTCCAGGCCTCCAAAATAACCCGAGTGTGCGGCGTCCCCTCCACCATCATTTCTCCATACCTCCCAAGTGTCCCTCTTTTGAATCCATGTCCCCTTGTGTCCCGTTGTTCTCATTTGTCCCTCTTTGAGGTGTAACATGCAGATCTGCAGCAATAAATGATTCCTTTGCCCATTATAAGTGTTTCTATTGTTGTAACTGTTACATCCTATTTCCTATTCATCCTTCAATGAGGGGGCGTGGCTTAAGTTTATAATTGTCCCTCTTTCCCACCCTGAA
The DNA here is from genome assembly GCA_027917425.1 of Gastrophryne carolinensis. Taxonomy (NCBI): domain Eukaryota; kingdom Metazoa; phylum Chordata; class Amphibia; order Anura; family Microhylidae; genus Gastrophryne; species Gastrophryne carolinensis. The sequence continues at coordinate 17,878,189 of CM051238.1, forward strand.
AAGTTGGGAGGTATGCTTCTCCGCTTCTCTACTGCTTTATGAAATGTTGGTGTCCAGGCTGCTCTAATTTGCTTGTGCGCAAAGGGTTAAAGCGGACCTTCACCATGATTTATTGAAAAGCCCAAACCCATAAAAAACGATTCCCCAGCATCTAAAATTAATAAATTTTAAGTTTTTAGTCACTTATTATTCTTTCCCCCACTGGGCTGCAACTCTGTTCAGGACTTTAGGATACGGGCGCTGCCATCTTGACTCAGAAGCATCACACTTACTAAGGAGAGAAGAGCGGGATAAAGTACAGGGGGGCGGGTTATAGCTGTGCTTTGCTCAGACAGAGCAGAGCTGGGGTCAGGAAATGGTCAGCAATCCCAGAATGCAGAGCAGCACAGTCAGAAGACAATTCCTGTTTGCAGGCTGCCTGATGCCCCATGAGCCGCCATCTCGGATGTTTAAAGGCCCATAACATGCAGTAGATGCAGGTAGGATGATTTTTAATGTGAGCAATCTGTATGTACAGGGTGGGGGAAACATATAAGATAGGCTCTTATTCAGGGTGAAGGTCCGGATTAATGTGGGCAACCTGTATGTACAGGGTGTGGGAAACATATAAGATAGGCTCTTATTCAGGGTGAGGGTCCGGATTAATGTGGGCAATCTGTATGTACAGGGTGTGGGAAACATACAAGATAGGCTCTTATTCAGGGTGAAGGTCCGGATTAATGTGGGCAACCTGTATGTACAGGGTGTGGGAAACATATAAGATAGGCACTTATTCAGGGTGAGGGTCCGGATTAATGTGGGCAATCTGTATGTACAGGGTGTGGGAAACATACAAGATAGGCTCTTATTCAGGGTGAAGGTCTGGATTAATATGGGCAATCTGTATGTACAGGGTGTGGGAAACATATAAGATAGGCTCTTATTCAGGGTGAGGGTCTGGATTAATGTGGGCAATCTGTATGTACAGGGTGTGGGAAACATACAAGATAGGCTCTTATTCAGGGTGAAGGTCTGGATTAATATGGGCAATCTGTATGTACAGGGTGTGGGAAACATATAAGATAGGCTCTTATTCAGGGTGAGGGTCTGGATTAATGTGGGCAATCTGTATGTACAGGGTGTGGGAAACATACAAGATAGGCTCTTATTCAGGGTGAAGGTCTGGATTAATATGGGCAATCTGTATGTACAGGGTGTGGGAAACATATAAGATAGGCTCTTATTCAGGGTGAGGGTCTGGATTAATGTGGGCAATCTGTATGTACAGGGTGTGGGAAACATACAAGATAGGCTCTTATTCAGGGTGAAGGTCTGGATTAATATGGGCAATCTGTATGTACAGGGTGTGGGAAACATATAAGATAGGCTCTTATTCAGGGTGAGGGTCCGGATTAATGTGGGCAATCTGTATGTACAGGGGGGGAAACAATACTAAAAGAAATGAGAGCGCACCAGCTGTGATCATATAGCAGGTGTGCACACACAGGGATGGGTACATTTACAATAACCACGCAAGCAAATGGGGCCCCACACACTCCCCAAGCCTCCCCGATCCTAATTAGAGACCAGTGACACCACCTTTTGTATTCAAAAATTCTACATAGTTTTATTGAAAGCTACATTTACAACACATACACTTTACAGTTTTAAAACCAATCTTAAAACACTTTGGCCCTTATTTAACAAGGAATAGTGACAGGTAGCGACTGGTGAGCGGCCGGTAATGACGGGCCCCGCCACGAGAACGCCGGCTCCCCACCACAATCACACATTTATCAAGCCAATCCTGCTTAGCGACTGAGATAGCGCCAGATAGCCACTCATTCATCATTATTCCAGCCTCAGCCCACAGCGCCAGCGTCCGACCTTGAACAGCGACAGGTATGACCTCTCGCTACCTGGCGCTCTCCAATGCATTTCAATGGAGCAATCTTTAAATATTCATAATTAATTGCTATTAATGTTTTTTTTTTTTTTTTAAATGGCAAAAATTCTGTGACCACTTCTGCAATGTTAGATGTTTAAGGTAAAAAAAAAAAAAACTTTGTGCAGAATTGATATTACAGGACTGATATTAATGTATTCATATTACAAAATGTTATTAAAAACTTGCTTTTTTTGGTTTCCAAAAATATGGTTGTTTGGGGGTTAAACTACTTTTAACCCATCGCCGCCAGCGCTCTGGGGTTTAAACATGCATTTCACAGCGCCACAATTTTTTGAGCGTGATTTGTTAATGAATATGGTGGGAGCCGGTCGCTATCATGCGCTCCCATACAGCGTGCGGAACCTGTCAAATAGCGACTCCTCACCCAATATTCAACAGTCGCTATCAACAACCGAACAACGGCCAAGCACAGCAACTACTAGCGGGCGCTGTGAAAATACTGCTACAGTCGCTCAAGTGTCGCTACCTGGCGCTATTAATGAATCAGCCTCATAGAACAAAGACAGACCTGAGAGGAGGGGGGGGGGGGGAGGGGAACACCCCACAATTGCTGTTAATAGGCCACCTAATATTAGAAAAAGCTACTGAAATAATAATAATAATGAAGTTTACAGGTGTCCTCACAGGTGATCCCACGGTGCATGCGTGGGCCACGACTCTCCTCCTTATACTATCATTCTTTTGTTTCTTTTTCTTTTTTTTTTTGATGAGTAGGAGAGCTCTCTCCTTTGTAAATAACCCTCTTCAGCTTAGTTGCTGCACAGTGCAGTAAGGAAACAGATGTCATTTTACCAATGATGAATTCTGATTGGTTGCAATAAATGACCTCACGTAGCAGCAGGAGCGCGCTCTCCTTAGTATTCCCCCCCCCCCCCCCCCCCCCCGGATTATTCCCTGCGCAGTGCAGTAAGAATTTATCAATGATCATTTGGATCGTAATTATTATTATTATTATTATTATTATTATTGGTTGCAGTGGATGACATCACAATACAATTTCAGTTTGCAGAAAATATAACAGGTTTCATTTTACCTGGGATGAATTCTGATTGGTTGCAACCGATGACTTTAGTTTATGGCTTTTCACTATACCAGTTTCTTCTTGCCACCCAATTCGGGATGCCCCGCTATGTGAAACCCCCCCCCCCCCCCAGTTCACCTGTAACAGCTTACCCTTCCCCGGTGCAACAATACATGCATGGACTCTCATCCAATCAGAGCTGTTTGCCGTGACTATGTCACTCTCATCCAATCAGAGCTGTTTGCCATGACTATGTCACTCTCATCCAATCAGAGCTGTTTGCCGTGACTATGTCACTATGTCAAAGCTCAGTCCTATTCCTTGCATAGACAACAAGACAACAAGCGCCATTTTACCGAAGATGAATTATGATTGGCTGCAGCAGATGACGTCACTGCTCATCTTATTCATCATGTATTGGTTGAGGTGGGCAGTTTCACAGTTTGGGACGCCCTCTGCACATGTTTTTTTCTTTCTAGACTAGGTGAGCTCTCTCCTCAGCAAATACCGTGTATTCCCCACAAACTCCCCACAGCTTCGTCCTACATATGCTTATTTCTGATTGGTTGCAAACCACAATCGAAAGACTTTTGGGAACTTCCTCTGCGCATGATTGGCTGTTGTGTATGTGAACTTCACTAATGATGAATTGTGGGGTGGTGGAGCTCTCTTCTCCTTAGTAGAGGTGTAACCACATATGATGGGGCCCTGGTGCAGGCATGAAATAGAGCCCCAATTCCTGGCTTTAAATTGGACCAAAACCTGAGATTTGGACCATTCCGGGTTCTATCACATGTCCCTGGGGCATCCCATTGTGTCACCAGAGGAAATCATTCTCAGGGTCAACGGGCAGGCTGATACATTACTAGCGCCAGGTACCGGCAGATGCGCTAAGAGCGACCACTAGTAGTCGCTGTAATGGTTCGCTGTTACCGAGCGCCTCAGTCGCTGGCTGGAATTGATGAATTCGATGTGTGACTCGCTATAACACCAGTACAGCACTATATGGGAGTGAACGGTCAGTGTGAGTGACTCAAACCATATTCATCAAAAAAACAGCCTCACACAGCGTCGGAGCTCAAAATTGTGTCGCTGTAGCCCAGAGCGCCAGAGGCTGTGTGATTAAAGTCCGTTTTTGAACACATATCCACCAGTAACAAAGCGAAAACACATGAAATTACATTGTTATTACATTGTGACATGAACACTTTAACGCCGGACCTGTAATGACAATTCTGCATAAAAATATAAAAACTTTAAAAAAAAAATTTCTAGGCCAGGAGAGGTCACACAATTATTTGTTAAAATAAATAAATAAATAAAAGAAAACCCTGTTTAAAGAGAAGAAATGTCCATTGAAATGTATGGAGAACGACAGGTAGCGACAAGTAATACAAGGCTCTGGAAGCCAGAGCGCCGCCAGGATCCGCTGAGCCGTCTGTGATGATGAATCGGTCGCTACGTGTAGCTGTTAGAGTCGCTCACCAGAATCGCCTTCATAAATGTGGTATTGCGTACAACGCCCGGCGTTCACCTGTCGCATATAAGGCGCTACCTGCTGCTATCCCTTGATGAATAAAGCCCTAAGACAGATTGTAAACATATAAATGTTTATTTACATCCAGTGCCCTGGTGGGCCAGTCCGACCCTACCCCCTGGGATCACCAGTATACTAAGGCCCTTATTTATGAAGGAATAGCGACAGGTAGCGACTGGTGAGCGGCCGGTAATGACGGGCCCCGCCATGAGAACGCCGGCTCCCCACCACAATCACACATTTATCAAGCCAATCCTGCTTAGCGACTGAGCGCCATATAGCGACTCATTCATCATTATTCCAGCCTCAGCCCACAGCGCCAGCGTCCGACCTTGAACAGCGACAGGTATGACCTCTCGCTACCTGGCGCGCTCCAATGCATTTCAATGGAACAATCTTTAAATATTCATAATTAATTGTTATTAATGTTTTTTGTTTTTTTTAAATGTGAAAAATTCTGTGACCACTTCTGCCATGTTAGATAATTTTTTTAAGGTAAGAAAAAAAAAAAACATTTGTGCAGAATTGATATTACAGGTCTGATATTATTGTATTCATATTACTAAATTCTTTAAAAATTTATTTTTTTTTTTGGTTTCCAAAAATATAATGGTTTGGGGGTTAAAAAACTACTTTTAACACATTGCCGCCAGCGCTCTGGGGTTTAAACATGCATTTCACAGCGCGAGAATTTTTTGAGCGTGATTTTTTGATGAATATGGTGTGAGCCGGTCGCTAGGGCCAGTCGCTATCATGCGCTCCCATACAGCGCGGAACCTGTCAAATAGCGACTCGTAACCTTGTATTCAACATTACGGCAAACCGACTGAGTCACTGTCAACAACCGAACAACGGCCAAGCACAGCGACTACTAGCTACAGTCGCTCAACTGTCGCTACCTGCCGCTATTAATGAATCGGCCTCTTACTTCACTGGTGTTTCCGGGGCTCATGCGCGGGCTTTCGCCCAATCAGTGCCATGCATATTAAAGAGAAACAACACAAAGGAGAGGTGAGCGAGCATGTGGCCATGGTGCTGAGACGCGGCAAGGACTCCTGGAGCAGGTGAGTGGATCTGGGGACCCGGGGGTTTCACACAGTGGGGCATCCCAATTTGGGATGCCCCAGGGATTGGAACTTGGGCGACCCTTGAGTCTTTTAGACTCCAGGGCCTCCAAAGTTCTTATTTAAAGAGGAACAATGGCCTCCCTGGAGTCCAAAAGACTCCTTGGGGGGCTGATGTCCGCAACCTTGTGGCACCCAATTTGGGATGCCCTGCTTCGCAAAGCTATCGGCGAGTTTATTTACATACCCAGCGATTCCACGCACGTGCATACATGAAATTCCAGCTGTGAGCTTCTCCTCTGACTGTGTGTAATCCTGACACTCGGAATCGGATATTTCTGATGCCAAACATACCACAGGCACCATGGGATTGCTGGGATCAATCACTTGAATATACAGTAGCTCTACTAAAAGAGAGACTTGTGTATGCCACAGAGAAACCCTTCTAGGGGTGCCGACCCTTACCCCATATATGTACATTTAGGGGTTGGTGCATATATTAGTCCTTTTAAATCCTACTAATTTCTGAGGTTAGGCTCACCCCTGGTTGTATTTAACGCTATATATGATCACACCTTAGAGGCCGATTCATTAATAGCGCCATGTAGCGACAGATGAGCGACTGTAGCGTGATTTTTACAGCGCCAGCCAGTATTCGCTGTGCTTGGCCGGCGTTTGCTTGATGACAGCGACTCAGTCGGTGTGCGGTAATGTTGAATACGGGCTTAGGGGTCGCTGTTTCACAGGTTCAGCGTTGTATGTGAGCGCCTGACAACGAATGGCCAGAGCGAACGGCTTGCTTCATATTCATTAAAAAATCACGCTCTGAATTTGCTGGCGCTGTCCATTCCTTGTTTAAACCCCAGTGCGCTGGCGGCGATGGGTGTTAACTAGTTTTTAACCCCTAAACAACCATATTTTTTGATTGTAACATTATACATGTTTTTTGAATCATTTTGTAATATGAATACATTAATATCAGACCTGTAAGATCAATTCTGCACAAATTTTTTTTTTTTTTTTTTTTTTACTTTAAAAAAAAAAACGAACATTGCAGAAGTGGTCTCAGAATTTTTGACATTAAAAAAAAAAAAAAAAAAAAATGAATACCAATTAATTATGATTAATTAAACATTGCTCCATTGAAATGCATTGGACAATGCCAGGGAGCGACAGGTCATACCTGGCGCTGTGAAGGAATTTGAAGCGGCGCTGTTCGTTCCAGGCGGCTTCATGGTGAATCCCGCGCTAGCCGTCGCTCTCGCCGGCGCTAGCCTCATTTAGCTTGATAAATGCGTCATTGTGACCGCCGCCGGGCGTACTTGAGTCGGTAGCCGCCGATAGCTGGCGGTACCTGGCGCTCGTCAGACACTACCTGGCGCTAGCCCGTGATAAATAAGGCCCTTAGTTAGAAATTAATTAATATTTATTTGCATATATTTTGCATAAAAATTAAAAAAGTTTTTTACATTCAACTGGATGATTTACTTATGAATACAGATATTGCAAATTCCCTATGATTTTAACTATCAGCATATGATGTATTAGACCCTGAAATATGTGAATAAGTAATGTACAATAGAACAACTCAAGAGTATAAGCTACTGAAAATATGTATTTTTGAAAACAATTATTGTATATGAATTGTATTAAGAGATGTGCAATATGGTAAACTATGCTGCTATTAGCATGTGACAACATGTGAGGGAATGTGCAATATGTATATTATGCTGATATTTAAAATATTATTCTGTATTCATAAGTAAATCACCCAGTTGTAATGTAATGTAAAAAGCTTTTTTAATTTTTATGAAAAATATATGCAAATAAATATTAATTAATTTCTAACTAAGGTGTGGTCATATATAGAGTTAAATACAACCAGGGGTGAGCCTAACCTCAAAAATTAGTAGAATATACAGTAGGGCATCCCAAATCAGCAGAAATGTAACCCAGCCCTGGAGGATTTTCGATTCTAGTAGGCTGGCAGTCTCCCCCTTTGTAGAGCAATCCCATTCGGGATGCCCCACTGTGTGAAACAGCTGATATTGCCCATTATATTTACATAGCTGGCGATGCGCCGGCACATGCAGGGGCCACGGGCACATCCCCGTACACCTTTATCTGAGGTTGGAGCGGGTACACAGAGAATTCACATCCCCGTACACCTTTATCTGAGGTTGGAGCTAGGTTATTCTAGCTGTGGCCTCACCAGGGCTCTATACAGCGGCATCACAACCTCCCTCTTCCTACTGGTGATGCCTTGAGCTATGCAGCCGAGCATCCTGCTTGCTTTTCCCACTGCCTGGCTACACTGTCCACTCATCTTGCAGCTATCAGTAATCAGTATCCCTAAATCTCTCTCCTCCGAGGTCCTGGATAACACAGTGCTGCCCATACGGTGCTCAGAGCAGGGATTCCTTCTACGCAAGTGCATGATTTTACATTTAGAGACATTAAACTCTAGTTTCCACAGTTTTGACCATCTATCCAGTAAAGCTAAATCATTTTCCATGTTGCAGACACCTCCCGGAATATCCACCCTATTACTAACCTTTGTATCATCAGCAAACAGACAAACTTTTCCTACCAAGCCTTCTCCTATGTCACTTACAAATATATTAAAAAGAATGGGGCCCAGGACAGAGCCTTACGGCACACCACTTGTAACTCGCCTTTGTTCAGATTGCACGCCATTTACAACAACGCTCTGATACCGATCCCTCAGCCAACTGGAAATCCACTGAACTATCCAGGGATTGAGTCCTACCTTCAATAACTTATCTATGAGCTCCTTATGTGGTACAGTGTCAAAGGCTTTGCTAAAATCCAGATAGGCGATATCCACAGCACCACCTTCATCTAACACTTTAGTGACATTGTCAAAGAAATCAATAAGATTGGTCACATGATCTGTCCTCAGTAAAGCCGTGCTGTTTTGGGTCCAATAATTCATTAATTTTTAGATGGGAAATAATCTGTTTTTTTTTAGTGTTTCCATTAATTTGACCACTATAGATGTTACACTAACTGGCCTGTAATTACTGGCTTCTTCTCTACTCCCCTTTTTATGGATTGGTACGACATTGGCCATTCTCCAATCATCTGGAACCTCACCAGTTGAAAGGGAATGGTTAAGTAAATCAGTCAGAGGGGCTGCAATCACAAACCTAAGTTCCCTTAGAACTCTGGGATGGATTCCATCTGGACCCATTGCCTTACTTACCTTTAGATGTACCAGCTCGGATAGGACATCAGCCTCCAGAAACTCCGGAGCTGTGCCCTCCCAGCGGGATGCTGTGCTATGGCCATGCCTGCTACTATCTGAAAATACCGAACAAAAGTAGCTATTCAGATGGTCAGCCACAGCCTTATCTCCGTCAATATATTTATTTTCCCAGTTTCTAATTTTTGAGACTGCATTGTTTTTCTTCTTTCTGTCACCAATATATCGGAAAAAGGTTTTATCTCCCCTCTTCATAGATTTGGCCATTTCTTCCTCCTTTTTCCCGTTAGCAGTCCTTATAATCAGTTTTGCTTCCCTCTGTTTAATTTTATACGCCTCTCTGTCAGCTACACTTCCACTTACTTTATACTTCTTATAGGCAGACTTCTTATCTTTTCTTCTTATCAGAGCTGTTTGCCGTGACTATGTCGCTCTCATCCAATCAGAGCTGTTTGCCGTGACTATGTCACTCTCATCCAATCAGAGCTGTTTGCCGTGACTATGTCACTCTCATCCAATCAGAGCTGTTTGCTGTGACTATGTCGCTCTCATCCAATCAGAGCTGTTTGCGGTGACTATGTCACTCTCATCCAATCAGAGCTGTTTGCCGTGACTATGTCACTCTCATCCAATCAGAGCTGTTAGCCGTGACTATGTCGCTCTCATCCAATCAGAGCTGTTTGCCATGACTATGTCACTCTCATCCAATCAGAGCTGTTTGCTGTGACTATGTCACTCTCATCCAATCAGAGCTGTTAGCCGTGACTATGTCGCTCTCATCCAATCAGAGCTGTTTGCCGTGACTATGTCACTCTCATCCAATCAGAGCTGTTTGCCGTGACTATGTCACTCTCATCCAATCAGAGCTGTTTGCCGTGACTATGTCGCTCTCATCCAATCAGAGCTGTTTGCCGTGACTGTGTCGCTCTCATCCAATCAGAGCTGTTTGCCATGACTATGTCACTCTCATCCAATCAGAGCTGTTTGCGGTGACTATGTCACTCTCATCCAATCAGAGCTGTTTGCTGTGACTATGTCACTCTCATCCAATCAGAGCTGTTAGCCGTGACTATGTCACTCTCATCCAATCAGAGCTGTTTGCCGTGACTATGTCGCTCTCATCCAATCAGAGCTGTTTGCGGTGACTATGTCACTCTCATCCAATCAGAGCTGTTTGCGGTGATTATGTCACTCTCATCCAATCAGAGCTGTTTGCCGTGACTATGTCGCTCTCATCCAATCAGAGCTGTTTGCTGTGACTATGTCACTCTCATCCAATCAGAGCTGTTAGCCGTGACTATGTCGCTCTCATCCAATCAGAGCTGTTTGCCATGACTATGTCACTCTCATCCAATCAGAGCTGTTTGCGGTGATTATGTCACTCTCATCCAATCAGAGCTGTCTGACGTGACTATGTCACTCTCATCCAATCAGAGCTGTTTGCCGTGACTATGTCACTCTCATCCAATTAGAGCTGTTAGACGTGACCATGTAATTCGGCAAACGGCTCTGGTTTTTACAATGCAGCGCATCCCCTGCAGCTTCGGGCTGTGGGCGCATAGTTGCCCCAGGCATTGTGATAGGCTGGGCGGGAGTGTATGCGTGCTGAATAATATAGACATGGCAAACAGCTGTGATTACGTGCCCGGCTGGACCAAGGAAAGGTAAGCTGTTACAGGCGAACTGGGAGATGCCCCAGGGGAAGGCGAGCCATGCAGCATTTTGCTCCGCTTTAAAGTGGACTCATCTGGGTTTTGTTCCACCTACCAAGGGCATTCCAATTTGGGATGCCCTGCTGTGTGTATCGCTAGGGATCGCTGGCACCCCCCCCCTTCCGGTGTTCCCATAGCGCGGACAGGCAGCCAATCAGCCGCTCGTCTCCATTCAGCTTTTCTAACCCGCTCTTATGTCAGTGTGATGAAGAAGCTGAATGGCATTAGCGCCGCCGCCTTAGCCGCCGACCCCTTTTCCCGCTCGCCTCTAGCTGGGCCATTCATAAATGCCCGACGTGCGCCTAGCTAGAGGTATAAGCATAGGAAATTGCCAAGAGCTAGGTTTTTGTTTTTATCGATTTTGGGCTTTTGTTGTATGTGTTATGGATCCGCTTGGGATACCCCTAACAATGGATTGTCTGTGTTGTATATATGTCTTTTACATTTGTGTGTCTTAATGTATTTTTTTAAAATTAAATAATATTCAATAAATTTGAATTCATGAGATTTGGCGCAATCTATGAATTGTGGTGGGGGGAGGGGTGCTGCTTTTTGGAACTATCAGGGTGGTTTGCTGGCGCCATCATTATCTTTTATCTAGGTTTTGGTCCACTGGGGTTTGGGCCAAGATGGGTTTTTGGGTTCCACTTCATGGAGGCAGCCATAGCCTAGTGGTTGGGGAACCGCTCGAACGTGGCAGGATTGATTGCCAACCGGGACATGACTAAAATGCTCGTGAGCAAAAACCTAACCCGTAACCGCTCCCGCCATGTGTGCACTCACTGGGGTGGGGATGGGATAAATCCGGAGCACAAATTCCCATGTATGTGCAAGCACGCAATGGCGATATATTATTATTATTATTTAAATTATCATTATTTTTTTTCTAGTTTATTGATTGGCTGCAACAAACCATTTTCCGCTTTGCTATGTTAATGCGATGTTAGAGGCTAATTCAAAGTGGACCTTCACCCTGAATAAGAGCCTATCTTATATGTTTCCCCCCCCCCCCGTACATACAGATTGCTCACATTAATCCGGACCTTCACTCTGAATAAGAGCCTATCTTATATGTTTCCCCCACCCTGTACATACAGATTGCCCACATTAATCCGGACCTTCACCCTGAATAAGAGCCTATCTTATACGTTTCCCCCACCCTGTACATACAGATTGCCCACATTAATCCGGACCTTCACCCTGAATAAGAGCCTATCTTACATGTTTCCCACACCCTGTACATACAGATTGCTCACATTAATCCGGACTTTCACCCTGAATAAGAGTCTATCTTGTATGTTTCCCTCCCCCTGTACATACAGATTGCTCACATTAATCTGGACCTTCACCCTGAATAAGAGTCTATCTTGTATGTTTCCCTCCCCCTGTACATACAGATTGCCCACATTAATCCGGACCTTCACCCTGAATAAGAGCCTATCTTATATGTTTCCCACACCCTGTACATACAGATTGCCCACATTAAAAATCATCTTACCTGCATCTACTGCATGTTATGAGCCTTTAAACATCCAATATGGTGGGTCATGGAGCATCAGGCAGCCTGCAAACCTGTCGCCCTGCATTCTGGGGTTGCTGTCCTTTCCCTGACCCCAGCTCTGCTCTAGCTGTACAAAGCACAGCTATAACCCCACCCCTTGCACTTTATCCCATTCTTCTCCTCAATATGTGTGATACTTCTGAAGCAAGATGGAGGCGCCCGTATCCTAGAGTCCTGAACAGAGTTGTAGCCCAGTAGGGGAAAGAATAATAAGTAAGCGACAAAGACTTAAAATATATTAATTTTAGATGCTGGGGAAGAGTTTTTTTAAGGGTTTGGGCTTTTCATGCTGAAGGTCCGGTTTAAGACTAGTGCCACGTAGTGTCATTTCAGCGTGTATGTAGTGGTGCTTAGAGCGTCCACTAGTAGACGCTGCAAGCGGGTGTCTGGCGCTATAACCTAGCTTAGTGGCCGGACAAGTGACTGACGCTGTAGTATCCTGTCCAGCATTGATTATTGTGATGTCTGGAGGGCGCTGTAGAAGCTCTCTGAATCACTGCATATGTAGTACCCCGAGGAAAAGCTGCCCAGAGCAACACTGCATATAACAACAGGACAATGCTGCAGCGAACGATAGGTAGCGCCAGTTAAGTGCATCTGTCACTCGGCACAGCGCCGGCGCACTAAAACTGGGCGCTCTAGCATCAAGCGATGGGCGCTATATGAAAAAAGTCTGTTTCTGAACACATATCCACCAGCACCAGAGCGAAAACACATGGAATGACATTGTTATAACACTGTGACAATGACACTGCAATGGCCGACCGATTCTGCATAAAAAAAATCACAATATAGCAATATTATATAAGGCCCTTATTTAACAAGGAATAGCGACAGGTAGCGACTGGTGAGCGGCCGGTAATGACGGGCCCCGCCACGAGAACGCCGGCTCCCCACCACAATCACACATTTATCAAGCCGATCCTGCTTAGCGACTGAGAGAGCGCCATATAGCGAATCATTCATCATTATTCCAGCCTCAGCCCACAGCGCCAGCGAGCGACCTTGAACAGCGACAGGTATGACCTCTCGCTACCTGGCGCTCTCCAATGCATTTCAATGGAACAATCTTTAAATATTCATAATTAATTGTTATTAATTTTTTTTTTTATGTGAAAAATTCTGTGACCACTTCTGCAATGTAAGATATTTTTTTTAAGGTAAAAAAAAAATTAAAAAAAAATTTGTGCAGAATTGATATTACAGGTCTGATATTAATGTATTCATATTACAAAATGTTTTTATAAACTTGTTTTTTTTTTGGTTTCAAAAAATATGGTTGTTTGGGGGTTAAAAAACGACTTTTAACCCATCGCTGCCAGCGCTCTGGGGTTTAAACATGCATTTCACTGCGCGATAATTTTTTGAGCGTGATTTGTTAATGAATATGGTGGGAGCCGTTCGCTATGGCCATTCGCTATCATGCGCTCCTATACAGCGCGGAACCTGTCAAATAGCGACTCCTCACCCAATATTCAACATTACCGCACACCGACTGAGTCGCTATCAACTACAGAACAACGGCCAAGCACAGCGACTACTAGCGGGCGCTCTGAAAATACTGCTACAGTCGCTCATCTGTCGCTACCTGGCGCTATTAATGAATCGGCCTCTAAGTGTTTGGTTGCCGGGCAGGAGAGGCCACACAATGATTTGATCCTAAAATTGAGAAAAATAATGAATTAAAATGCTATTTATACACAAGCAAAAAAACACCATTGAATTGTATGGGAGAGCGCTACTGAGCGACAGGTGCTACATGGCTGAACATACAGCGCCGGAGCTATACACTGAGCTGCCGCTAGTAATACATGTGACGCTACATGACTTTATTAGAGGCGCTCACCAGATTAACTTTCATATACTGCGCCCGACGTTCACCTGACGCAACGCGAAGTTAGCGTTTCTTAAATAACCCCCTAATGTTTTAAGGTAGTGCAATACGTTAATGTTAATGTTTTTGCTATGCTAATTTTTAAGCTCTTTTTTTTAGTACATAACCCTGTTCATGTATTTTTTTTGCAAATTTCTAAATGTGATTGGATTACAACTGATGACTTTTCCTTTTAATTTACAAATAAGGTTTTTGCCTGTCGGTGGAGGTGGCGTAATGGCCGGCGTGTAATTCCTAGCGAGCAGGGGTCTATGCAAGAGGATGGGGGGGGGGGGGGGGGGACTCGCCTGTAAAAGTTTAAGCAATAAAGGGATTTTTCGAATAGAAAAGAGGGGGGTGGTTGAAGTGCTGGAGATTGCGTAGACTTTAAGCCCCCCTTTTCGGGAGGAAAGCCTTTATTATTTAAAACAGCCCCACAATGGATTTCACATTGAGCCTTGCCACCTCCCCATCTGACTAGCAGCCATTCATCAGGCAGCCTGGCCTATCAATGACATGTCTCCCATCAGGGCTCCTATAAAATGATGCTTTTTCCCATGCAACATCAGCAAACATTGTGACTGGTCTGTCTCTGCCCCGCTGGATTACCAAGTGTCCATTTTCCAAAACTTTTTTCGCCTTTTTTTTTTTTTTTTTTTCGCCGTGCGTCTGTTTCGGGGATAGAGGGGGATCCGTCGTCCCCAGGATTTTTTGGGTTCTGGTGTACTGCCCATGGGAAGAGCATGCATTGTGGGATACTGGAGGAAACAGATATGGACTCCACAGGTTAGTGCAACGCTCTCATCCATCCTGCTCTACAGGGATGCTGCTGCCTTTAACTCATTCCACTCTCCTTCTCTACTAAAGGGACCATTTTATGTTTAACCTAAAGAATCTAAGCAGGTTAAATCTGCGCTATTAACTTCTAGTTCAGTTTAAAAGCAAGAAAACTTTTTACATGGGAGGATATACAGAGGGGGAGGGGGGGGGGGTAAAAGTAGTTATAGTTTTTATTAGGGAAATAAATCTGGTTATCATGGTTATCTGAAAAAATATTCAAAAAATAAATAAAAAATATTAACAACAACAACTCCAACAAGTGCGCTATTAACTTCTAGTTCAGTTTAAAAGCAAGAAAACTTTTTACATGGGAGGATATACAGAGGGGGAGGGGGGGTAAAAGTTGTTATAGTTTTTATTAGGGAAATAAATCTGGTTATCATGGTTATCTGAAAAAATATTCAAAAAATAAATAAAAAATATTAACAACAAATACTATATTATGCTATTAAAGGGGACTGCAAAAGAATAAAAGAAAAATATAAAATCATATAAAATA